>OZ038496.1:15275023-15402523 GCA_964036315.1 Acanthosepion esculentum | reverse complement strand
GTCTTATCGTGAAATATACTCCTAAAACTAAAAAATATTTTCTATACTTTTTTTGTTTCTTGAGGATAACAATAAATCAGTTTTTATTTTATTCAAAAAAAAAATCATTTAAGTCAAATATAAATTTATTATTAAATTAAAAAATCTCAATAAATAAAACTTAAAATAAAAGTAAATAAATACTATATAAAAAGTGGTATTTTATTAGAAAAAAATAAAAGGTACCTTTCTGGAAGAGCCACACAGTTATTGGGTCAATCAGTGCATTCTCTTATTTTGAAGTGAACTTTAAACTCTCTTCTGTTAAAGTCTTTTATTGAACTTTTATTCCACACATCTTCATCTTGTTACTCGAAAAATAGGTGAAAACTTGATTTATCACAATTTTCTCAAGTAAAATTCATTTTATATTGTAATGATTATTATGTATTTTCTGTTTTTTTAGTTGAACAAAAAAGGAAAATGGGATAACAGAACTTCTTTGTGACGCTATGTAATTAATTAATAATAATTAATATTTTGGTTGAAATAGTGTAAACAAGGAAAATAATTGCCATTATAGTCAGTATTTAAAAAAAAAAGTCTTTAAATTCTGTATTCTTAACCATTAATTTTTTCTTAAGACTAAAAAGAGATGTTTTTGCTCGGATAGAAAGAAATATTTCATTTCAAGGTGAGGATTCAACCCCAGATAAAATAGACACTTCGTAAATACTTTCTTTTTTAAAACTTAACTCTTTCTTTTTTTTTCTTCAATCTCTATCAGAAATAGACATTCTGCTTCTTGTATTAGTTGTGTTGTGAATGTCTGTCAAATTTCAGTTTTTGTTTAAATGAGATCGTTGGGATAGTTTTTTTTAAACTTTTTGTCCCACCCCCTAAAAATATTTAAAAAAAGTTGGATACAAAAACAGTGCTTTCTTCTTTTTTTTCTTTTTTTAAATTCTTGTTTATAAAATGATGTAAAAAAAAATATGTCTAAAACTAAAAGTCTAATCGGAAAAGTTAGTGAATGTAACTCAACAACTGTAACACATAAACTACAAATAATAAAAAAATTATGATTTTCAGAAATTCCGTTTATTACTTTTTTTTAGTTTCTAAAAGTTTATTTTTCTTTCTGCTGGGTGTTTTTACCGCAGTTGTTAGTAAACCACTTTGTAAAATGGCCCACTTTATTATCACTAACGGTTTTTTTTTTTTTTTTTTTTTTACTTAATTCGAGATTTCTTTAAAATTCCTTATGAAATTGATAGAAGCCTTTTTATTTTCACTAAAAAAATTATTTTATTTTTATTGGTTGTCTTGATTTATTTTCTTCCTTTTAAAATAAATATTTCACTGCACCCAAATTTGAAAATAGTATCTTCTTGACTTGCTGTCTTCATCTTTTTACAGGTGAACAAATGCTTTTTTTTTTTTTTTAACTTTTCAAACTTTCCTTGTTTTTTTTTTAAAAATTATTTTCTCTTTTTTTTTTGGTTGTCACTTTGCTACATTGTCATACAAAGTCGAAACAAAATTTGTGCAAATTTGATTGTTATTGGTTTCTTTTTATTTTTCCCCCCTTCTCATCACGTTTTGTTTGTTGAGGTTTCTCTTTTTAGTCTTTTTAGACTTTGATATTTTTCTTTCTTTTCAATGACTTGTCAGACCGGCATTGAATAAGGATCAAGGATCAAGAGTTTATCCATTTTAATTCCAAGCTAATCCCATTAAATTTGATATTTCCAATAAACAAAAATACTTTTATTTCAAACTGGATTTAAAAATTGATTGAAATGCTTTTTCTTTTTCTTTCTGATTATCAGTAAAGTAAAATTTATAAAAATTCGTCTATTGACAAATCTGTCAACACAACATAATTCTCTTTTTTTAAAAATCTTTACAGAATATATATTTCTGAAACGTTATTTAAGAAAAAAGCTGATTTGAAGTTAATTAATCTGAATTGAAACAAATTACTTTTAGTTTAAAAAGAAAAAACTGCAGAAAATAATTTTTTAAAGCGGGTGTGTGCTTTTATGGGGTGTTGGCAGATCTATCAACAACTTGGTGTTTGGGAAATTTAAGTAAGTGTGAGATATTGAAATGACAAATACAACGTAAACGCTTTTTTGTATATATTTTTTTTTAACAAGCCAGTAATCTTAAGTTAAAAAGATGAAATAATTTAAAAGGATTCTAATATTTTATTAAATTTTAGGTACTTTTGTGCTTTAGTCTTTGAGAAAATACTCAATAAATTTTAAATTTACTATAGTTGCTGCTCCTATTTTCTGATAATTTATGGTATGGACGTTTGTATTTACAAAAATCGACATTAGTTTAATCCACATGAAATAAATTCAAAATTCTTTATAAAATACTGTATTTCGTTTTACTGAGCATTTCCATTACAGTTTTAATAACAATTTTGACTAATAAAAATTAATACAGAATTGTAAACGATTTAAATTATTTGAATTAAAATAAAAAACAATTCTTGTAAAAATTCATTATTTATTGAAAAAAAATTTTTTTTCTCAAGACAATCATGTTCATGATAAATTTTATTCTTAAATTAATTAAAAACATTTCTAATTGATGTTTTAGTTTTATTGCATTTTCTTATTTTACACTTTGTAGATTTTTGGTAACTGGTGGCCATGTTTGACTAAAAAAAATTTGATTTAAATTCTCCAAGGATTTGTCCTTATAACTAACATCATCATTAAGTGATACAAAAATAATTTCTTTAATTTTCATGAAATTAAATGAGTAGAATGTAACAAATGTAAAGGAAAATATTTTTACAAATATTTTTGAAAAAGAATAACTGAAAGTTTCATTAAAATTTGACAATTATCTGATTTTTGCACAAATTTTCAAGAAAAAAATTTGACATTAAACAATCTTTCATCTTAAAAATTTGACATTAAAAAAATTCTTTCATCTTAATAGAACAAAGGTTTTGATAAATTTTTGTTTTGTACATTTTTTTACATAATGTATCATCTTTTTTAGAGGTACCAAGATTTAAATATCAATTATTAAAAAGTGTTAAATAAATTTTCCATAAAGTTTTCTTTAATTTGCCATTGTTTGTGAATTAAGTTTAGCATTTCAAATAGTGAACAGAAATAATTTTCATTTATTTTATTATTAAATTTTGCAAATGTTGAGAGTCAGTAGGTGGGGTGGGGAATACAGTTTGTTGTTTAAATTGATTTCCCTATGGAGGCCAAAACAAGTTATGCTCATACCACATGATTTGATAAAATGTAAAATAATAATAAAAAAAATGAAATTCATAATCTGGATTTTTTTTGATTTTTTTGATTTTTTTTTCGTATGACTATTGAGTAACCACTCTAGATTACAAAAAAATTTTTTTTTTTTTTCTTTTTAAATGTAAAAAAAATCATGTTATATAAGTATATTTGTTTTGGCTTCCATAGTGGGGATCACTTTACAATGAATTTACTTAGCAAACTGGACACCCCCATTAACTTTTATAAAATTTAATTAAAAAAAAAAATTACATTTGTGATTTGCAATGCTTAATCTACCAGTCAGTTAAGTGTCACATGTGATACACACCTGGGTGATCATGTCTCTTTTGATTCATGATTAAGCTGAATATTTCCTCACAATAGGTTGTCATTTCTTTCTGTGGTGTCTAGACTGTTTGCTAACCAAGAGCCTAATCTATCCTGCTATTCAACCCATAGCTGGGGGAGGAGATGGATTCATGCTTTCCCCCAAAAAATGATTTCTAGCTGCTTATTGCCTAAAATTTGTATTACCATATATTTCTGCATATAAGACTACCTTTAAACCCCCCCCCCCACCGCAAATTGGTGGACACCTTATAGTACAATTCTGAAAAAGAAACCTTAAATTCTGAATGATGTTTGTCAGTATAATGTACATGAAAAGAATCACACTATCAAATAAACTGATAATAAAAGTAATAAAACCATTTCTACCTTGTATATGACTGGCATAACTTCATAACAACTTGCTCTTTCGAAGAAAGTACACCAGGCTGTTTGTAACAGTTTAGATATAGGAAAAGAAGAAGAATCGTAAGAAAAACATCATAAAGAATCAGTTTTGTTATTTCAATTATTTTGAATTTCTAAGAATAAAGTAAGTAACATTTCCAATAACATCTTTGTATAATCAATAGTCATCTTATACTATAGGTATATGATAAATTTGTGGAAATTTGTTATATATTTTATTTTTTTTTTTTTTTTACCTTGTCTTAACTAAAGGTCCCCTTATACACAGAAATATACAGTAATTAGCAAACCAACCTTGAAATGAGAATTCTCACAAATTCAACAACTCTTATTTATTCTGCTTTAGAGTTGAAACCTCAGTGGGAAGTATTTTTTTTTTTTTTAAACAAATGTGGTTGTAAAGTTTATAATTTGTTACCCTTGTGAATCTATTTGCAATTTCTTGATACTGGTCACATAAAGCCAGGAGAGTTAAAATATATTAGTAAGGACGTGCTTTCAGTCGGTAACTTGTTCATCGGATGTCTCATCTCTCTAAAAGCTGTGACATCAGCACATCTTTTCTATTGAGTAATTGATTTAATTAAATGTGTTGAACAGTTAAATAGAATCGATGATATTCTTTTCAAATCACACTACTTGATGTTTGTTTATTTTTTTTACGTATTTGAAGAGTAACAAAGTGATGAATAAATTTTGAAATGTGCTAATATTGCCCTTCACACACCTGGCCTGGTTTTATCTGCTGTTAAGTTTCTGTCAAATTTCTCCACCCACTCAGCCTATTTGGATGATTAATTTGAGATATTTTAGCTGTAAATTAGTATTATGTGTAGTTCACTATATAATTAATTTAGGTACTTTATTTTTGCATTATTTCAAACTATTGTTCTCATCTTGGTTGATATAGATGTTATAAACACAATGTTTTGCCTACGTATCCTCTGGTCATCATCAGGTGTCCATTGATTGGGTAATATGGGATATCTATTGATTATTGTGATATTTTGTCCCTGTGATATCAGTTATTGTTTGTTCCTGCTGAATTGGTCCTTCATTACCTGATTCAAAGATAGGTTCACCTATCGCCCAGTTCACACTCCTTCTGTCTTTTGAACAGGAGTAAAGGTTTATCACTTGTTTGCTGTTTAGGATTGGGTTTCCAGTTCCTTCTCTTAAAGTCTTCTCATTTTCTTTCACCCTCAGTAACCCCTTGCATCTTAGTGGCTTGGGATGGAATGATTTAAAAAAAAAAACAAACAAAACAAAAAAAAAAAACAAAAAAACATGACCAATAGATAATAGTAATATATGTATAACCAACTCCTATATCCACTATGCCACCATCCTGAACTAATTGCCAGATATCCCATATCAGCAAATCGATGGACCAGAGGGTAATTGTAAACGTGGCTGTAATAACATCCATATCAACCAAGATGGAAACAATAGGTGAAATAATAAAAATATATTGACACTCATTTCAGAAATAAAATGCTAAATTATGCTGTGTGCCTGATATAGATTTCCTTGTTTTTTGATTGCACGCAAGAATAATATTTTTTTTTTTTTTTTTTTCATGACCCATCACCATTACAATAATATATATGTGTGTGTGTGATGTTAGTGTTCTGTCTATGAGAACTGGGTGTGGATCTCACCATAGTTGATTTGTCAATATGTTGAGGGATCAATTTTACATTTATAATTTTCCCTAATTTTGTTTTAGGGAATTTCTTTATTCCATTTTCAGTATAAATTTTGATTTTTTTTTTTTTTTTTTTTTTTTTTTTTTTTCCTTCCCTTCCCTGTTTTTGCTTCATTATAATACTTAGTGAGAATGTGTAACAATATATAAATGTTAAAATTCTTGGAGAACGTCTAATTCATAAAATTTGTCTTTCTGAAATGACAAACTGCCTCTCCATCACCATGTTTGATAGGAAAAAGAAAGGATAAAACCAAGACAAAATTTTGTTTTGAAAGGCAATAAAGCCACTAGGATAATAAAAGTCCAGGATTCAAGGAGACGGATGATAACAATTGACATTGCATTTAAATTTTGAAGATTGTACTTGACTGGAAGGCAAGAAGCCAGAAGAGAGTTCCATAAGCAAGAAGTGTGAGAGAAGAAACTGTTAGCATAGAACTTAGTTACATCTATCTATTTCAACTATAAAATGATGAGACCTAGGTAATCTAGTATTGTTCTTAAATTCGTGACGTCACTATACTAAAGAGGAAAACTCATAACAATTACTATGAAGATATTTATAGAAATTAAGCAGGGAAACTACATTGTGGCAGTGAAAAAGTGACTGAAGCTGAGATGCCAGGTCAGGATTGATAGCATTTCAGATTCTTTGGATTTTGTCAAGTATCTTTAGATATATAGCAGAAGTAGCAGACTAGATGTGGTGGCAATATTCAATGCCTTGGCCAATGGTAGACTTGTAAATGTGCAAGATAGATTCTGATGAGAAAATTGTCAAGCAGGATATAGTGGCAGCAGACTCAGGTGATTTCACTTCATGTCAGTGGGAAACATTAGACCAAGAAGGTTTCTCTCCTGGAGGTTAGCATCACCCATGCTGATGAAAGACAAAATCTGTTCTTTATGATGATTAGTAAAGAGCAGTTTCATTTTGGAGGTGTTAAAATTTACAAGCTGTTTCTTGTCCCAATTAACAGATTGTAGATCATAGCTTCTGACATATACCAACAGGAAGACAGCTTGGTTATACGTTCACTGTTGTCACCAGCGATGACAAACATATATATGGAATACTTTGAGAAATGGGTTTAGGAATGTCACCACTAAAACCAACAGTGTCTCTGAGATATGTAGATAACACCATCATACTCTGGCCACATCCAGAAACTATACAAATACTGCTGGACCATGTGACCTCAATAAGATCCTTGATCCAGTTCAAAATAGAAGAGCTTCCTGGATCTACTAATAACTCATACGGAGAAGCATGGGTTCAAAACGTTCATTTATCACAAGCCAACCCTCACAGGACAGTACCTCAACTCCAATTCCCACCATCCATTCAGTGTCAAAAAGGGGCTCGTTTGATGCCTACATCATCATACAAAAATCATAAGTGATGACCCAGTTACATACCAACAAGGAATGATCAGCATCATGTGTACCCTTCAAAATAACAATTATTCTGCAAACATAACGTCAGCATCTGCAGGTGAAAACAGAAGTGTCAAGAAGGAAGATCAGAAAAGATTTAGAAGATCATACATTAGAACAATATTCAGAATCGGCTCTTCTCTACAGAGAAATCTCTACCAAGTAAAGCCCAACATGGGAGGAGAACATAATCAAGAACTGCATTTACTCCATTCTTTGCAGTTGTGGCAAAGAATACAAAGGTGAAACAAGCTATCCCCTAAGAGTAAGGCTGAAGGAAAATCGAAAAGTTGTAGTGAGGGGTGATACAATGATCATGTGTGTGGGGAGAGGGGTAGTCATCAGGCCCTGTTGAATTAAAGATACTAGACAAGGAAGAACACTGGATAATTAGATGTCTGAAGCAATCAGCATGTATGCTAGGTTATGAGGACCTCCTCAGTAGGCCTAGAATAAAAATGAATACACTGTGGGAGCTGTTAATAAAGACAGGCAGACAAATGACAGCAGGTCAGCTTTAAGGCCCCGGTTTCATCACAGACAATTATCTTATAGGAAAATAGTCTAGTGGATTAAAGCGTTGGTTTGTGAATTTGGTAAGATAGTAATTGTAAGTTCAATCTTGTACTTGAACTTAGTGGAAACTGACATATTAAAAATAAGAATTAGACAAGATATCTCTAGACAAGAGCAGTGGAGTGAGAACAGTTTACCCTCCAAAGGGTTCTGTTCAGAATTTCCTGTAGGTTATCCAGATTGATATAAGCAGGAGGGCTGAAATATTGTGATAAGAACAACAAAGATAAGGACAATGTAGATATTATAAATAACTCCTACAAGGAAGAAATACATATTTCCACCTGTCAACTGTTCAGACTTTCTTTATCCAAATGATGTTTTTTTTTTTTTTTTTTAAATGTCAGGTACCTTCATGATGTAGGGGATCATGACTCTCCATGGACTCCTTTTTTATTATTATCTGTAAATTACCATGAATTCTTGGGAGAGATAGTGGAGTGATTTCCCTTTGCTTTTTCCATGGTTTGGAATTCTTCTTTCTCTTAGACTAGTTACCATCCAAGGCTAGAGAGCCCAGTTGACCTTGCTATTTAATCCATAGCTGTAGGGAGAAGAAACTGACTCCTACCTTTTTAAAGGGTATTATAGCAAAGAGGAATGTAACTGACTGGGCTGGAATTTGAACACAACTTGCCATTCCATTTTCCACACTTATATCTGTTTAAAAAAACCTGTAAATCTGTGATTTGTTATCAAATTGCCAATGAGCTCAACAAGATCCTGACACCTTTGCCTGACTATTGTTTTGTTGGAGTCTGGAGCTTTAGTCAGTTTGTCACCCAAATCGCTTGCTGGACAGTTTGGGATTTAATTTCCTACTGCCCATACACAAGAAAAGTGTTGTCATTTTAACACTTACAGTGAATTGTATTTGATTTTTTTCCCTTTACAAATGACTTACTTTTTTTTTTTACTTTATTTATCAACATCATTAAGAAACAGAATCAAGGCTGAACATTTTGGGATTCTTCTTGGAACAGCATTTACATCTTTCTTTCATTCTGTGTTGTTCAAGGATTCAGTCATTTTTGCTTGACCTCTTTTAAATGAAAGCTTTTTGGTGAGTACTTTGTGCCTCTAGTTTGTCATCTGCTTGGTAAATTTTTTTTTTTTAAAGGTAATCACTTACTTCTTGTTTTGGTCTTGTGAAACAAACTTCATCTTACAACACAAGTATTAAAGTCTATGAGCACAAATCAATGCTTGTATTAACTGCATTTAGCTATGGATGCTTAACATAAAGAATGACAGTAGAATATATAATTAATAATCTCACACCCTGGGATGTGTGCTTAGTGTGCTGGTTATCAGAGCATAAAATGAAATTGGCGGAGCAGAGTTCAAATTTGGGCCTTGTATTTTGCATTCACTTTTGCATGTCCTTGGGAGAGGCATGAATACATTTTTAGCTGTAGATTAAATAACATGGTAGATTAGGCTCTTCAACCTTGGGTGGCAATCAGTCTAAGAGAAGGGAAATTGAATTCAAGACAGTGGCAAAGGTAATGAATGAAACCACTACACAATCTTTTGACAATTCGTTGATAATAAAAAGCAGTCTAGAGAGCCATTATCGTTGATGTGTCCTGATGAGACGTGCCATTAAAAAAAAAAATATCTCACCCTAAAATCCAGGTTTTGTCTTGAATATTAGAAGTGTGAATAAGATGTACATCTAGATAACTTAAATTTATTTCCATATATACAAAATTTTTATGGAATATTTTACATTTAGACATTTTAAGGAACTTTTAATTTCTTAACTTTTTGTGTGAGTTTGGTGAGTGTTCAACTGACTGTGCACTTTTGTTAAAATGGAAATTCTATCTGAAGATGATTCATTTATTATAAATAAGGTCATGCAATAAAAATAAAGAAACTTGAAAGTCTGCTTTTGTTTTGAGAATCAAGATGTAGGGTAAGGAAGAAGATCCCACTCCCATTCTTTCTTTCTTTCTTTTTATATAAATATGGCACAGTGCATTAGCTTACCTTTTCTCTCTCTCCTTTTTTTTTTCTTTTTTTTTCTCCAAGCTTATGCAAGGATTTTAAGAGAAGTGCCTGTGCTGACATTAAGTTCAGAAGAGAAAAAAAAACCCAAAAAACTCTGACTCCTTTTTGTTGGCCATTGTTTTTAGATGGTGCATTCTGGGACAAACTTCGAAAAGTACCACACATATATCTAATAAAGCAGGATTAAGTTGCAAAAAGGAAACATCTGGAATGCTAAATAATTTACCAGTCGGGTTTTATGTGACTTTGCTTTCTCTAAAACTGACAACCACCCTTGATTTAAAAATTTTTTCTTTCTTTTTTTTTTTTTCTTTTTAAGAAACTTTTTTCATATAGTATCTAACCTTATTTCAATATGGGATTCATGTTTTTTACTTTTACTTTTGAATTGTGAAGCCTTGAATGCATTTATTGATATTTTTAAAGTTTCTCATGTTCAAAGTTTTTTTTTTTGTTTAGTCAGCAACTCTTTTCAAAAAATAGTTAAAAATTTAAAGATAATGTATATAATAATGCTTGCCCTGGAAAGGCTTTCTATTTCGTAACGATTATGAGCTGCCTTGAAGATCAATTATTTTATCATTTTCCTAGCAAGACCAGATATTACGAGATCAATTTAAATATCCACTTGTGCATTTTTGGATTGCTACAGTTATCTGATCTTCAGTGTTGAGCTTTTCAGTTATTTGGGAAAATGGACAATTCTAGAAATTGAGATTGTGTGTGGTAGGGAACATCTGTTGTTAAAGATAGAATTGATTTGTCATTGTAATCAAAATTTGCTTGTCTGAAGTAAAAAAAAAATAAAAAAACAAAAACTGAACAGTTTTTATTCCTTATTGTCTACTACGACAGATTTTTTTTTTTTATTTACAAATGTTTGAAATTTATTAAATCTGCACATTTTTGCATTTTGTCCAGAGATCAACTAAAACATTTCTAAAAAAAAAAATTTTTTTCTCTCTTTTTACTCCCCCCCCCAAAAAAAACTTTGTTGAATGCATTTTTATTCAAATACTGGAATTTAAATTTGGGCTTCTACTACCTTATATTCTTTACTTGTCCTTTTCATATGAACAAACTGCCGAGATACCTGTAACTGAAAGTTATTAATTAATCATATTTTATATATATATATATGTATGTATATATAATGATTACTTGCCTTTGTTGTTTGTTTGTTTTTTGTTTTTTTTTGTGCATGTTTTTTCTCTCCAATGTAAATTCTTTTGGATGAGATGAAATGTTAAAATGAGCCAAGGTTTGTCAGGAAAACAAGCTTTCATTAGAATCATTTCAGATTATATAAGCTATGAATGCTGAGAATTTGGAAAGTTTTATAGTGTATATTAGATGAAGAAATAGACTTCATTTAAAATACTCAAGAATTCTAAGTGAAATTATTTTGAATATATAATTTAAAGCTAAATTGAAAAAAAAAAAAGTTGTCTTGGTCTTGGGCAGCTTAGAAAGTTGTCATATGGCATTAATAGCATTTAGTTTTTAATTTCATTCAAAAAGATTGCTTTGGGATGCATTGGGATTTTAATTATATCAGTATGTATTGAAAAAATTCAGATGTGTTGTATTTTTGTTTTAGTGATTCCAAAATCTTAGAATAACACTTTCAGCATCATATGCTACTTTGTTTTTAAGGTGTAAACTGACTCAATGCTAAAAGATTTGTGAAGTGTTATGGAGAAGGTAGTGTGTTTGATCAAACATGTCAAAAGTGGTTTGCAAAGTCTTTTGCTGGAAATACTTGGATGATGTTCCAATTTTTGTATAGACTTGCTGAGGTTGACAGCAAAGAAATCAAAATATTTACTTGTGAGTAATGAATGTTACATGACATGAGAGATAGCCAACATATTGAAAATATCAAAAGCCAGCTTTGAAAAGCATTTGCATCAGCTTGGTTTATGTTAGTCATTTTGATATGTGGCTTCCATATAAATTGAGAAAGTGGTGGGGAAAACTACTACTTGTAATGTGATTCACTCCTTAAATGCTCTAATCTCGAAATGTAATGAGAGAGAGAGAACTTATACAACATGCAATGCAAGTGATTGTGATGCAAGCCAAATCCAAAGACAGTAATGATGATGAATGCAGGAGGCTGCAATAGTAGGTATACAGTAAGTACAGGTACGCAAACAACAGGTGGGTTGGATGTTGAAGAGCCACCATTGATTAGGAGCATGTTGTTTTTTTTTTACTATATACCTACTTTTGCATCCTCCTGTATATATCATGGTCCTCTAGACTAGTATTAGAGGACTAAATATTTTTCCTTTTTCAACTTATTACTCTTGCCAGTTAGATAAAAGAAAGATAGCAATGAAATGGTTGGAATTCTTTAAGAGAAAGTCTGTTAGTAGGATGATGCTAAATCACAAGTTTCTTTGGTGACCAGGCAAAAAGTGTTGAAAAGTTTGGCTGGGAAGTTTTTGCTTATCTGTTGTATTTAATATTTTATTCTGATTTTTACAGAATTTTTTAAAGAATTCAATTCACAAGACAGCTTTTTTTTTTGTTTTTTGTTTTTTTTGTCTCCCAATTTTCTGCCATCTTTTAAAGAAGGCAGAAGATAGTGGAAGGAAAATGGACCCCCCCCCCCTCACTGTTTTTCATTAAAATTTAGTGGAAAGACAAATGTTCATGATTAGTGAAGTTGCTTTCTGAATACTTATGCTAAGTAACTACAGGAAATTTTTGGTTTGTCATATTTTTGTGAATTTTGTTTACTGAAAATAAAATGAAATCTATTTTTGCATATTTAAACATTTGAAACTTAAAAATCCATCAATTCTGTAATGAAGGCTATTTTTCTGTGTATCCCGCTTACATTCTGAAACTACAATATTTAGTCCCTTAAAACCACATAGATTCTGATTCAGCATCTTCCAAGGAAGGTTTTGATAATTTATTTTTGTATTCTTTATAAGTGAACATGTTTGCAAATTAAAATATCTGTAATAGAATTGGAAAACTTTGGCATACCCTCTTCTTTCTTCTTTTTTTTTTTTTTTTTTAACAATGTTTTTAGTGTTTCTAATTTAAACCTGATGTTATCTGATTATTTTTGTAAATAAAGCAACAAAGTTAATGAATTATGGAATATTCAATTTTTTAAAAGGGTGATTTTTTTAAAAATAAATTACTTTTTTATATATAAAAATACAAATATGTATACCTCCCCCAAACACTAAGCAAGTTTTTTATTTATATATATATATATATATATATATATGTGTGTGTGTGTGTGTGTGTTTCATTAAAAACCACAGACAAAGTACTACGATTAAGCTTTTTATTTAATTTTTCTTGTGTTCAAAAAAAGAAAAAGCCAACACTTAATAATATTAACTACCAACACTGCCACAATGTTTTAACTGTGTTTGGAAAATAAAACATCTCTATAGCACTAAAAACATACGCACAATGCACACACCAAATTAAACTGAAAAAATAAAATCATCCTTGATAATGACTAAAAATATAGCTGAAAGTGCTTGGAATTATAGAATATTTGGAAAGTTTCTACACACTCTGTGTCTAAAAAAAGAAAACATTTGCTTGAACACAAAAGTTAAATAAAAATCTTAATTGTAGTACTTTGTCCATCACTTTTAATGAAACATGCATAAATGAAGGATTGCTGACTAATATATATATGTATATTCAACTATTTTTAAATTAAAAATTTAATTAAAATGGAAAAAAGTTGGTATATTTTATTTACTCACACTTGAATGCAATATTTCTTTAAAAAGTGGTTGTTAAATTAGAAAACAAAATTAAGTGCAATATTGCATTTTTAATATTGCTGCAATAGTAGTAGTAGCATTTTAGTGCTACAGTCTTTTAAAAAAATAATTTTTTTTATAGATTTTTTTCAATATTTGATTTATTATTTTAAAAAGATAAACAAAAATAATTTATATAGATAAATGTAAATTAATGAAATATTGTGACTGATTCATTCTGTTAAAAAATTATATATATTATAGAAAGAAGCTGAATTTTCAATAAAAAATAAAATTAACTAAGTTTCTATATATTTTTACCTAAACCCTTTATTATTCAATTATATAAAAAAAAGGGGGAAAATTTAAATTGAAAATGCAAAGATTAAAAGAATATTTATTATCCTTAATTTATACATTACTGATGATATTTTTAATTCACTTGCAATTTAATTTCCTTTTAAATTTTCTATTAAACTGTTTTTAAATGAAAGTGAGGAAGATGATTACTTAATGTTAATGCAATAATTAATAACGAGTAATTATTTCATTTTCATCTTTACCTATATTATCATTTGTTGATAATAGTTTTTTGAAGGCATGATCTATGGGGAGACATTAATATTTCATTGGCAGTGTTATTTTGATAGACAATATATGCCACTATTTACACACGAGTAAATCCTCTTTCCCTTCATATTTCATTAATAAGTAAATGTCACACGGACAGCTTTTTCCCAAGAACTGTCTCTTTGTGGGTCAGCCTCCTGGCAGGATGTTTTCCCAATCACCACAATGTTCACCTTTTTAAGTCTAGGGTTAACCATAATCTTTCCTTCATAATATCATGAACTGCACTTTTTGTCTCATCGTATACTTGTACAGGACAATACAGTAACCTTCTGCCTTGAGTGGCTCTTGGACCTTATATTGGGGGGAAAAATAGTATTAAAAAATATGTAAATAGTGACGAAAAATTGAAATGAATATTGTTTATCATGAATTTGTGCATTACTGGTGTTATTTTGATTTAATGCGTGGACAATGCCAGGTAGCCTTGCTAGTTATTAATATTGGCCTTTTAATTCAGTTTTTCAAAATAAAACCTTTCATTTTTAATTATCCTATAAAATTTATAAAGTACAATCCTGACAATATGTAACAAGTAAATTAAGAAATAAATGATATATCTGTAATATTTTAAATAGGGTGTTTGAAAGGCCATATGGTACTGATGCTGTGACAGTGTCCCGTATTACTAATGGAGGGTTAGTTAACCAAACCTTACTGGGTACCCATAAAAAAAATAAATGTCTTAGGAACCAAATATTGTGTCACTTCCTCTTCTTCTCAATTCCCAGCTTTAATCGAAGCTGTATGAGCAGCAGATGTGGATTATATATATATATATATATATATATATATATATATATATATATCCTGCTCGATCATGAATCCTATGTCCTATCAGGGCCATAGGGGCACCACATGTACTGCACGCACAGTAAAAGTGGTGTTTCTTGGACATGATAGCCTAATGGGGCCCAACCCTCTTCAGGTCAGTTTCGAATTCAGTTACCTTTTCCTAGACTGGTTGGCACCAAGGCAAAAGAATCCAGTCTGTCCTGCCATTCACCCATAGCTGGAGGTGGGGGGAGAAGAAGTTGATTAATACCTTTCTCAAGGGTATTAGGATGTAAGTTAATGTAATGGATCCAACTGGAATTCAAACTCTGTTCTCTAGTTCCTCAATCAAAGCCGCTATCCATTACTCCCCCATTGATTGATTGAGATTATATATATATATATATATATATATATATATATATAGTGAACATTGAAGTTAACACTCAGAGGTTACACTGTTTCATGCTAAATGCAATCATTAGGCCTGATGATTGCATTTAGCCTCTGAGTGTTGACTTCAATGTTCCTTTTATATTTACATATGCTCTCTCTGATATTGAACACTTTATCCCATAAATATAGCTCACCTTGAAACTATATTTTTTCATATATATATATATATATATATATATATAAAATGTGTGTGTGTGTGCGCACATTCATTTCTGCCAATATTACACTGTCAGATTTTATTATGTAAGTAAATACTTTTGCAATAATATTTCTATCTACCAAGTGATGTTAGCATTTTGAATATATATATATATATATATATATATATATATATATATATATATATATATATATATATATATATATATATAATAAAATGGCTGCTTTTATCTGAGTATGGCTGTCTACTAGGGCGGCTAGGCAATCCCTGTTGCAGATGTTTGCTCAGGCACATTTGTGTTTGTTCAAAACCCACCTGTGGTTTATACTGCAAATATACTGAGCAGACCTTAGTTACAGTTTCTGGAAGAGTGTAGTATCTGGTGTGATCAACAGTCTGAACAAGGTCAGCATGCTCAAACCCTCAGTTACGATGACTTGTGCTTTTGTGCTAGCACAAGCATCGATGGCTCACAAATAGTTGTCTACCTATTTTCAGTCACAAGGCTTGGGCTAACCTGTGGTATGGTTTCAGGCACTTCCAGTGGTGCCATATGGTGAGATTGCCTCCCTAGTCCGACAATATCAAGAAGTCACCTTCCTAACAAATTGACTATGGTGAGATTTGAACCTGGCTCATATACTTGGAAAATGAACATTCTAATTATTTGACCATGTGCCCATACAGATGGCCATATGTCATTATAGTCTAACAGTTATTGGTATTGGTTCAAATTCCCATCAATTCAGTTTAATTCACTCTGCACTGATGCCCTTGGAAAAGGCATGACTCCATTTTCCTCCAGCTATGGATTAAATTGTAGGGCAGACTAGGTTCTCTTACTTTGGGTGTCATCCAGTCCAAGAGAAGGAAAACTTAATTGAAAACAGCCTTAAGAGAGGCTCTGTCTTGCTGTAAGTAAGCCTATTGTTGCAGTACATGTGGTACCCTATGATCCTAATAGGTTATGGGACTCCTGATGCCATGTGGCTTTTATGATGAATATACTATGTAAATTTCTATATCTAGCTTTATTGCAAATAATAATTTGTTTTGGTGCTATCAGATTTCATTATACAAAGTCACAGATCAATATTTTTTATTTTTTTTCATAAATAGATTCAAAAGATATAGATCATAGAAACATTAGATTAACACAATATCCCATATAAATAATTTTATTATTTTAAATGCTAATATGATCCCCTTGATACTCATCAACCTTTCAACATTGATTATATATTTTATCTCTCTTTCTCTTTTCCTTTTTGCCACTGTTTCAACTTAGCATTACTTTTTATCACATTGCTTGAAGATTGCTTTTCATACATCTCTTTTAATGATAGTGCACAAGTTTTCTTCTATTGGATTAATATCTAGAGAGGCTGGGACCATTCTATTAATTTGGTGTCTGTAAACTTCTTTTGTTTTGGCAAGGTGGCCAATAGTCAGCTTTGCAACATATGAAGGAGCTTTTCTTTGCCCAAGAACTGAGAAAATAATTATCTGAATTTACCTGATACAATCCTCAATTTTGAGAGGGACCTATTATTTTATTGCCTATATTACTATCCAAAAACATTTATCTCCTTTCTGTTGTTGTTTTAAGTTGTTTGTTGTCTATTGCCATAAAAGGCTCAACGTTTAATCCAGCCATCGGGTCCAGTGTAGCTCTATATTCATCAGTAAAATTTACTGTTGAGAAATCATGTACTTTGCCCAACTTACAGGTTTCTTTTTTGTTATGTTTACATAAAGGTGGTGGTTTGGTCACTTTTATGTCTTAAGCTAGCATTCTTAATATTCTTTATTTTTTTCTTTTTATCTTCATTTGCAACACCAGCTTCTTTTAAATATTTTCTTGCTGGTCAATCAATTTTTCTCATTTATTATCCTTTCAATTTTGCTCTAATCTTTTTTGGATTTTGATAACATTCGTAAAGCCATTTTTATTTACTTGTTCTTATCTTGTCAATGTTTTCATATTTTTTTCATTATGATCTCTGTTCTGCATTTTTGTATTTTCCAACACTGTCTTCATTACTCAAAAACTTTACATCATTTTGTTTCTCTTTTTGAGGTTAATTTTTTCTTATAACCAATGAAAATATCTGTATCTTCTATGTGCCATGTCCCTTCAGAATGTTGGCAGTCATGGCTCTCTACAAGTCCTTTGAAGCTCTTAATAAACTTTCTTTTTTCTATCTCTCTTAAACCCCATTCAGTCATCCATTTACTCAAGCTCACTAGCTAGGTTATATGTTGTTTTCCTCTGTCTCTCTTGCCTTCAATCTCTCCTGTGTGTATCAAATTTTAGTGAAATTAAAAACAGAACAACTATCATGTATATTTATTTATAATATAAATAATCATTAAGTTGCATAATAAAATCACATTTCTCCAATTTAAATTATTGTAAATATTTCTAGAGATCTGATGCAAGTTGACATGGTATATTTAACACCTAAATATATCCTGAAAATTTTCTTGAAATCCCTTTTAATACTTTATTGTGTAAACATTGACTTGCATAATCTGACATTGTGTAAAGATGAGATTTCAAGTTTATTTGAAAAGCTCATTTACTTCTCTTGTTCTATAATGGTTTTTATCTTCACATTCATTTTAGATTTATGGAATAAAGCCAAAACCTGACTGGAGCTTAAATAGCTCTTCTGTTTATTTATTCTTGTTCCTCCTTCATATTTTAAGAGGCATTTGCTAAAAATGTTGCAGCCAAATTAAATAATTAATCATTGTAGTGAGAGGGTAAGAGGAAAAAATTGTTGATTCCATTTTCAAAATGGGCTTCTACCCAATTTTAAGAACATGTATTTTAATTTTTGTGGCATTGAATAAACCTAAAAACTGGGAGAATAATGGGGGTAATAATGAAGCTTTTATCCCCCCTTCTCTGGTATTCTTGACATATACATATACACATGGAAATGCTGAGAAGAACTTGGCTCAAGCATGAAATAAATATATATATATATATATATATATATATATATATATATATATATGGGGAGATTGTTGCCATTTTACAGTTTTAATTTTGTGCGTTCACATTGTTTGTTTTTGATTTTGTTGACTGCACAGTATATTAAGGTCAATTGGGAACCGTCTGTAAGAAAGAGTACCATGGTGCAATTCACTCTGCTAGAAATTTGGAAATAGAATACTATTCTGCTTGGCATTTGCACCAGAAGCTCCAATATGAATGTTTCAGAGTGTTTGGGTGTCAATCTGAGGACAGTGCAGAGAATTCGGAAAGAGTTGGATGAGTTTAATGGTGATTACGAAGGTATGACAGCTCTGATTGCACCTGATAAGAAAAGAACTCCCAAATTTGTTGGTGAGGACCTCAGACTCTACATGGAGGCCTAAATCAACTGCCTTGTGGGGTAGTGCTGCCCTGGATCAGGCATAGTTGAGTGAGAGACTAACAAAATTCCTTGTAACATCAAAGATAAACTGAAGGTAAGGATTACGGCATCATTCACCAACATAAAGAAGGAGACCGTCCAGAAGTGTTGCAGGAGTTTCCGAAGTTGTCTGGAGGCCATAGTTGAAGCCATTGGCGATTTTATTGAATAAAGGGCTTAGTACAAAATTTCTGGAAACTTACCATTAAAGATACACCTGAAAAAGGTTAAAACATTGATTATTATAACAACCAAGATGAAGACAAAAATTAAATTAAATTGGTGTGTAATTGAATATTGGAACTGTATTTCTTATTTTTAAGATAGTACATTTATGTGTTTGTAAAATCATTCTGTAAAAAAAAAAAAAAATTAGATTGTAATAAATTTTGTGAAGAAGCAGTAATTGTTTTGCTGTTAAACCACTATTGAGATTTATTTATTTTTTTTTAAGAAAAGGCCTACGTTAACTTGTTTTGTATTAAGAGATTAAATTCTGCTAGCAAATTATCCTCTGCACTTCATTCCACAGTTTAATTTCTATTAGTTTTATTTCTTGTCAACTGCCCTGTGCTTGTTGTTTTGACCACTGAAATAAGTAACCCACTGTACATTTTGATTATTAGAGTAAATATTCATGTTTTTTAATCTCTAATGGCAACTGTTTGTTGTGTCTAAGATTAATTTGCTTTTGGGAAGTTGTGTGTGTGTGTGTGTGTGTGTGTGTGTGTGTAGGGTCGAGTGGGAAATCTTTTCAGTGAGGAACTTGATACTGCCACCAGCTGGTGTCTTAGTTTTCTATTGACTTCTTGTTAGTATTAAGAGGATTTTGCCCTTTTCTGTTTTTATAGGGATCACAAACAAGTCTTGTTATCTGAGATAGTTTCAAAAGTCATATTCATGGATTCCCCTCCTCCCAAAGATTAAAATGCAGGGATAAATTTTTTGCTTTTGCTTTTTGCTATATCAAATTGAAAGCTTCAATATCACTAGCTTATTTTTCGATAATCTTAATTTTCAGTTGTATGGTTCTTTACAAAAGTTGGGTTATTGATGTGCTTGTAAAATTGCAATACAAAACCTGTTTACATTTTTATGATTGTTCATATCTGAAAGTATGATTTCATTTTTGTATGAATTTTTGTTACAAATTACTGGAAATGTATAATGTTAAATCTCATGAAACAAAAAACTTTTAATTAATTTAATTTTCTGGAAAAAAAAAATAGAAAAATTCCCAATAATTTATTTTTGAAAGAAACGGGTTAATTTCCAGTGGGAATGAAACTTAAAATTAATTGCCTGTCAGAAATACATTTGTCCCACATTACGAAGTTCTTTCTATTTTTATCGTCAGTAAATAAAAATAATTTTTCAAGTCTTCAATGTTATGAAGTTTTCCTTTGGAAATGAAATTTTCAATGGAATAATTTAAAGTAGGTACTTCCCAAAAATTGTCTATAAAAAGAGCACACCATGAGGAGACAAAAAAAAAAGGCCCAAATTGATAAAAAACCTTGTTTTATTGTCAAAATGTTTGTTACTATTTAGAGGAAAGACCAAAGCATTTTTTGATTATTTTATTAAATTTTTTAATCCTTTTTAGCATGTTCAAAATTTCAGTTAAAATTTTTTTTTTTTTTTTTGTGTCAGCAGGTGGGCCAAATATTAGTATAGGGAATTTTAACATTGGTTTTTGGTGTTCAAAACATATTATTTTGAAAATTCTTGCAAAAATCAGATAATTGTCATATTTAAATGAAATTTTCAGGGCTTATTCACAAATGAATGAAATTATTTAAAAAAAATTTTTTTAAATTTTTTTTTTAAGAAAATCTTCATTTAAAAAAAAAAATTGAATTTTTACAACTGTTATCCCCACTTACTTAATTTTATGAAATTTCGAGAAATTAAAATTTCAGCCTCTTCATATTTATATTAATTAAAAGCAGGAATCCTTGGAGAACTTAAGTCCTCAATTTGTTTTTGTCAAACAGAAACACCATTTACCAAAGATTTGCTCTGAATTGTAAAATAAAAAATGCAGTAAAATTATGAAATTATTTAATTAGAATAGCTTTTATTTGCTTTTATAAATATTTTAAGGACACTGTATATGACAGAACGTGGTATGGGAGAAGAAGCAGAGGGAAGGAACTTGTTGAGAGTTACAAGGGATAGAGGGAGGTGGAGAGCCATGATCATCTACTGCAGTCATTGTGTATATGAAGAAAGATTATGCTGAATTAAGGTGTCAAAGATAAAATAATTTATTATCTCTAAATTCTTAACTTTTATGCATATAGGACACTGAAGGTAAACATCCGAAAGCCCTCCGCAGTAGCTAGCCTAAAGTCTGCCTGAAAGGTGGCTTCTCAGTTAGTTTATAATAAAGATACAATTATAGAAGTGGTTTTATTTTTAAATTATCTATTTTGTGTTAATACCTTTTGAACTTAATAGGGAATTTGAAGTGTATGTGTGATGTTTTAAACTGCTTTAGGATTATGCTTTAACTGTATGTAGCAAAAGATTTAAGACATTATGAAAATTCATTTAAAGATTTTTGTTAGTCGAGGTGAAAGCTGTTGATTAAGAATATCACCATGATGATAGATAAAAAGTGAGAATTCCTTTGCTTTATCAGCATCAAAGTAATTTTGATCTTTAGAATAAGGGATGAGATGAATGTCTGTGTGGATAAAGCAATTGAATCCAAAGAAAACTTTACATGTTAAAATCTAAAATTTTAGATGTGGAAAAACAAAAACAAAAACTTGTCTGCAAATATCAAGTTTAAAAGCTGTGCGTGTTAAAAAAACAAAAACAAACTTGTCATCTAACCAAAAATCTTTATTTTGAATGATTGTTACACTCTCTTGTGATCATAAAGAAGGAAAACAGCTTTGATACATTGGAAAATTAGTCTTTTTTTTTTTTACTTTTAATTTTCTACGACTTTGAAAGGATAACCAATCTTTTATTTAATCTAATTTTTTGTGCTTTTGTATGATCTGTATTATCAAAAGTTCACAAATTAGGGAAGATTAATCAACTATTAGAACATGCACACACTTAAATCCATTTCAGGCCAGTATTCACTAGCATTATATGGTGTCCAGTATCTGTCTATATTTCTGAGATGAGGTATTATGTACATTATTTACATTATTCGGACTATTGTCTTCATCTTTGTCGCCATATTTATTACAACCTTTCTGTCGTTGTACGCTCCGGCCTTCTTCAGGTGGTTGGAATGTTCGACATGCAGGGTTGAATCACCCTCATATTGGCAAGAAGAAAGTTTCAGACAGCTTTTTTTTTTTTCTCTCTCTCTCTCTCAAGAACTCCTACTCTGTGGAACAGACTCTTGAGAGTTGCTTTCCTGATCACTACAATTTTAGCCTATTCAAGTTTAGGGTCAAACATTATCTTACATATCCTCATAATCTGTGCTTCTTCCAACCTCATTCAGTAACCTTCTCCCTTTAAGTGGCTTTGTATTGGGGAAATATTTAGTGTAAAAAAAAAAAAATAAAAAAAAACACACACAAGAAGGTAGCTCAATTTTTTTACATTCTCTATAAAAGATGAAGCCTGAACATTTTTAAAACTAATTTGATTGCTACTCTGATTTTTTTAAAAAAATTTTATAAAAGAAAAAAAATGAAATGAGCAAACCAAGGTAAAACAATATCCCTTTGTTTTCTGAGAAATCTTTGGAAATCTAAGTTGATCATTAAATGTTTTGCCAGAAACAAAAATTGTTATCCTAATGTTCCCTTCCTCTTAAAGAAGGAAAAAAAATACCTTGTTGAACCTGCACTGTTGTCAGTTCTATTTTGACTTTCCCATTAAGATATCATAATTGATTTTTAACTCTCATGGTTCCAATTAATAATTAAGGAGACTTGAGGGGGGAGGGTCTGATTAATTTATTTGTGATTATTAACTGCCATTTGTAGCAACCATGTTAGCCACTTATCTTCCTGGATGTTCTCTTCTGCCCCACTTCCCTATGAGAAATTATGTTGAAGTGTCCATTTATAGCTTGTACTGCCTACAAATATTTGTTCTGACGGGGGGGGGGAGAATGTCAGTTCATTGTCTACAAGTTTCCCTGAAAGAATGGAAATGGTCCTGTCCACCAGTCTTTACCTTAAGGAAGAAAATGCTATATATAAGTAATTTTTAGGTTTTATTAATAATCTAATGTTATTCCTTATTACATGTGAATACACAACTTTGAGTAGCCCCCCCCCCCCCCCCCTGTAATTGACGTCAATTGGCCTGGAGCTTCATAAATCTTTAAAGGCAAAATTTATTTAAGGCTCTAAAATATCCACACTGATAGATGTCAATTACACTGCTACTGCTGTTGTTAAAAAACAAAAGCGAGGATGTCTACTCATAAGTATATCTAATAAATGTAATATTTATAGTGAGATATATTGATATGTGTGCGTGTCTTGAGCTTTTAATATCTGCTATTGATCATCTCTCACAAAACAGTAAATTAGTTTATCAAGTCCTTGAGGCTTGACGAGATTCTGACAGCTCTTGTTTAACAATGATGGACCAAAGGAAAACGTTTGCATGAAAAGCTAGTCAAATTATTGCTTGTTTTATGTAGGAAGTATCTTGTGTTGGGTGTGTCTTGAGAAATATGAAAGATGTCCTGCTTTGTGAATAAGACTGCTGTGGGTGCTACTGCATTGATCTGTGTATAAAAGATTGAAAAATCATCATGTCAAGGCTTTTCTAATTTGAAGTCAATTACTGTATACATTTTCACTTGTATGCTAAACAAGTATGTGTGTGTGTCTATATATATCTCATAAAGAAACAATTTATAAAAGGAATTAATTAGCAATGTTAATGTGATTAATGGTGAAATCACTTTGCTAACAGAACTTAATGAGACATTAACTTACTATCAATTCCTTGAATAAGATCCTTATATTCAAGTTGTTGTCAGATGGAAGACACATGCCAAGTACTTTTGACAATTACAAATTGTCATCTACAGGGCACAATTTTCACTGTATTGATTTGAAAAAAGAACTTTAGTGTTGCGACAACACACACTCCAAAACGTATATTCAACTGTCAATAAATAGCATAATTTAAAAAATACATCTTTCGGTCTACACATTAATGTCTTGGTATTTGCCTATATATAAGAAAATTGTGCCCTGAAGATGACAATTTGAAATTGTCAAAAGTACTTGGCATGTGTCTTCCATTTGACAACAACTTGAATATAAGGATCTTATTATTCAACGGATTGATAGTAAGTTAATGTCTCATTAAGTTCTGTTAACAAAGTGATTTCACCGTTAATCACATTAACATTGCTATTTAATTCTTTGTATTAATTGTTTCTTTATTATATAAAATATAAGCTGCATACTCTATATATATATATATATATATAAAATATGTGTGTGTGTGTGTGAGATTGTTGGTTCATAGTGCAAGGACAGCTCTCTACCAGGTTGTGGGAGATGAAATGTTTCCCTCTTCCACCAACCTATAGGAGCTGGTATGTGATTTGGGATATATATATATCTCAAGTTATACTGAAGACACCTGTTCCTGTTTGATCACCCGATTTAAGCAGTACCAAGCCCGGTCACTACTTAGAGGGGTTGACTGCTTGAGCACTATAAGCAATGCAGAGGTCTTATCGTATTATTCAGGCATTTACAACACTGCCAGTATCTTTCCATCAGATTTCTTCTATGTGCTATTACCTTCTGAATGTTGGTCATGACTCTCCACAATTTGCTGTCCTTTGTAGCTTTTTGTAAACTTTATCTTATTATTATCACTCCGACACCCTGTGCTGCCATCCATTTACACAAACTTTTTAGGTAGGTTATTCGTTGTTTTCCTCTGTCCCTTTTACCTTCACTCTGTTCTGTGAGTATCAAATTTCCCAAGCCCTCTTTCCTCATTATGTGCCCTAGAAATTTCAGCTACCTATTTCTGATGTTAAGTATAAATGTATTTTTGGTTTCCATTTTCTCAAAAACTTTGTCATCGTTCACATTTTCAGTCTGTGGTATTCTCAGCATCCTTCTGTAGAACTACATTTCTGTTGCTTCAAGTCTCTTCATGTATGAGGAGATTGTCCAGCATATTCTAATCATATACAGTACAGGCAATCTCGTATTATCCTAACTTTTTCTTTTCATTGCATCAAGTCTGTCTGATACTGACAGTTTAAGCTATGAATCTGTGTGGCTACCATTAATTTTCAAGAGTTTGGTCAGGAAAATTGTGTGTGTGTGTGTGTGTGTGTGTGTGTGTGTGTGTGTGTGTGTGTGTGTGTGTGTGTGTGTATATATAATGTCTTGGGTATGATGGTAAACTACATCTGGCAGCAAGTCTTCTCATTGGGAGATTGGAGGATTTGAGGAGCGTGGAACCACCTTTTAATTGCTCTTGTTCCCAAGTCCACCCTGACCCGGGGTGGTAGCACCTGTTAGGGTCCCAGCTATGGGCAAATAGTGTCTACCAGGGCTGACCAAGCTCTTCAGTGTTATAGAACACGATTGGTCTAGGAGATGGAAAACTCTTACACGAAAGGCCTGAGGTATATTGTCTGCTTCATCTGTGGCTTTTATTTGCACCGACTAAGTGTATCAATACTTTCGAAAAGTGTGGATGGTTCTGCACAAGCCTTCACCACTTTAATCAAATCACTTGTGTGGGTTTTCTGGCAGTTTACCTTGATTCGTTCTTATCCACACAGATTCATTTGCAAGGTCCACTGGCGAGAGAGTGAAGGTGACGAGGTCAGGTAAAGGATATTGATGAAAGGCTCTAGCTGGAGCTCTACACAGTGGCAGATCGATGGGTGATGGCCATTCTTTCACAAACCATGAGCAATTGTGATGTCCGTGTCCTCCATCGGTGACAAAGCAGCCCTATTTAGGATTGCACTACTTTCCCTATTATGGGGAGGATGCAATAAAAGGAGCCTTAAATACTGCTTGCTCACACAGTGACTTGGCAGCCCGCAGTTATCCAATAAAGCAGTCGAAACAGCAAGGAATATCAGAATAAATATAAGAATTTCCATTTTGGATCTTGGAATGTTCACACTCTTCAGGACAATGATTCTGCACCAGAGTGTAAAACAGCTCTTGTTTCTCTCGAGTTGAAGAAATATAACATCGACATAGCTGCCATTAGTGAAACACGTCTGCCTAGTAATTCTCAGCTTAGGGAAGAAAAAGGCGGATACATATTTTTATGGGCTGGTAAGACTGAGAAAGAGCCACGCCAGTCTGGTGTTGGCTTTGCCATAAAGTCAGACCTTGCTAGCTCACTGCCTTCCTTACCTAAAGGTGTATCTGATCATATAATTGAATTAACCCTCAATCTGGAGTGCAACACCCGTGTGACGATGGTTAGCTGCTACGCGCAAACCTTAGGTTTTCAGATGAAGAAAAAGATGATTTTTACAATCTTCTTCAGGATGTCATCTCCAAAGTCCAACATAAGGATAAATTAGTCCTTACAGGTGATTTTCAATGCTTGTGTTGGCAATGATTATCGTTCTTGAAAGGGCGTTTTAGGTCGCCATGGTATTGGTCATGTGAATTCTAATGGAAAACACCTTCTCACTATCTGCAAGGAATTTGACCTTAGTATCTCTAATACCTTCTACCAGCAACCCAACTGTCGTAAGACCACGTGGATGCATCCTCGTTCGAAAGACTGGCATCTGATCGACTACGTCATCACCAAAAGACAGGACATAAAAGATTTTAAGATAACGCGTTCATTCCACACACCATGCTATCTGTCAGATTACGTTCTACTTCGAAGTAAAGCTACACTGCATCTGCAAATGTGAAGGATTATAAAATCTACAGTGCCCAAGCGTATTAACGTACTGAATCTTAAATCGACTGAAAGAAAAATTGAGCTCTCTGACAAACTTGATGTTGCACTTGATTCTGTAAATATTACCAATGATGTTGAATCATCTTGGAAGGCTCTGCATGATGCAACATATTCTACATCCTTGGAGGTTCTCGGCCTGCCATATTGTAAACATCAAGACTTCAGCAGCTTATAGATCAATTGCACTCTTCTCATAAAGCATGGATTGAGGACAAGAACTCGTCTGATAAGAAGATTGCTTACAAGAAGTGCAAAAGTCGGGTTCAATGACCTCTCAGAGCCATGAAAGAGCTTTGGTGGTCTGAAAAGGCCACTGAACTCCAAGAATCTTCAGATAGAAAGGATCTAAAGGCTTTCTATGCTGGCCTCAGGAGCATTTTCGGTCCTCAGAAAAAGTGGTGTTTCTCCTATCTCCACAGCAGATGGTGAAACTCTCTTGACGGATAAGTCACACATTTTAAATTGCTGGAAAGAGCATTTTGAAACTGTGTTAAACACCACTTCGGTTACTGATGATGAAGCCAACATCTAATAAATGGTTTCTCTGCTGCATGTAAAGCATTTGGTCTTACACTTAGCATAATGAAAACTGAAGTTGTGCACCAACCTTGTCCTATCCGAAGCAATGTGTGGTGAGAAACAAAAACCACCAGTCTACAAATTTCCAGAGAGACCATTGAAAGTAGAAGACAAAACCCTGAACTGTGTAAAGTCTTTCACCTATCTTGGTAGCAAAGTCAATTACAGTGGAAATTTAGATGATGAAATCATGCATCGGATTGCTAAGGCTACCAGTGCTTTCGGCAAACCGCCATCACTTGTGGAATGAGTGGGGTATTCGACTGGATACAAAAATTCGGGTTTACAGAGCTGTTGTACTTGCCATCCTTTTGTATGGCTCCATCATGGACTCCATACAGGTACCATATACGCCAGCTAGATGTTTTCCATAAAAGCTGTCTGCGTGCAATCTGTGAAGTTAACCTTCAAGATAGGCATCTAACGTAGACCTGTTTAACAGGTATAATATTGGAGGAATCAAGACTTTTCTCATACAGTCTCAGTTACGGTGGACTGGTCATGTCTTGAGAATGTCTGATGACAGGATACCCAAGATCCTAATGTACAGACAGTTAGATCAGGGCTACAGGAATGTAGGATGCCCATGGCTAAGATACAAAGACAAGCTGAAAAGCAACTTGTTAGCAGTCAATATACCACATAACACCCTTGAGTGCTTAGCCTTGGAGTGGGTAGAATGGAGATCAACATGTTTTAGTGGACTCAGCAATTTTCAATCTGCTTGTCTGAATCATCTTCAAAAAGCAAGAGCAAGATCTAAAAGGTCAGCCAATCCAACAGTGATCTCATCCCACAGTCCTCACTCTTGCTCCATATGTGGCCTCCTTTGTAAATCACTAGTGGGTCTTAAATTCCACTTAAGATTATCGCACAAAACTTCATAACTGAATCAACTAAGCTGTCAGATCCTCATATGTCGAAACCGATGGGAGAGTCCATTTTTTATATATATATATATATATATATATACACACACACACACATCTAGAGAAAAGTGATACCTAAAGTTTAAAATACATTTTAAAAATTGAAAAATCTTCCATGAACCTCTTATTTTAGTTTTAATTTCAAGCTAATAGATTGAATTTAATATTTCCAATAAGCAAAATACTTAATTTAAATTGATTGGAATGAGATTTCTTTTTACTTTTTTTTTTTTTTTTTTTTTTTTTTTTGTAAATGGTTGATTTTAGCCATTATTTACAATTCTAGCAGCATAATGTAATTTTCTTTTATTAAAATATCTTTCAAAAATAAAATATACTTTTCTGAAACTTTAATTTGAGGAAGATTAGCTGATTTAAAGTTGAATTAATCAGATTTGAAACAAATATTACTTTGAGTTTAAAATATTGCCGAAAAGCAATTTTTAAAATGGAGGTGGGTGTTTTTATGAGCTTTTAACAGCTCTATATTGACTGCCTGATGTTTGAAATTTAACTAATTTTTCCTACGGGCAGCATATCCCTAAAAATTACTTGATGAATATAATGTATCGTTTTTTATATAATTTTTTTAACTACCCAATAATCTTAAAAATGTAGGAAAATATTCTAAGTGATCAAATGTTTTATTGTATTTCAGATACTTTGGCTTTAAATTTATTATAGTTAATGCTCTTATTTTTGATAATGTCATATATGGATGTCCATATTTACAAAATTGTCATATTTATACATATGCAAAGAATATTCAAAATTCTTTTTAAAATACTGGTGGTGGGGACATCTCTGAATTGCAGTAAGCTTTTCCATTGAGGATTAGTAAATATAATTTTTACTTAACAATATTACCAAATTAGTATAAATTAATACAGAATTTTAAAAGGTTTAAAAGTTTATATATTATTCGAATAAAAATTTAAAAAAACAAAAAATGAATACAATTCTCGTAAAAATTCATTATTCATGGGAAAAAAAATGTTTTTTCCTTAAAACAATAGTGTCCAGAATATATCTTATTTATAAAAGCAATTAAAGGCTTTTCTATTTAAATAATGTCATATTTTTACAATTAAGAGCAGATTTTCTGTAATTGGGGTCCTGTTTGACTTCTGCTTTTAACTAATATAAATATCAAGCCCCACAAAAATGAATTTCTCAATTTCATAAAATTAAGCAAGTGGGGAGTAACATATGTACAAAGGAAAAAAAAAATACCATGAAACATTTCTAAAAATAATTTAATTCATTTGTGAAAGAGTTTTGGAAGTTTCATTAAAATCTGACAATTGAACACTTTTCAATTTTACCCCATGAATATAGCATAACTTAAAACTATTATATCATACTCCTTTTTTATAGAAGAGTGTAGATTGCTGGTGAACTGAAAGTTATCTGTGATTGGACTATAAATTGCCAAGGAGTCGCAGTGTGTGATTTTTTTTTTTTTTTTTTTTTTTTTTTTTAAAGAGAGAGAGAGAAAATTGTAGTTGACAGATGGCACAAGTCAATACCCGATCAGTATCATCTGTGTCACTGCAGAGAGGTATGGTGTTGATAGACCTGAAACCTCTAATGAACTTCTGCTAAAAACATCACTGATTTGTGGCAAAGCATCAAACAGATGTATGTTATGAAATATATATTATTTTCTTCTTTGCCTTAAACAAGGCGATAATGCCATTAAGACACAAGGGGCCACCAGGGGAGGGTGAAGGAAAATGATTTTAGGAGAAAGAACCGGTATTGTTGGGATTGGATTTCCAGTTTTTTGCCCTAAAATCATTTTCATTTACCCTCCCCTAAGCTGTTTGGAATCTTCCTTTATCTGTTTACATGAAGCATATACTTGTATCTTAACCCAGATATTAACAATCCCAATATACATTGGTGTGTATTTTCATTGGTCTTGGGTTCATTGACAGTTGTTTGTTGTTAATTTTTCCGTATCATCCCATCTAGCCATTGCTGATTACTCAACAGCACCTATAACTGCAGATGATGGAAATTTCTGCTGCAGATTGTGGGTTAAAACACATCCCTAAGGGACTAGGAAAGTTGAAACTGATGGGAATTTTTCCCACCTAAATCTTTGAATGAATTTTAACTGCAGTGTGCCTGCATATCTCCTTAACTTTTATTGTATTCTGATATTTATTTATTTTTCAATCTATCTTGACTGTCTTAATCAACCCAAATGTAATGATTATTCTCCCAGCAGATGTTACAGTCAAAATCCGTCAAATGTACAGCATTTATCAGGCCAGACTGACAAGTGTTCAGCACAGTCTGCTTGGAGAACTTGTGTAGATTTATTTTCCAGACACTACCATCTACTTGTCATCTCCCAGAACCCCACCTTACCCCACCTCCAGTGACCTTTTTTTTTTTTTAATGTCTGTCATTTTCTGGAAATAATTCTTATTCAGCTGATGAATCTTTTAAATTTTTTTTTTTTTCTCTTCTTGGTTCTTATTTTATCCAACTTGGGTTTTTCACTTGATCACTGTTGCATTATCTTTCAAAATGGTCCTAGAGATAATTAAAATGTAGTAAATGTTTCACATTAATTTATCTTATTACATATGGATATTTATAATTTATAGTATTATATACATATGTTTTTTAGCTTGTCAATTGAAAAAATAGTTATTAAAAGAATTTATAGATATTTCCAATAGAAAATAATTGAGACTTAAGTTTCTGATTTTGTAAATGCTATTTTGAGTATTTTTCAGGATTCATACTTGTCCTTCCATGTTTTTTTTTTGTCATTCATTTTGTGATTTTTCTCACTTGAAGATACACTGAATATGCCTAACTTGAAATCAAAAGCCAAAGAATAATTTTTCATAAATAAAATCTTTTGTAAATAGAATCTCTATAGAATTTTGTAAATATGAGTTTTGATATTCTTCTATGTGCTGTGTTCCATCAAGGCATGAGCAATCATGACTCTCCACAACTTTCTATCCCTTGTAGTTCTTAGCAATGTTTGTATTTTTACTATCTCTTCCATTCCCTGTTCTGTCATCCACATACATAAGCTTGTTAGGTAGGTTACTTGCTGTTTCCCTTTGTCCCTCTTATCTTCTACTTCAATATACTGTGTACTTTCATGGTGTAGGTGATCATGGTTCTCCACAACTTCCTATACTTTGTATCTCTTAGTAAGTTTTGTCTTTTCACCATCTCTGCCATCCATTTACACAAGTTAGATAGGTTATTTGCTGTTTCCCTCTGTCTCTCTTGCGTTCAGTATGTCCTGTGTTGATTGTGTTTCAGCATTAAACGGACTGTCACTGCTGGTTATTGACCTCAATGTCCACTTTTATATTTACATACACTGTATCTCTGATATTGAACACTTTACACCTTAAATATAATGTACCTTAAAATTATATTTTATATATATATATATATACGTATAGGATTGGTGTATATGGAATAAATTCCAATAACCAATAAATACTATTCTTAAAATAGTGCTCAATACAGAGTAGAACAAATATAATTATTTATTCAAAAATTACAACATAAATATGTTATAAAATCACTACAAAAATAGCTATTTTGTTTCAACACTTCTGGTGTCTTATCAAGTGATGATGGTGAATGCAGAATAAAGGGTTTTAAAAGGTTCAAATCAATCAAACACCCCTCACTAATGGAAATGCCATTACATAAGCTGGAATGACCAATCAAAATACAAGTATACGAGAATTCAAAAAACCTGACAACGAACTAAGGTTATAATAATTAATGCTTTAATGTTGGGGTTAGACTAAAATAGAATTTATTCTACCCAACATTAAAGCATTAAATAATTATTATAACCTTAGTTCGTTGTCAGGTTTTTTGAATTCTCGTAACTTGTATTTTGATTGGTCATTCTAGCTTATGTAACAGCATTTCCATTAGCGAGGGGTGTTTGATTGATTTGAACCTTTTAAAACCCTTTATTCTGCATTCAACATCATCACTTGATAAGACACCAGAAGTGTTGAAACAAAATGGCTATTTTTTGTAGTGATTTTATAACATATTTGTTATAATTTTTGAATAAATAATTATATATATTATATGATAGAATACTGTTACTATGGAGACTCAGATTTATGTCTGATATAAACAAAACTGTATATACACATATGATGGTATAATTGTCCTTTGTAAACTGAGACTAAGACAGGCGAACCTGATGAGAAAGGACCTAACCAAATTCTCTCAGGATCATAAACTAAATATTACCACCAATACTAACACTAAAGTGATCAATTTCCTGCTAAACATTACATTAGACCTAAGTAAGGATTTTTATGAACCATACATTAATGATTCATACAACCACAAGTATGTCGAGAGAAAATCCATGCATCATAAAAAGATCCTTGACAATTATACAAATCATTACAATTTAGATTATTGACCAACTCCAGTAACAAAAAAAAGTATTTGATGATAATAAAACTCAATATAGCAAAGCACTATGACGCTGCAACCATAAAGTGAAATTAGTGTATGTAGAAAGAAAAAAACAGTAAAGATAAAAATATGCTAATACAACACACATGTAACATAATATGGTTCAACCTGCCTTACAATACTAATGGCAAAACTAACGTAGGTAGAATTTTCCTAAATTTAATTCTCAAGCACTTTAGTCATTCTCCAACACTAAAAGAAGATTTTCAACAAAAATATTAAGGTAAGCTATAGCTGTACAAAAAAACATTGATAATTATATATCCCAACATAACAATCTCAGACTTGTATTATATTAAATCCAGAATTTTTTATGCCAAAGTCTGTTAAACTGAAGTTTGACTGTTTCTATTTTCCCAAATCTTACTGCTGCTGATTACCAAAGGATAAGGAAAGGTTTTTAATAAATCATCAGTTGATGGTCAACATGCTCTGATATGGCAGGTAGTTTTAAGATCTACTAGCTATTTTATTTTATTTTTTTATGTTTGTAATGACTCAAGATTTTTACCTCTTGAAAAACTTTGGTATATCTTTTAGATTTGTAACATTCAATCTATTAAGTGGATAACTTTCATTTAATTAATGCATTCACTCGTAAATATCATTATAATTAATACTGACTACAGAATCATTAAAAATAAGTCTGCTATCACTGAAAACAGTAATAAAAAATGTAAGTGTTTTCATGGCTTCAAATAGTCATCCAGTCAATACTCTTGAGGGGAGGAGGTGGCATAATGGATAGCGGCTCGGATTGAGGAATCTGAAAGCCGAGTTTGAATTCCAGTTGAATCTATTACATTCACTTGCATGCTAATACCCTTAGGAAAGGTATGAATCCTCTTCTCATCCCAGCTATGGGTAAATAGCAGGACAGACCGGGTTCTATAGCCTTGGATGGCAACTGGTCTACCGCAGAAAGAAATGGCAATCTACTGCAGGGAAAACAAAACTGCCTTGTCAGTTATGTATCAAAAGATACACGATCGCCTAAGTGTGTATCATGCATGGAACATAACTGACTCCTGTGAGGCAATGAAGGCAAAAAAATAAAAGCAAAGAAATTGAGAGTGATTGTCATTATAGAAACTACATTAAAAATAAAGCCTCTGGCATGAACTTAATGTGTAAATAAAAAAGTAACTTTAATCAAAATGGCCTTGGACCTTTTACTTGTGTAAGTATATGTATTAATCTGATGTTTGTAAAAATAATACTTTCTTTTTTTTTTCCTTTTTTTTTTTTTTTTTTTTTTTTAATATAAAATAATTACCAAAGGTTAAATGTATCAAATTTCTTGGTTTCTAAAATGATAAATGTTTTAATTGGGTTAACCATCATCTTTGCTGCCAAATATGGGTCAATCATGTTTCTGTGGCCATTATTCTTGGTGATTTCAATCTAAGTTCAAATGCACAGCCAATGTCCAGCTGTTAGCATTTTACAGAAAATGCCAATGTGTTAATCTAAAAAAAAAGACTAAATTCTAAATGCTTGTCTCCAACCAATCTAAGTGAATTCAACCAGTAAGATGCAGTAAAGACTGACACGTCAGCTTTTTGGGATCTGATAGACTTGTTAACCCACCTGCTATTTAAATATTTTCTGTTTTTTTTCTCTTGGTTTTTTTATTGCCAACTATTGTCGATTTCTGTAAATAGTAATTGATAGCATAAAATATTTTCCTCATGTATTTTTATTTATTATTTTTTTTTTAACAAGGACTTTTGGTTACTCAAAGCCAAACAAAATGACTTCAGATAGATAACTTATTTTATAGCTATTCTATGGGTTGCTCTCAATTCCAAGTAAGAAAGTTAATAAAATAAATTATTTACATAGTATATTTTTTCCAAACTAAAGTTAGTATTGGGTACGACAATAAACTACATCCGGCATCAAGGTCTCTGATTGGGAGAGCGGAAGTTTTGAGGAGCATGGAACCATCTCTTAATTGCTGTTATCAGATCCACCCTGACCCGGGGGTGGTAGCAGATTTTTAGGGTGCCAGCTATGGACTTTTATTAACAGCTCCTCAATTTTATGCCGTCAAGTGATGGGCATGGAGTAACAAACCAACCTGAAGTTATCTGAAGTATTTGGACTACTGCAGGATGTGTATGGAGATGAGACGGATGTTGTGCTTCTGGGATTTTGAGTGGTACAAGAACTTCAAAGAGGGATGCAAGGACATGGAAGACGAACACAGTAGTGGACAGCCTTAAAAGTGCATGAGGCAGGTGATGCATAGAGATAATTGGCTGTCTGTTTAACTGATCACAAGTGAGCTGGGCTTGAACTGCAACAGCGTCTAGAAGATTATCACCAAAGATTTGGGCATGTAGAAGATCTGCGTAAAGATGGTGCTGAAGCATCTGAACAATGACCAGGCAGAGTGATGCATGCAGATGTCGGACATCGTCGAGTGTCTTGAAACTGAGCCAGATTAGCTATGGAGGCATTACCAGTGATGAATCATGGATCTTTGAGTCTGACCCAGAGACCAAGCATCAGAGCCTTCAGTGGAGGAGTCTAAAGTCAGTGAGACTGAAGAAAGCAAGACAGTCGAAATTCAAACTCGTGTTGACTGCATTCTTCTGTGTGAGAGGCATAGTCCACATATAAAGCTAGATGATCACTCAGCATGTCTACAAAGAGATCTTGCAGCATTTGCTTCGTTCGGTGAGTGAGCGAGAAGTGGTGAGAGATGTGGCAGATTGGCTCATGACTGCTTAACCATAACAATGCACTGGTCACAATGCACTGGAGCAACCTTCCTACTCATCCAACCTGTTTCCATATGAGTTTTTCCCTTTTCTCCAAGGTTAAGGGGGCCATCAAGGGTACCCGTTTTCTGGATGTGGAAGCCATTCAGAGGGCTGTGACAATAGAGCTACAGAGAATCCTTCCAGATTGCATGGAAACATGTCAGGGAAGGATGGGAAAATGTTAGACTCAATGGGGATAATTTCAGAGAGGAAAACCTGTAGTTTGAACTTAGCATAATTTTTTTGTGACTTCAGTCCTGTTTCTTTTCTGATACACCTTGTAGTTTAGCAGGCCATTATAGAATTTTCATTTTAAGTAATTTATTTTAATTACAACGTAATATTATACCAATGATAAAAATAATGAAGATTAATAAAAAATTTTAATTTAATCTTCAATAAAATGTTGTTATTCTCAGCCTGTTTCCCAAGTAAAAACTTAAAATCTGTAGTTAAAATGATTTATGGGGAAAATCTTACCATAACATGAAAGTAATATTCTTAGCATGAATGTTGATTGCTTAGTCAAGAATTCAGTTTAATATTTAACTAATGCCTTGGAATCCTTAATCAGGTATGACATACTGTTTGCTATTTATGAACTTGTATCAAATATAATTGTTATGACTAAATGATAAATAAAAGGTCTGACTATGATTGTTGATTAGGGTTATGACGTTTTTGTAACCCTATGTTCCTGTGTTATAAATTGATGAACTTTTGTTCAAAAGTAATGAAAAGACATTAATTTGTTTTAGTTCTTGAAAAAGGTCCCCCCCAACTCAAATTTGATTTTACCATATACACAATAAGAGTAAAAAAATAAAAATATTCCAGAAGCTTAATTTTTCACTTTGTTAATGATGCAATTGGATAGTATTTATGTACTTTTTAATGCATTTAACAGTTTATAGCATACAAATACACAAAAACTAGTTTTAGAAGGTTCTAGAAAGTCATAGTACTACTATACTTATATACAATTTTGGAAATTTTGTGTTGGGGTGATATTTAAAAAAAAAGAAAAAAAATGAATTAAAACCATCCTTATTTTTTAACAAAAGTTCATCGAATTATGATATGGGAATTTAATTATTTTATGAATAGTTAAAAAGTCATGACCCTATTGTTGATGTATTGTTGGTACAACTTTTTACAGAAATATTTTGGGAATACCAAAAGTTGTGTTGCTAAATAAAAATACCGGTTTCTGCATCCTTACATTCTGTAACACACACCTGAGGCAGGTTTTGAGTTGTAGAGCAAAACTTGATTGTTAAAATTCTTTGAGATCATTGAATTTGTTCTTTGAGGGGTGAAATTGCTTCCAAATACATTTTAGATTGGGTCATATTGTTTATTTACTTGGTCATTTGTCTTTTAGTATTCATCTTGGCTCCCTTTTTAGGAACATTATTACTTTTTTTTTTTTAATTAATTCCACTGCTTTTTAAAAGGATTTTTATTTTATTCACAACAGCAAGTATTGTCAATTGAATGTCCATTACTGACAGGGTGTAGAATCAACTTGTATTTATAGACCTATAATACTTTTAGCAACATACCTTTACTGCTGGTGGATGAGAATTTTACATCTTGACCATAGAAATTTATTTTATTATTATTTTAAAAAAAATTTTTTTTATTGAAGTTGTATGGTTTATGTTTCTTTTTCTCTCTCTGACCCTCCCTTCCCAATTCATGTTTGTGGCATGCTCAGTGACAGCAGCTAGACAAACACACATCCCACACCAGATGTTGCCTTTGGTTCATCCTCCTCCTCCTACTTGCAGCATGTGAAAATTTCGTGATAACGTTTTGACCTTGTCCTTCTTTACTTGCTGCCTCATTCAGTCAGAACTTTCTCTTTCTAATTCTCTTTCTCGCTGTCATTACAGATACCTCTGGGGCTATTGTTTTTGATAGCCGTACAAAGGCAGTCATGGCTCAGGTGGGCCAGGATAATGTCAAAGAAAAGGTAAGAAAACTTTTCTTGTGGGTGTCATTTTTCTTTGTTTTATTAATATTATTATTTTTTTTTTTATTTTGGCAAAAAGTCTTTGGATTTTAGTGTCAAGTTTTATATATATATATATATATATATATATATATATATATATATATATATATATATATATATATATATATGTAATAAAAACTTTCTGTAAAGTTGTTAAAAAAATATTTTCTTGTCTTCTATATTTTAAAAAGTTAATATTACTTGTTAAACTTTTTTCTTAGAATGTGAGATTTGTTTTTTTTTTGTTTTTGCTTTTTGTTAACATACTTCTAAATAGTTGATTTTTGATTTGACTTTGTCCCAATAGGTTTCATTAGAATAAATATTGTATAAAATCTTTGAAATTTGAACCCTTCAGTAAAAGAATTGGAGTTAGCATTACTCACTCAGATGGGTTAATAATACCAATAGTGTTAATTTTTAAACTCTGAAAGAAATAACCATTAATTTTTTTTTTTTTTTTTTTTTTTTTTTTTTTTTTTTTTTAAGGCAAGATTTTGTTGGAGTTCTTCAAGTTCTAAATATATATTTTTATTATAATTCTGTTTTTTACATAAGAGACCTGTATTTGTTAATGATTTTGTTAAAAAAAAAAAAAAAAAAATTGTCCCACCCTGTCATATCATAATACATAGCTTGACCAACATGGTTTAGTATTCTATACTTCTAGTGTGATATAATATCTAGATTAAAAACATTTTTCAACAATTTTCATTTCTCTGACAGAAAATGGCATTAAGATATACTTTGGAGAAACTTATTAATCTCTTTAATATTTGAAAAAATATTTTTATTTTTTTATTTTTTTAAATCAGTTCACCCCAAGCAAGGCAATGATGCCTCTAAGAGGCAAGGGGCTACTGGGAGTGAAAGAGAATGAGAAGACATTAGCAGGAACAAGTATACCGAATCCTAAATGGGGAAGCAAGGGTAAAACCTCTAGTCCTGTTCAAACGGCCAAGGAGGAGTGTGAACCAGACAATAGGTGAACCTATCTACGCCTAATGTTATAGATCTAGTGGGGATTTAATAACTGAAATAACTGTGGCAGATGTCTTTTTTAACCTCTTTGAGAATAGATTTTCTTCTGAAATTCTCATTGAATTGGATTTTGATTTGTCAAAAGAACAATCTGAACAGAGAAAACTGATTGTGCACAGTTACATGTTTTATATATATATATATATATATATATATATATATATATATATATATAATTTTTTTTTTTTAATTTTTTTTTTAAAATTATTTAAAAATTGTTGGGAATTTTTTTTTTCTTTATCTTTGTTGAGTGGTTTTTATTATAAAAAAATCTTGTCTAGAATTCTCTCAGGAATTTTGTCTTTGTTTTGATGGTTTAAATGAAAACTGGTTTCTTTTGTGGGATTTCTGAATCTGTCGTCCACATTAACCTATAGTACTAATATTAATCATCTCTTTATATATATATATATATATATATATATATATATAATCTCTTTTATTAAAGATGACTGACAAGGTACTGCGATGAAGCTTTTTATTCAAATTTTCTTTTATTTGTACAAGTATTTTCTTTTCTGGCCATAAAGTGTATAAAAATTGGATATATAGAACATGTGGACAATTTTTTCACTCCTTATGTCCAGAAAAGAAAATACTTGTATGAATGCAAGAAAAATTGAATAAAAAGTTTAATTACAGTACCTTGTCAGTTGTCTTTAATAAAACTTGCATGAAAAGGGATTGCTGCCCAAACACACAAACATACATCTCGGTGGCAACTTTCTCGTATCCAAGAATTTAATTTCTTCTTTGCTGATCACTTCCTTTATGATGATGTTGATGACTACATTCACTGCTGACATGCAGGTTCAGGACTAGAAGCTTCGAGTTTCACCAAATCCTGCTCCTGTCATCCATTTTCTATCAGCGTTTGGCTTTGCAAGAGTTGGCTGAGGGTGAAAGAAAATCAGAAGACGAAAATGCTGATTGCATGAATTAAGGTGGACCTCAACTTGCCAGGAAGTGACCCTCACTCTTGATTTCATGACCTTTCTCTGCAGTACATATGGAGTGAGACATGCAGAATCTTGAGTGGTGCTTTCTGTAGTATGCCAGTCATGTGTAGCCCTCTTCATTCTCTGGTTCAACCGTTAAGATATGTTGTAATCATCAGCCTCTTGTTCTACCATTGGGTGCCTTTGATACTGGAGTATTTCGTATAGAAAACATTAAAATTTCTCTTTCTCTCTGCCATATGATGATAGCCTAGGAGTAGGATCTCTGACTGATGCCAAATTGGTTGGGTTTTGATCCTGGCTTGAAGCAATCAGATGTCTAGCCATGCTGAAGAGCTGTAATACAGCAAAAGTCAGTGGATGGCACACACACACACACACATATATATAATTAAGTAATTCATCGAGTCTGAAACCTCAACAGAATGCAGAAAGCACTGGACGGCCGTTTCATCCTATATTTCGGACTCATCAGCAGTGCGCATTCACTACTGAGAATTGAAACCCTGACAGTTAGGTTATCAAGCAAACGTCATATCAACTGTTCAACGGGCCTCGGTGACTATATATATATATATATAAAAAGAAATGAGTTGGTGTTGAAAAGTTCTCAGTCTGATTAAGCATGAATCTCTACAAAAACAAGAAAAAATAAAATTGACGTTTGTTCATTTGGTCAACTAGAGCTGTTACCTCAGAATGGCATGTTTAATTATTTAAGAATCAAAAATAAGGTAAAACAAAAATTGATTTGTCTGAGGTGGTTGGATTAAAAGTCCTCAGACAAGAAGTCCTTCCAAAACATCTGTTCAAATTTTAGGAAGTGGGTCGGCCTGAAAATATTTCAGCCCCACTTCATAATTGATAGTCTGACTATAGTAAGATAACATTTTTGTATCTTTAGTGCCAGGCTTAAGATTGCATTTTTGGTTTCATTTTTTGAAATCCTAGTTTTAATGACAACTTTGATTGTCCCAAATATAAGACCTTTGTTATAACAAAGTTTTATTGAATATAACGTTGGTTTCTCAAAGTAATTTATAGTAATTATGAGTTTTATCTCTTGGCTAGGCAGTGTGTAGTGTAAATGAGCAAGCAATAACTGAGCAATACTAAAAATAATGAGATGAGATATCCCTAGACATGGGCAGTGGAATGAGAACAGTCTATCCTCGTAGATTAATTAAAGGGTTTAGTTTAGGATTCTCTGTAGGTTACCCAGATCACTATACACCTGAAAGTGACCAGGGGGTATAACAGCCAAATGGTTGTGATAATAACAACAAAGATGAGGACAGTAGTCCAAATATAAATAGTGTAAATAATAATTCCCAGAAATTCAGGCGGCTTATAGCAAATCTAAAAACTTGCATAAAAAATTCATATTAATGACTTGTTTTAATTCTATAGGGTGTCCCTAAAGTCTGGACGCATAGGCAAAATGCATATTTTCATGAAATGAAATTTTCAACAATTTTATTGACTTGGAATATTAACAAGTAACAGTGTCTATATGATTTCCATCAATTGTGATGCACTCCGCAAGATTCACATGAACTCAATGCAGTAACTCCACATCAATCAAGTGTGTTGCATCTCTGATTTGCATTGAGTACACCTTCTCCTGTAGTATACCTCAGAAAAAAAATGTCAATTCTTCTTTCAACAAAACCATGTTTAATTTGTGGAGGTTAAAAAAAAAAAAAAAAAGAAAAATTAATGAGATTTACTATATGCCCAGACTTTAGGGACACCTTGTATTTTAGTGTGATGTATTTTTTTCTATTATCATGTTTATAATTGCACACATCTTGAAAGCTGTGTCATATCTTAAAACAGAAACAATTGTTAAACAAAATTTGGTATATCGTGATATAATCCACTTGTTCATAGTCCACTGAAGAGAAAGAAAAAATTTACAAAAATAAGAATTCAATTTTGTCACAGTTGAAAAAAATATCTGACCTATCCCTTTTGATTGATAAAAGCAGTTGGAAACAAAAACTAAATCTGCCATGAGAACATTTTCGATACACACAGCAAATAAGGATTCTTGATTTAATGCCAAGTAGGTGTTTTGTGTTTACCAAGAACAGTTAATCTATTAGCTTGCCTTTCTTTGTATGGTTGATGATACAACACATGGCCTGACAACATGGTTGTTATTGTGAGATATAACTTGCAGTTTTCTATTTTACTCTCTTGTGTCACACATTGGCCTGTAACAGATGACAATGATTTTTTTTTTTTCATTATGTTAAGAATAAGACTTCTGAAAACTTGAATCTTTAAAAGACTTGTTTATTCAGCTTTTAATAATATACACCTTTTTCTCAACTATTCTCTTTGACAACTGACTTGTTAGATATTTCCACTCAAGTTTATGAACCTAAGGTAGATGTTAATATAGGTTTTCTTTTTCTGGTTTTGAGACGAAGAGCATTTCCAATTTCTTTTGCCTGTTAGTTCTATGCTCTACCATTTCAATATAATCACAACGTCCTCAGAGTTAATCTCTTTCCCTCTACAAATTTCACACAGGTTCTTTTATCAAACTGCATTGAGTTCTGACCATGTGATCAACTGAGATTTTTCTGCATTGATTTACCAAAAGAGAAAAGAGTTTCTGTTTTTGATGCTGGTGTGAGCCTCTTTTTGTGGGCTTGTCATGAACACCTTCAGAAATTAGGATCTTTCTTTGACATTGACTATTTCAAATCTTATCACATGCAACTTGTCTCTTTCACTCTTTGTTCATCCTGTTTATTACACTTGATGCTGACTCTTATAAAGTATTATCTCTGTGATTGGTTAGCAACTTTGTCTTTAGCAATATTAAACACATTGCTTGATATGTCATGGATGTTTCTGTTTGAAGAAAACTGATTATGGTTGTTATTCTTTAAGATTCTAAAATTTGATTTGCTCAAAATATAGTTTACTAGAACAAAGTGGGCCTTTTTCCAAACCAATAAATGCATGAAGAGGGAAAAGCAATGATATCTGTGCCTATGTATTTGAAATATTTTAAGCTTTCTTTGGAGGCCTCAATCTTTTGTTATAAATTGTTTGAGAGATTAATATTTTTTCTCTCTCTCCCCAAGAAATATCTTAAAGCTATTAATCACCTTAATTTCACCAGAATTTTAAAAGGCCTAAACTAAGTCATATGCTCTAAGTCTTAGAGAAGAAGATATTAAATGTGTGTTATGTGAAATTATTTCCCATTTATGATCAGGTTAAATTTTGTCTGTTCTGTTTGATTAAATTTAAAGTTAAAATACAGATGCAAATGAACATTATTTTTGCATGTTAACTTTTTCTTTTCAAAATCTTTGTCTTGAAACTTTCATCTTTTCTGTATTTGTCTTGAAACTTTCATCTTTTCTGTATTTGTCTTGAAACTTTCATCTTTTCTGTATTTGTCTTGAAACTTTCATCTTTTCTGTATTTGTCTTGAAACTTTCATCTTTTCTGTATTTGTCTTGAAACTTTCATCTTTTCTGTATTTGTCTTGAAACTTTCATCTTCTGTATTTGTCTTGAAACTTTCATCTTCTGTATTTGTCTTGAAACTTTCATCTTCTGTATTTGTCTTGAAACTTTCATCTTCTGTATTTGTCTTGAAACTTTCATCTTCTGTATTTGTCTTGAAACTTTCATCTTCTGTATTTGTCTTGAAACTTTCATCTTCTGTATTTGTCTTGAAACTTTCATCTTCTGTATTTGTCTTGAAACTTTCATCTTCTGTATTTGTCTTGAAACTTTCATCTTCTGTATTTGTCTTGAAACTTTCATCTTCTGTATTTGTCTTGAAACTTTCATCTTCTGTATTTGTCTTGAAACTTTCATCTTCTTTTCTGTATTTGTGATAAAGTTTTCAACTATTTTGTTTCTGAACTTATTGATACATACATAACTTTACTTGATTGATATGTAAAGTTATTTTCCTACAGGAGAGCATATAACCAGGTTTATTTGTATTAGCATAAAAATTATTCCTTTTTAGGTCAGTGATATTGAAATTCTTGGTTACCAGTTTTATTTTTTACATAAGTGGTGATTATACTTATTGATAAAATGTCTTCTTGTTAAGTATGTTATCTATCTTCTTAATGATTTTGAGCTTAACATCAATTTCTTTCAAGTAACCTTTACTCAAAACGAGCAATTTCTACTTGAGCATATCTGTGTATTTGATTACTGTAATTGTGTATCTATGCAATTAGCTTCTGAAAATGATCCTATATTTCTCTAATTAAAAGACAAGTATTCTTGATGATGCTTTTAGGCTTCTTGGCTTGAGTTGCCTTATCTGCTTTGACCAGTAATATGTATTGCAGGTGCCCCCTAACCACCACCATTGATCCGTATCATGTTTACGGATTCTTTTTGTTTTTATTCTCCTCTTTAATAAACTTCTGAATAGAAGAATCAGGATTATAGAACAAGAATCTGTTTTAATTAAAAAGCCTGAAACCGTTATAATAATTGCTACATTTGTTATCACTTATATAGTGATATTCTTTCTTCACTGAGCAGACCCTGAATTTACACTGATTGCTATGAACAGGTATTCTCCCAGGGAGGCCCCATGCCTTGTGCTTGTGCTCTTGTTGGGACTTAAACTCACCCCCCGACCTCTAGTGGAGCTCTTACATATGATCCATTGATTGAAGATGTTGGAGAAATGGTTGGTTCCCTGTACAGCTCCAGTAAGTATCTGGCTCCTCCTCCTATCCTCTACCTTTAAGAGAGTCAGATCAGGTTGAAAATGGAGTACTGCTACCATATATGGGCACAAGCTGCCTAGTCTTCACTTTCTAGTTTTGATAGTCTAAAAGTGACGCTGCATCCTTTTGGGTGATGAATTATTTTCCACCTTACAACCCCTTTCCCACAGACGAAATGTCACAAGTTTCTCACTACTCTATTGCTATTTCCATAGAAAGTGTTCAGATGAACTACATTCCTTAGTTCTAACATTCATGGCTAAAATCCACCATTCCACGTACACTATAGCTAGCTACCCTCATTCCCTTTGCATTCCATTGGTGAGATGTAAGTTTCACCCGAGTAACTTCTTCCCATAAACTGCTGTTTTGTAGAACTGACTCCTAAGAGGATGCTTCCCCAATTACTAGAATCTTAACCTGTTCATATCTAGTGTCAACTGTTATCTTCCCCACGTATCTCTGTAATTTGTCACCCTCTACCTTGAGTGGCTTTTTGGCCTTGTCCAGGGTGAACATCATTTAAAAAAAAACTTATTGACTCCTTTTCTTTTTCTTTTTTTATATTGTCTGAACCTGATGCTGACTGATTAGTTTAATGAAATTTTTCTATCCTTTTAATAATGGCTCATTTTATCTGAATACCAGAATAAAATTTGTTTCGTCAGACTTGTGCAAATAAACTTATGGTCTGTAACTTGGGATGATTGTTTTATCTACTAAGTATAACAGGTTGGGAGTAGCTTCAAATGGAAATTACTCTACTGTGAACTAATTACAATATTATCTAATGATTGTTTTGCATTTCTTCAAATGTCAATACTTATAAGATTAATTTATACGTTTTTTGAACTGTTGACATAACTTTATTATCAAAATCAATTACAGTTTCTGGCTGTCCTTTTCTTTGTGTTTAATATCATACTGCATAGTTAGTCTTTCATCTTTTCTGTTTTTCTTGCACTTTGGGTTTAATATTTAATCATTATCAAACAAAACACGAATAATTTTTAGTTTTAATTATTCATTTCATTCGCTAATAAATATATAATTCCACCCTCTTCTCTAATATTTGTTCTGCAGATAAGATCAATTTTCTTTAGCACACATTGATGAGTAGTGGATTTGTAATGAGATATTTAATGCATGACTTCTCATTTCTGAATAGAAGAAAACAGCTGTGAAATAATCTTGTATATTGCTTTTAGCATTTCAATGCATATAATTTATGTTTGGGGTAGATTGCTTTTTAAGATATACATCTTCCTTAACTTTCCCTTGAATAAGTACTAGAAGTCCCTCTTTCAACCATAGAAAAATGTTTTGCATTGTCATTAATATGTTCAGAAAGGACTCTTAAAAAAAATATTAAGAAAGAAAAGGGGTTGGAAGTGTCAGTGCAAATTGATATTAGCACAAGTTGCTAAGTCATGACAGTTTTGAATGTTTGTTTATTTTTGTCAGTTGCAATAACTTTATTTCATTTAAGAACAGGTCACACTGTTAAACTAATTAACCATTCCTCATAGAAATAATGAATTTTGGAATGGAAATGGGAATCATTTTTATTTATTTTTATTTTTTATTTTTTTTAATCCTATTTTCATTTTTCCTGAATTGTCATTTGGCTAACTTGGACCTTCATGACTGCAAAAAAAAAATAAAAAGTCTCAAAAGAATGATTTTTCCAATGATTTTTAACTACCTTCACTCGTCAGCAATGTTCATTGTTTTAAAGAGATGATTAGAATTGTAATAAAAATTAAACGGTGAAAACTTCAAATTTATACATTTTCTTTGTTGTTGAGAATTGACAACAAAATAATAAACACTATTTATTTATTAGATTGTTTATTGGAATGGTTGGCAAAGCATTGGGTAATTACCAATTGATTTAAACGTTATAAAAATGAAAAATAAGGATTTCCTTATAGCTGGTTCACATATTGTAATAATTTAGTAAATGTTTATAAATTGATAAATAAAAAATTTTCATATTTATTTCTTTATAAACTGATAAATATTGCATTACATTAGTTTTAATTGTATTAGTTTTTTTTAGAATGTTGTAAATATAAAATTATTCTTGTAAACAATCTAATAAATGTTTTAAATTTTTGTAAGTTCTCAACAAAAAAAAATTTGTATAAATTCACTTTCATTTGTTTAGGTTTTATTACAATTCTAATTCATTGCTTTTTAAAACAAATGTTACTGAAAATGAACTTGGTTAAACTAAGAGAGGTGTCATCTGAAAAACCATCCTTTTGACACACTTTTTTTTTTTTTTTTTTTTTTTTTTTTTCTTGCAAGCATGAAGGTCCATGTTTGCCTAATTTAAGTGTGGAACCAAAACTGTAATTGCGATAGAATGGTTTATAATAAAATGTTTTTATTGTGATTTAGTTGGGAATATTTAGTTTGATTGTATTACTGTTTGGTTTCAGAAGTACCAGTTCTAGTTTGATCACTGATGTTAAAAACTGTGAAGCCTGAAACTTAAACGGGGGAACCATTTGAGAACACTGAGTACTGTAAGAATTAGGAGAGCAAACTTTGATAAAAAAAAACAAATTTTTAAAAAAATATTTTGTGGAGAGGTGGTAAAAGATGGTGAAGCGTACAACAACACATTGTTGTTTTGGATCACTTCTTAAAATTGGAAGAACATCTCTGCCAACAGCAAGGAGATACCATCTCTAAAAAAACAAAATCAACACACAGTAACTATTAATGGGAGTTGTCAATGCTCACTGTAACAAATCACTTTTTTTTTTCTTAATTGTTTCACCCCAAGCAAGGCAATAATTCCACTAGAATGCAGGGAGGTTATAGGGAGTGAAAGAGAATTAGAAGATTGAGAATGGTGAGAATTGAGGAAAGCACAAAAAAGGAACAGGTTTCAAGAAGACAGAAGATAGTGATTGATGTTGCATTTAAATTTTTGAACATTGTAGTTATCAAGGAAGCAAAAAATTGAAAGGAAGTTCTATAGGCTGGAAGTGTAAGAAAAAGAAACTTAGAAGTAGCAGTTGCATTTAGCTAGTTCAACAGTAACATGGTGAAACTTAGTTGCCAATCTAGTAGTACACTTAAATTTATGTAGTCGGGGCACTAGAAAAAAAAGCTCATCAGAACAGTTGCTATGGAAAGCAACTGAAAAAAACCTTGATTACTGAATCTAACTGTTCAATATTTGTTTGAGGAAGAGGAAGTACTGTTATTAAAACTCTAAGGCCATGACCTGATGATTTCTGATGGCTCCGTTAGAAGCTCTCTTATAGATAATGGTATATGTTTATGTATAGGCATTTAATGCAGTAGCTAAAAGATTATCCTTTTGTGAACTGCTTACCTGCTGACACCTATTTCATTAAGCTAGACTGGTTTCAATGAAGTGTTAGTTAATTGTCAGTGAACAGGTGTTTTTAATGATTTATCAGAAAATAGATTCCTTGTTAAAAATTATGAATTTAGTCTCTTCTTGACTCGGCTATTATTATGAAGCAAGATGTTGTTTTTTTTTTGTAGTTATTGACTATTGTAAATTTTATTAAGAGCATTGTTGTCTTGAGTGAATGACTCTCAATCAAATACTTTTAAGTAATTATTCTTTTTGACTATTTTCTAAATAGCCTTTTTTTAGGGAGCATCATAGATAACTGTTTCTTATATTTTAGTAGTATAGGAATGTGAAGAACTGTATGAAGTGTGTGTATTATGTTGGAACTCTCTTACTGATTTTTATGTACGAGGGCTTAACAATTCAGTTCTTAGAACTGAACCACCAGACTACCTACACATGATTTGATTATAGTGGTGAAGGCTTGTGCAGAACAAACCACCAATAACTGATAACAACTATTGCACAGTGGGCCACAAAATCTCCATACACCTCTCTGCAAGTTTTTAATTCAGAGTGGTTCTTCTAGACTGGTTGCCAACCAAGGTTAAAGTCTGTCCTGCTATTTAACATAGCTGTGAGAAGAGGAGATGGCTTCATAAGGTCAAGTGTATTTATACAAAATGAATGTAATAAACTCTGGGAATTGAAACTTGGCTTGCCATTTTCCTTATCTGAGATGCAAACCATTACACCACTGACAAGGTACTGTGTTCCTGATCAATCCAAATTCATAAATAATTATATTGGATATGCTATATCATCCTAACAGGAAGACTCGCATTACATCTCTCTGACCATAGCTCAATTTGGTGTCATTTATACACTCATGGAGACATATCAAACTCTATCTTCAACTTACTTGTTGATAATACAAATATATAATAGCCTCATCCACATATAAAAAATATATATTAAAAAAAATGGTTAAAAACAATGGAAGCATTATTAATAAATAAAAAGAAAAGTCAACACTCAATAATATCAACTATGTACATGGCCACAATGTGCTGACCATGTTTGGAAAATAAAACATTCTTATAACTCATAGATATATACATAAAACAATCCATACATTGTTAAAACTAAAAAGAAAATCATCTTTAATAATAGCTAAAAGTATTACTGAGATATACAAAACATTTGGACAATTTCTACATAATTTATGTCCAGGAAAGAAGAAAATTATTAGAACATAAGAAAAATTAAATAAAAAACTTAACTGCAGTACCTTGCTAGTCGTTTTTAATGAAACTTGTATAAAAGAGGGACTGCTGCACAAATACACACACACACACACACACACAAGTTTCTTTGTTACAAATGGTGCATAAGAAACAAGATTTTGTTTATAAAATGAAGTAATGAGAACAAATCATTTTCTGATTAAAATTATCATTCAGTAATTGAAAATGAGAAATTTTATAATTTATACTAAGGAATTATAAACTTTACGATTATATAAGTCTCACAGACAAAAGGCTTGGCTAAGACTTGCCTGTATTTATTTTTACTTAGTTCAAATGCCAGACTATAATTGCATTAGAATGACAAGTAAAGAATAGATCTTCTTTGGTAGAAGATCCATGCCATCTGTTGCACATATTTTTCTTACTGGGTATTTAATTACAATGTGCATAGCTCAGAAGACATGTGCAGGAGATGACTGCTTCAAAGTTTGTAAATGAATCTACCAACAATGTTACCTTTTGCCTTTTTATTCTAGACACCAAAGTGAAAATGCTATTCTTAGTTTTTGATTAATTAAGCAGCCTAATTTAAAAGAATTAACCAGTTACACAATTGAGAATTTTAATGTGGTGACTGAAGCAAAATTCTTTATAGAGGAAAGACTATCTGGAAAATCTTTACTTCTCTTAATACAGACCTTGGTTAAATTACTTACCTTTGGTAGAAAAGATACTTTATCAATTACACTATTAAATATAAACACACATTAAGAATTCACTTTTAAAAACCTGATCTGAAATAATTTAAAACACACTTTCTGAATTTTAACTGAACCAGGACATTTGTTATTGCTAACAAATGTGTTTGACTTTAATACTTACCATTTTTTTTTTTTTTTTTTTTTTTTTTTATATATAACTTTTATAGATGAAATGTATTTACATTATTCGGACTGTTGTCCTTGTCTTTATTGCTGTATTCACATTTCAGCTGTTGTACACTTCCGCTTTCTTCAGGTAATATTAGTTGGAATTTTGAACTGAACTCTTTAGTCCACAGAGGTAGATTGTTTTAATTATATGTGCTATGCTTCTGGATATCTGTTTCACTTAATTATCCTTAGTGACTCAACTCCGTTTTTGTTCCCTTTGCTGTGGCCAGGTAACTGTTTGGGTTAAGTCACTTTTTGGATCATGTAACAAACACTTGTATCCATTGGGCCATGCAAAATTTATTTTTCTATTGTTCTCTACTAAAATTTGACATGTTGGTGATGAAAATTATTTTTTCTTAAATTATTTTCTGTTAATTAGGTGGAGCTGAATTGAAGTGAACTGATTTTCACTGTTAATGTCTTTGTGTTGGCGGTATTAATGTGTAGTAATGGGCGTACTCCCTTGTTAACTTTGCCTAAGATAATTTCCTAACTGATTTTATTAATGTTTTAGCACTGAACTTTTTGTATGGTTATTAACAGGTATAGTTAATTACTCATTAGTATATGCTATTTTAAAAAGCCCCTTCCTATCCCCTAAAAGTTTTGGCAAACAAAATTTAAGATTAAAAAAAGGATAGACAAAAAAATTCTGATTTGAACATATTTCTGTAAAATTCCTTTTTAAGGATCCCTGTAAAATGTCAGTTCACATTATTTTAGTCCACCAACAAAAGCTTGTTCATAATTAAAAAAAAAAAAAAAAAAAAAAAAAAAATTAATTTTGAAATATGGAAGCCAAAAAGAGATGGGGAATTGTTTCATTCCTACTTTCTTATGAGAAAGACACAAATTGAAGGAGTCTCCAATACAACATCTAAAAGATCCAATAAAACTTATTGGAATTGAAATTTTTGTTTGCTGAAAGATAACATATCTACACAGTCAAGATGAAAGACATTTCTTTTGGTATAGATATAAACATATGACAGATATTTTGTTTGAAATGTCCTGAATTTTGAATTCTCAAATTAACAGCTGTGTTGTGAGCTTCAAGCCTTAGGATGGGTTGTCAGAATAAACAGAAATGTTTAATAATGTCAAAGATTACAACAGAATGTTGCAAATTGTAAAAATGATTAGCAAATACAAGTAAACTGAAGCCCATTGAAGATCCTGAACAATGCTGATACAGGTTTGATAAGGGCAAGATGAGAACTTAATCTCTCTCAAGTGTTCCATATCAAGAGAGAAGTTTAAAAAAAAAATAAAAACAAAAAAAGTTGTCTGTCATGTTATGAAATTTTAAAGTGTAAGGCGCAAGTATTGAAAAGAATAGTGTTGAACACTAAATCAACTGGCAAAATATGTAAAACTGATCATTAGGCTTGAAAGCAATGAGCAACAGAATACAATAAAAATGATTTGTTAACCATTCTTTTTACCAATGAATACCATGTTCCTCTTGGCTTGTTGGCTATTGGTGGCAAACAGCCTTTACAAGATGTCGACAACACAGAGGTAATGTAATGTTTTAGGTTATGATTATAGGCAAAGTCATGGGCTCATGGCAAGTTTCAGATGGTGTTAAGCTAACAGTTTAATTTAGTGACATGTGTATCTATGGTTGAAGAAGGGGCCAAATGCTTTCAAAATGATGATTGTTATGCATAATAATGCTTTGTCATATTCAACGAAAGAAACTAATAATCTGAATAAAATAAGGTTCAAAGACACTTTGTTGAAGTGGCTGACTTGTTTACCTAACCATAAGCCAGTTGAATATAAGCGTTTGAGTAGGCATCTTTTTTTCTTTTTTGAGTTCTACTACAGAAAATATGCAACCCAGCAGGAACTAAATGTGTGTGCCCTTTTTCCATCCGGGAAACCACTAGTTTTGTCTTACCATAAGACTACGGGAAGCCACTTAGCTTAAGTGGTTTTCCATTTCTTGTATCCTGGCTGTAGAGTTTCATAGGTGGACTCTCCAGCAATTGCTGAATATCAGCACTCTTATGCCACTCATCAGGGAGATATCAGCACTTCTTTTTTTTTTTTTTATTGTGTTGAAAAATAATGCAAAGTTGTTGTTCCATCTCTCTTCCATTGTGTGTGAGCATGCAGGTATATCCATCAGCATGTGCCCCACTGGTCTGTACATATAAAATATCATGGTTATTTAATTTATTATTTCAGATGTTATTTTTAGTGGATACCTGTATTTGAGTAGAATGTTCTGTTTTTTAAAAATTATTTATCTAAATGTGCACTTTGGAAGGATTTGAACTTGTGACCCCCTTTGTAGGAAGAACCACTGCCTGATCTAGCAGGCTTTAGATCACTTGGCTACAGAGCACCTCACAACCAAACAAGGTTTTATTTACCTTAAAGAAGCATCTTCCCATTAAGATTTTTCTTGCTTGTCTCTGAGGCATTCCATAGCTGATTGGTCTAAAGTAGGGGTCAGTAACCTTTTGAGGGGAGCAGGCCAGTTAACTATGCAGTGTCTCAAAGGAGAGCCATGATATCAAATGTATTATAATAAATTATCGCGACCTCAGACTGCTCTGTTCAGAAGGTTACCTTGGTCTTAAGGTTTATAGAAAAACGATGAAGTTAATGTTATATTATTTAAACAAGGTTCCTTATTTACTGAAATAACAATATAACAACTAACACAAATAAAAAATGCAAATTCCTTACAGTGATTTCTTGAATGTGCATGCCAGTAAACAAAATAAACAGTTTTTTTTAAAAAATGGGACATTCTACTCCAATATAGGTATCCACTAAAAATAACGATTGAAGTAATGATAATAGGCTGGATTAAAAATAAAAATCCATTAGAAATTGCTTTTACTTTTCGGTTATGAAACTGAGACAATATGCCTTTTCAGAAATTTGAATGAGTGAGTGTACTTTAAAGGCTACTAGAACCTTGCTTGATGATGTTTAATGAAAAAGCTCCAAATTTTGTGTTATTGGAAATTCTGAAGTAATCTAATTCTTAAATTTTCTATGACCAAGATGTTACTAATGTTTTCTGGATAATTTCTGACTCCCTTGCAGCCTTCTCCCCACATACACTATAAACTTGGCAGGAGAAAGTGTTGTTTAAATAAGTCTGTATTGCTGCAATGTCACTTGTACAAATCAAAATACCGCTGGTTCAATTCACCGTCCTCGCTTTCTGAATACGTCACTACGTATAGCCGTTCTCCCCGTTTTCACTGCTCCAGCCCTCTTTTATCAGGCCAGCACCGCGGTTGACCAACCAATCAGCATTCTTTGCTTTTATTCTCGGTTACACAGGCAAATTGCCTCCTCCAATTTGACTATTCAGCACCAGACTTGCTATTGGTGGAAGCATGCCAAACTGTACAATAACCCTCATTACTGCACATACTGCTAGAATTGCTGGACGGGAGAGTAATGCCATTTTTACGGAGCAAACCTGCTGATGTCACATGCTGCACGTTAAGGTAAGACCCTTATTTTCCTATGCACCAGATGCAAGCCACTCTGACTCACTTGCTTCTATGGGGCTGTTCACCACACTCCCCCTCTGATCTCATGATCACAAAACATACAGTTGCGAGCAGGTTGCTTTTGCCGGGTACTTCGCCTTGGAGTGGAGCAACACAAGCTTCATCTTCAGATGAACTGTCATCAAGGGAGCTAGCAGGATATACCACATTAGTATTTTGGACGTTAACAGTTGGGGAGTCGTCTTCCCCGTTTGTGTCGTCTGTAACAGATTCAGTATCAAGAGAGTGATCAGTTTCTCCTAATGGGGTTGATCTCAAATTTACTAACCGCTCACTCTATTCAGAATCACTGTCTTGTGTATCTGCCGGGACCGACTCCATAAAGGGACGCAAGTCCTTCACATGACGCGGAACTCCATCGACGTGCACTGACTGTGGGCTATTAACCTGAGTCACGTGACCCATTCTAAATTTAGTCGTGCATCTCTCGTGGGGAGTTTTCACACAAATGATGTCTCCCACGTCATATGCTCCTTGAGTATTCTGAGGTTCAATGGGGGACATAGCCTCGATGCCCCATACACTGGTGTGGTACCTATAAAGTGCATCAGCTGGTGCAGTAGTAGCCGAATGATTATCTATAGGTGTAATGTTATACCAGTAAACTGCCTCCGGTATAGAGCACTGCTTTATAGCTGTAATGGTTTTGATGCTTCGGTGACTTCTTTCTACTATACCATTCCTGGCAGGTTCATAGGCACACTGGAACCGCAAATGTACACCCCAATTAGTCAAAAAGTTTTTGAAATGTTTGCACATGAATGCTGTATCATTGTTGGTCAATATCTCTAGTGGCAGACTGCATTCGTAAAAAATTGCCTCTAGCTGCTTGTTGACGTAGTGGGCGCCATATTGCGAACCGAGAAGGCCCACAATCAATAATTGCCAGAAAGTGCTTACCATCATAGTGAGTGATGTCCATTGCTAACCTATTCCAGTTGTCCCTCAAGTTTAGCTTTCCTTTTCGCCAATGCACTGGAGCTGGGTCAATGGTTTGGCACGCCTTACATTCCTTGACAAGGGTCTACCAACCTAACAAAGTACAGGGTCCTTTTCATGCCCGGGTGTCCGGTTTTCCGGTGGACATTAGCCACTTGGTGTGCATCCAACTTGGTCTTTGCAGTGGCGCATACTGACTGCACTGGCTCCGCTCCTACTGGATTGGCCTTGCGTATTCTGGCTATTATGTCGGCTAACATGCAATTAATAGAGGCATTCTCAACTTCGTCATCTCATCCTGTGGTTAGAGCGCTTGCTTGTTGTTTCACAAACGCAGTGGCCACTTGTATCCAGCCGCAAACGGGAAAGTGGTCCACAAGTTTTCCACATAGCGAGAATACGCGCTAGCGAGTTATCCTCACAGGGATATCGGGGATCTCTCCACCTTGCCTCCTTCGGAGAGTACCATTGTCACTCCAGACCTGTAAGTCCAACACCTTAGCTCCGTCTTCTAATCTCGTCGGTTCCTTGCACACTAGTCCGTACTTGGACAGGAGTTCTCTCACACGTGCGACAGAAATTAGACTCTCGTTGACATAAATGTCGTCAACATATGCCGATATGGCATTTGCAATGGTTTTGTCTTGCAATAATATCGTGTCAATTATGGCTTTCATAATGAGAGGTGCCACATTTAAACCGAAACCCAGTCTGGTGAGGCAGTATCTTTGCCTCTTCACTATGACAGTTTGATAGGGCCACAGCGCCTTCTCCACATGTATTTGCAGATACGTCCTCTGCAAGTCCAACAAAGATACATCGGCCCCACCCCAATCGTCTCCATTCTTGCAACTTATGTGCACAAACCTCTGAGTTCGCAGTATATGGTTCTACAAAACCATTCAACTCGTGGTAATCCAGTACTGGACGGACCTTCTGCTTGCTCTCTTGTATCACTGCCATTAATGGGATTAGACACTTAGGTGGACCAAGTTCATCTTTTTGGTATGGTAGTAGCCATCCATTATTCAGCCATGACTGAAGTTCCCTTTCATATTTGTCCTGTGCATAGTCAGGTACTGAATATTCTGCCACTCTAGTCTTCAGGGTTATAGGCAGTTGTCCATTGGTCCACGTCCATGAGGCTGTCCATACTTTATTACGGTTGAACTCTACATTAAAGTCGGGCTCAATGATGGAAATAGCAGCACATTGGGGCTTACTTTCTTCAGAAAATTGAACTCCTCCTGAGGAATTGGTGTGCACTCCTCCTCATTCTTTAATTGTGTAAATCCCAAGAAGAAGATCGAACCCAAGTAGTGGTCTGTCCACAATTAGGGCATCAATGTACACGGGTTGAGCACGACTAACATTCAACACAATATTGCCCTGTCCAAGGCATTTTAGTGCCTTACCATCAGCATTGTCGCCAATTGCAACATGCGCATTTGCTCGCCAACATCTGTGAGCAACCAGAATCAACCAGGGCCGTTCACTTCTTTCTGTCTACGGCCACCTCAATGATAGGTGTTTTTTAGTCACTTGGAGAAAGGACCGGCGCTGACGTCTGTTCCCTGAAACTCTGAGGAAATGTGCCTAACCTTGTTTCACTGAAAACACTGTATCCCGCGGCGGGATCTTCGGGTCCAGGTAGCTGTCTTCTCCGAGTAGCCTTGCCTGCAATCCTTTGGGACCAAAACACTTAAAGCACACAATGCCACCCGTCCGTTGAGCTGCTGTATCCGTCTGTTGAGCTGCTGTGGCAACTAACTCATCCGGATCTTTGCTATCGGATATAACGGCCCGAGCCTGAGTCAGGATCTGGTCCAATGTCATAGTGTCCATTCTGGATGATGTGCGGAGAAGTTGCTTGACTTGTTGCAGCAGTCCAGAAACGAAGGCGCACATCATCCATCGTTCAGGCAGTTGGCTGCCAACCAACAAAGCTAGCCGTTTCAACTCTGCTAAAAAATTTGTCTATGGTTTTTCCTGGCCGAAGTCATTGTGACACAAACTGATCATATGCAGTTAATGAATCCACTGCATATGCTGTTATAAGGGCTTGCTTAATCTGCTGTGGATCTGACCTCTGCTCCTTTGTCAGCTGCCGATATACAGAGAGAGCCCCGGCTCGCAAGCGCAGTGGCAGTACCCACTCGACTTTCTTCATCTCGCAAAGTTCACAAACCAACTCCACATTTTTGATCTATTCCACAATTGGTAGATCGGTAGCAGCTCCACAGAATTCAATTCACCGTCCTTGCTTTCTGAATATGTCACTACGTATAGCCGTTCTTCTCGTTTTCACTGCTCCAGCCCTCTTTTATCAGGCCAACACTGCGGTTGACCAACCAATCAGCTTTTATTCTCACTTACCCAGGCAAATAGCCTCCTCCAGTTCGACCAATCAGCACATGACTTGCTATTGGTGGAAGCATGCCAAACTGTACAAAAACCCTCGTTACTACACATACTGCTAGAATCGCTAGATGGGAGAGTAATGCCATTTTCACGGAGCAAACTCGCTGATGTCACGTGCCACCCGTTAAGGTAAGACCCTTATTTTCCCATACACCAGATGCAAGCCACTCTCGCTCGCTTGCTTTTACAGGGCTGTTCACTACAGAAAGACACTGTCAATAATACAATTTTTGCTTAAATCAATGGGAGACAAAAGAAACCTATTTACAGATAATCTATTAGAAAGTGTCTGATTGTCTTTTCTCCCTATCGCTATTAGAAACATTATTTTAGAGATTTAGTGTCATGTCACAAGCTTTTTTTTTCTTTTTCCAGATACTTTCCTGATATCAATATATTTGTTATAAACTGAAACTTTTGGCTAAGTTTTCTCTTTAGTCCCATTCAGTGACATACTAAATTAAATGAATTTACTATTTTAAAGTTTTCTAAATATTGCAGAAAATATGTTCTTTATAGAATGTCTCCTGTCGTTAGGTCTTAGGATTTTCTGACCTTATAATCATTGTAATATAAACTTAGCTTTTTGCTGAATACAATTTTACTATAAATAGATCTTTGCATTATTTAGGATTTGATGTGATGACCTTTTCACTTTTTTATTTCTTGAAGAGAAATTCTTTTTTCACAAACCCCAAATTTGCATAGCTTATGGCTAACTGGAAGATTTATATTTAAAGCAAGCATGCTAGTAACAAAATTTGTTACTTGTTATAATGTTTGAAAAATTTATGCTATGAATATTAATTGGTTTGGAAAGCTGTTGTATTTTCTGCTGTTTTGAATTGGGCATAAATAAAATGCTTTTCAAATGAAAAAAAAAAAGGTTTTATTTGCATAGTTTCCTTCTTTCTGGGCAGTTAAATGTTAAAGTGTGAAATACATAACCGGTTAAAATAGATTGTTAAAATCATCTTTTGTGGTAGAGGAATTCTTAAAATTTCAATATAAAAAAAAAATTGCTAACTGCATTGTTAGCAAGAGTGATAAATTCTTGTTTGATGTTTTCTCATCTTCTAAATTCTTGTAAGTAAAATTGTATTTCTGGACCAATGTCTATTTTGTTAATCTCTCTATTCAGATGACAGACTTTGTAGTTTTGAACTTAAATGCCATGATTTCCATTGTCTTCTATTCCGTTTGATATGCTGTATTGAGCCAAACTATTTGAACAGGCACACACATGTGTTGCATATAGTACAATTTCTTAATCATCTGTGGACTTAAGAATTATCCAATCTGATAATATCTGAACTCTAACCTCTGTCACAATTTTCATAAACTCTTTTGAATGGTTGGGTTTTGTAGCAATTAGTTGAACATTGGAATCTTGCTGTTTATCATCTAATATTGACTGATTTAATTTTGTCAATTGATTTTTTACCTTTGTTATTGACTGGCCTTGTTTCATTGTTTGTAGCTTAGTTGTTAATTATTTTTTCTACATATGACTTGTCGAAATGATTTCAATTTCTTCCACAAAGAAAACCTGGTGTCACCTAATAATCATAGATCACTTTCTTATTTATGAGTGTCAGTTGTATGCTTGCACAATAATTTACACTGTATACATACCATTGCTATTACTATGACTTTGTCAAAGTTTATTATAATCATTGTCATGAAAGCGAAAAGCTTTTTTTTTCTTTTTTTTTTACCCTTTTTCTCTCTTTTTTTTTTTACCCTTTTTTCTCTCTCTTTTTTTTTACCCTTTTTTCTCTTTTTTTTACCCTTTTTTCTCTTTTTTTTACCCTTTTTTCTCTTTTTTTTACCCTTTTTTCTCTTTTTTTTTACCCTTTTTTCTCTTTTTTTACCCTTTTTTCTCTTTTTTACCCTTTTTTCTCTTTTTTACCCTTTTTTCTCTCTTTTTTTACCCTTTTTTCTCTCTCTTTTTTTTACCCTTTTTTCTCTTTTTTTACCCTTTTTTCTCTTTTTTTTACCCTTTTTTCTCTTTTTTTTACCCTTTTTTCTCTTTTTTTTACCCTTTTTTCTCTTTTTTTACCCTTTTTTCTCTCTTTTTTTACCCTTTTTTCTCTCTTTTTTTACCCTTTTTTCTCTCTTTTTTTACCCTTTTTTCTCTCTTTTTTTTACCCTTTTTTCTCTTTTTTTTACCCTTTTTCTCTCTTTTTTTACTCTTTTTTTACCCTTTTTTCTCTTTTTTTACCCTTTTTTCTCTTTTTTTACCCTTTTTTCTCTCTTTTTTTACCCTTTTTTCTCTCTTTTTTTACCCTTTTCTCTCTTTTTTTTACCCTTTTTTCTCTTTTTTTACCCTTTTTCTCTCTTTTTTTAACCCTTTTTCTCTCTTTTTTTAACCCTTTTTCTCTCTTTTTTAACCCTTTTTCTCTCTTTTTTAACCCTTTTTCTCTTTTTTTAACCCTTTTTCTCTCTTTTTTTTTAACCCTTTTTCTCTCTTTTTTTTAACCCTTTTTCTCTCTCTTTTTTTAAACCCTTTTTCTCTCTCTTTTTTTAAACCCTTTTTCTCTCTCTTTTTTTAAACCCTTTTTCTCTCTCTTTTTTTAAACCCTTTTTCTCTCTCTTTTTTTAAACCCTTTTTCTCTCTCTTTTTTTAAACCCTTTTTCTCTCTCTTTTTTTAAACCCTTTTTCTCTCTCTTTTTTTAAACCCTTTTTCTCTCTCTTTTTTTAAACCCTTTTCTCTCTCTTTTTTTTTACCCTTTTTTCTCTCTCTTTTTTTTACCCTTTTTTCTCTCTCTCTCCTTTTTTTTTTTTTTAATATATAGTAGAGTCACTCCTGCCCCCCAGCCATATACATTCATAAAACAATCATTATTATTCTTCTTACTCTGCTGCTACCCTAAGCTATTCTGGTACAATCACCATTCTATTCATTTTGATGACAGCGATTATTAATAATGATATCATTGCTATTTATTTGCCATTTACAATTTGAATTGGTTTTATTAATTGCAGAAGATAATCTCCAAAATCTATAGTTATTGGTTATTGTTTCTCTCTCTTTCTCTCTCTTGTTCGAAATGATTGAAAGGGAAACATGGCTACCTTATTATTCACTTCATCTAAGACAAAACAGCCTTAGATTGAATTGTCTATTTGTTGCAATTCATTTCATAAAGAAAATTCTAACTTATTTGGTTACAGTTGATGGATGACACCTAGGCAGGCTGCGTTAATAAATTGTTTAACTTGTCAAATTGCCCGTCATCAGTAATTGTAGATGTTTATCCATCTATAATGCAAAGAAATTTGATAATCAAAATGAATGAAGTATATATGAAGTATATATGTCGTTTGTTTACATTCATTTTATATGCAATTTTTCTTACTGTGCCCCACTTAAGTTCTAATTACATTTTAATTAGACGATATCAATTGCAATGAAATTAAAGTTAAACCTTTAATAAAGAATTTTTTTTTTTAAAATCCTTTCATGCTGTTTGATGTTTAAATTTAACTTTAAATGAGTTATTTAATTTTGAATCACGTGTTACTTCAGGTTCATCAAGATTGAAAGATGGATGGACAAATGGGCACACATACACTGTGCTTTATTTATATAAATGGCTGTAAAAAGTCATTTTTTTTGTTGAGAAAACTCTCTCTGTTTAATCACTTTGATTACCATCACTTTTACAAAAATTATCTGGTTCCTTCCTGCCTCTTTTTTTTTTTTTTTTTTTGGATATGTCTGTCTTTGTCTATTCATTTTGTGTCGTATCTAGACATTCATGGTTCAAATGCATTATAACTGTTTACTTGTTGACAGCTGATGACTCGTTAAATGAAAAGTAATAATTCAATTATCCTTTGTTCCATATTTATTGCTTCTCTTTCTGGAAGGGAATATTCTCATTTGGAGGATTGCCTTGGATGTATCCAATTCTAATATTTAATAAAAAAAAAATAAAGAAAATAAAGAAAGAAGTACTTGAGTCAGTATTTTGTTCACTGGACTTGTAGACTATTGAAAACATGCATGCATGCACACCATTAGGTGTGGTCAATCTTCAAATGAAAAATATTAATGCAAGGCTCATTCTTTGGATCTTTTTAAGTGGGTAATAAAAACTCAAGACAACAAAGCTGTCTTTTCTCTCCATCCCTTTACTCTTGCCTTTCACCTGTTCTCATTTGTTTTCGTTTTTCTGTTGTTTTCTGACCCCCCCTCCTTCGTACCTTCTTTCTCCATTTTTCCACTCCTTTGCTTTTCCTAATTCTCTTGTAGAAATGAACAAATAGGCAGTTAATGACTATATTGTGTGGGTGTATGTGTAACATGTTTCACTGTAGTACACACAGCTATTATACTGATACCAGGTAGATATGCTGCAGAATGACACTTTGACTCTTAGCCTGGCAGGTCCTTGATCTATACAATCCATGTGTAAATAATCTTTCTTTCTTTTTTTTTTAATGATACAATGTTAGTAAATATTAAAGCAAAGAGAAATTGTTATATTTCTGAATAAACCATCAAACAATTCACATACCAATCATCTGCTTCCACTTCACCCTATTAAGCATTTAACTCTGAAAAGTCTTTTTTCCTTTAAGTTCATTGTTTTGATTTTTTTTTTCTTACTCTGCTTAAAGGGCCATAACAAATGAGTCATATCCTTGGGGAAGCAGGTGGCTGTAAATTTATGATGTGCGTTGTCATTTATTTACTTTTAGGAGGCATATTTCTTGCAAACAAACTGACACTGAAACTCAAAATAATTTGATATATGTATCTACATCAATGAGTCCAAAGAAAAAAATGGAAAGCATTTATTATACATAACAAATATTTTTCAACATAATCTTCTTTTGTCAATACACTTTATTTAGTAGTGAATATTAATTCAGATCAGAATGTCCTGTGGATTTATTGATCTACCCTTGTATGCTTAAAGATGGCTGTAGAATGTGCCAACCAAGTTTTTTCTTCTTTTAATGTCAGTGCAGTTCAAAAGAATTACATTTTTTTTTTTTTAATTTACTCTGAAAATCAGATTCCAGATGTTATGAATTCTAGTTATATGCTGTACCAATTCTACAATTTCCTTTGAAGCTGTGGATGTTTGTCATTCACTAACAAGAATGACTTGCTTCCAGATTTACCCATTTCTAAACTCTTATTTCTGATGTTTAAAATTTGATTGCAGACCTTACTTAATGGACTTATGGCATCTTTTCTAAGTAACTGAACATTTACATCAGTAGCAAGAACTGATCCCCCCCCTCACTCTCTTCTGGCGCCTTGGACTGGTTTTTCACCTTTTTAGTGTTACCAGTCTTTATTTTATGGTCAGGTTATGCTTTACTGACATACTGAATCTTTTGGATTTTAAGATTTTGAAAATCTTTCGGCAGTAAAGCGCTGTCTACAAGCTCTTTGACTACTTCAGCAATTTCAGTTTTTGTTTGTTCATCCTTGTTCTTTTCACCCCCCTTTACATTCTGTTTCTTCTTGATTGCTATTACTTTTAATCTTTAATAGAGTTTTTCCTTTCTTTACTAATTAATTTGTAAATGAATATCAGTCACCCTTTGTAAACTCATAGGGGCTTCAACTGAAATGACTTTACATTAAAGCTGTATATTATGCGTCAGCTTTCTCTTCAGAAACTACTACTAAAAATTATTACTATTTCTTTTCATACCTTAAGCAGCTTCTTTGTGCTATGAATTAACTCTTGTTTTTTCTCAATTTCAGGACTAGATAATAATTTGATTCTATGCCACATTTTGTGGAAATAGAGCTGCATTTATGAAGAACTTTACAATGTAGATTTCTTGAATATGCATGTCTAGTTCAGTGAAATTCCGCAATGTTTCTTGACAAGATTATAAATTTGACTTTGCATATGCATTTCCATTCATTTGTGTCTTATCTGTCATTTAGTTACTTCGTTGTATTTTTGTGCAAGAAAATTCTTTCTTTTCAAACTGGAATATTGGTAGCATGAATCACAAGCCCTGTTTTGGAAAAATTCATGTATAATGTGTTGGAAGGAAACATAAAGGGAGATAACTCCAAAGATTGTAAGAGTTATCCCACTTGCTTTGGACATCGTGACGTCAGACGTCACGTGTGGCATACACAGAGAGAGAGAGATCCAAGATAGCGGACTACACCGGTACACGTGTGGCAACGTCTCTCCATATTTCACTAATTCTTTTGTAGAGTAGTATTAACTCAGTTTATCTAGTAATTAATAAAATGCTGTAAACCTAAAAACGTTCTTGGTAATTATTTCCAATCAACAAATGCATTGCTCGGTCCTCAGAACTCACGCAAACATAACAAATGAAATAATTCATTGCTTTGCCTCATCAGCAATTTAGGCTTTTCTTTTCTTCTTTTTTTTTTCTTTCTTAAAGGGACTTTGTCCAAAAAGTCGAATGACTAAGAAGGCGACCTTTTTTTTTTTTTTTTTTTTCCTGAAGCCTTATCTTAGCAGATTGTTGCTTTGGTGAACTACAAGATCACCATGGTCGATTTGTTAGGAAGGTTACATCTTCATGTTATCAACCTGGGGAAATAATCCCACCAAGCAAGGCATGTTTGAAAATTTCAATTTTTAAAATTTATCTCTTCATGCTTTCTTTCAGTCAAAAGGTTAATATGTAATAAATATCAATTTTATTGACAACATTAGTGTTATTTTGTTGGTTTTTTTTTATCCTTCAAATTTCATTAACCACCTATTTAATATCTATCTATATCTATCTATCTATATCTATCTATCTATATCTATCTATATCTATCTATCTATCTCTATCTATCTATATCTATCTATCTATCTCTATCTATCTATATCTATCTATCTATCTCTATCTATCTATATCTATCTATCTATCTATATCTATCTATCTATATCTATCTATCTATCTATATATCTCTATCTATCTATCTCTATCTATCTATCTATCTCTATCTATCTATCTATCTCTATCTATCTCTATCTATCTCTATCTATCTATCTATCTCTATCTATCTCTATCTATCTCTATCTATCTATCTCTATCTATCTATCTCTATCTATCTATCTCTATCTATCTATCTCTATCTATCTATCTCTATCTATCTATCTCTATCTATCTATCTCTATCTATCTATCTCTATCTATCTATCTCTATCTATCTATCTCTATCTATCTATCTCTATCTATCTATCTCTATCTATCTATCTCTATCTATCTCTATCTATCTATCTCTATCTATCTCTATCTATCTATCTCTATCTATCTATCTCTATCTATCTATCTATCTCTATCTATCTATCTCTATCTATATCTATCTATCTATCTATCTCTATCTATCTATCTATCTCTATCTATCTATCTCTATCTATATCTATCTATCTATCTATCTCTATCTATATCTATCTATCTATCTATATAAATAATCTGGCCACTCGTATCTGATAATGCCTGTCTGCTAGAGTATCTAGTCAATCCCTGTTACACCTGTGACTGATTTAAAGAATTTTTTCTATTATCTACTAAAAACATTTTAAATGTACACTTGGACAAATTAATTTTCAAATAATATTCTGCTTGTATGATATAAATTGTATTTTGAATTTGGTTTTCTTATGGATAATTTTAGTTTAGATCCAGCTGAAAGAATGGATTCTTTTGACTATCAGGAAAATTTGAATATAAGAGGGACAATTATTTTAGAACCAGAAGAGCCATTATTGTTTTGGAAACCCTTCCAGCATTCTACAACTCTATTGGTAAAATGTTCTTGACTACTTGTTAGTGAAAGAATTAGAAATGATATTTTTCTTACTGGCTATCATGCTCAATAGCTGTTCTTGTGTAGCTTTTAGACCAGCAGATTTCAAACATTTCTTACTGCCATCCACAGCAAGAACAGCATTTTGCACTGCAACCCATTATACCTACATATAATAAATCAAAGACAAACTCTGTTCACTAGGTTCATTTATTTAGCATTGACAATTTATATGTATATTTCTTATGGTCTACACATATTGTAATTGCATGTATCTATTTTTATTACCTATTTGTATGAATATAAAATTATTACTTTTAATAAAAACAAGTTTAAAGGAAATTCTGTCATTCAGTCTACAACTAGTCTGATGAACTAGATACATAAACTCAGTGAGAACAAACTATATATATATATATATATGTGTGTGTGTGTGTTAAAAATAGAATATAATATGAGCTTAACTTAGTGAAAAACTCGTGATTTATGAGTGCTGTGCAACATTTAGAGTTGTTTATGTTTTGCATTTTGCTCTCACCTGTGTATTTTTTTTCTTTCTTTTTTTGTTGTGACCCACTGAAGGATCAGGACTCAAAGTTTAAAAAACTCTGTTCTAGACTATTTCAACCGTTTTCTAATGGGAAACGTAGGTGGGGAAACACTGTTGATGAATCCTATCAAAATATAAATCAAGGAATCAGCAGAAATAATGTCAGGAGGTTGACATTAGTGAATGATCAGATCCTTTTTCCCTTAGCAATCCACTTTGATGTAACATATATAAACAAAAAAACAAAAACTACTAACCCTGTTATACTTTTGTCTCTTGCTAGGAAAATACTACTTCATTTTTCTGTTTTTTGATTAAATTTTAATCAATAATCCAGTCTGGATAGTGTACCAAATGACCACAAGTTCACCACCTTCTGTTGATATCTTGGCCATTTGTTATAACTGATCATCCACTGACTGGAGAGTGTTCACTGATCTAAACTTAAGATATAAAGACAGGCAGTTAATTTCCTCTCACAAACTTCTCAAACCTTCATCTATTTAAAATTATATATTTTATTTTATTTTTTAAGTATATAAAGATTTTTAGGGTATTTTAGTGTTAAAAGTAATTATTTTGAATGTTTTTAATGCATGCTTCCTGGGTTTGTTTTTAAAATTAGCATTTCCAATCTTTGTGAAAGGAGATATATTTCTGTTTTTTTTTGTTTTTTTTTAAACCCATTTGAAAATTCCTCAATTATTTAAATCTATCTTGTTTACTATTTCCACTTGTCTATTATTTATCAGAATCCTGTCTGTGTTCAGTATGCATATTGAAAAGGTGTTCTTATTTGTTTTTCTGAAATATGTTTTGAGGCAGTTGGAGAATAAGGCTTTTAAGACATCCAACTACTTTAAAGTAATCTGAATATATCAGTTTCACATGATGTGGGTGGATATGACTTTTTTTATGATGTCTACATATTTATCACGCATCTTTTTAATCTTTCAACAACAAAAAAAAAAAAAAGGAAAAAATAAAATAAAAAAAGGTTTGCAATATGAGATCACTTGATAAATTCTCAAGTCCCATACACTCCCAAATTCAGAGTCTAGGACCACAGCTTCAACCTGCTAGGTGTTTTCAGCTAGTTTCCATGGCAAGTAGGCCTTTTATGAGCTGGAGTTACTTGCCCACTGCCCAACTGGTTTTTGAATTCAGTTGTCCTTCTAAATTGGTTAGCAAACAAAACTTTGGAACCTAGACTGCTCTAATATTTAACCCATAGCTGTGTGCAGGAGAAGAGATGGATTTATATCTTTCCAAGGTTATTTGTATAAAAATGGATGTAACCAATTCAACTAGAATAAGAACTCTGCTTATCATTTTCTTGTGCCAAGCTGCTACCATTATACCACCTTCATATATGCATGGAGAGATAGGTCCTGTTTATTTCCAATATTTGTTTTTAGTTCTGCTTTCTTTCTCTTTTTACTTGTACATGCAATTGTCAAGAAAAGTATATAAAATCTACAACTTTCATTTTATGAATGCTTTCAATCATGCAAGGCATTATTGACATAATCTAATAAATCCAACTAGAAAGTTAATCTCCCGTAAAATTTCATAATCCTTCCCTCCATGGTGATCACCCCCCCCCCCCCCCGAGACAGATGTTGCTTTTATATGGTAGATAAATTGGTCTATGAGCAAGTCTGGTTTCATTCTTGCACATGCTGGACACTTGATTTAGGTCTTTATTTTTTAACTATCCTGGTAGTTATTAAAAGAATGCACTGCTGATTTGTCTTTCTAGGTTTCATAAAATAACAATATAAGGGCATTATAATGCCAGTATTTGTTTTGTCTTTGGATGCAAATCTTAATGATGTTTCCAAACGAATCTCAAGTGTTACCATAGTCTTGTTAGATGACTTACTAAAATTTTATGCCTACTCTATGCTCTTTAATAAATGTATTACCTAGGATAGCCAGCATTGCTTTTAGGGGAGATAACTTCACATTAAAATGTGGTTACTGAAAAATAGTGCTGCTACTCAAAACAAAAGTGATTTTGTCCATTATACTGACATCTTGGTATACAGTGTTAAGTACTGTTCTCATTGAAAAAGGATACAACCATATAAAGTTGGTCCTGGGGAAATACATGGATAGGTCAGGTTGAAGCCATTGAAATTGTCCGTGTTTTGTCAAGTTGAAAATTGAAGTTGCTTGAGTTCAGCAGTCTTATCTGTGGGAATTATGAGCATCCTCAGAATAAATGCCGCCTTTTTGCCTGACATGTAGGAAAATCTGCTTGACAGATATTCTTTTTTTTCCTCATTTCAGATGGGATTTTTGAGAAGCATATTGGGCAACCCAGCTTGTAGTTGATCTATTAAAGGGAAACATCAGGTGTTTTCAGAGATTTGAAATCAGTTGGGTTCTGAACAACTTTAAAAATTGTCTGGAATTATCAATTGATTAATATAACCTAACATTTCCAGGAATTTGTAACAACTTTGAGCTTTCCTTTGATTGAATCAATTTTTTTTTCTTTTTCTTTGGACAGGAATACTTTGCTCATAGAGCCACTGGGTGATTTGCTTACTTTTATTTTGTTTTGCATTTAAAACAGTTATTAAAAAAAATAATTTAACCCTGAATAGTTGAATTTTTAAAGTTTTTTTTTATTTTTTATTTTTTAAATAATTGTTCAGTACTCTACAAACAGTACGAAAACTTGATAATTGTCATTATTTTTGTCTTTCGTTGAAAAAGATATTAGAGCATATAAAGTTGACCGCTGGTAATGAATTGGGAGGTCAGCATCACATTCCATGTAATTTTTTTTTGTTGCTTTACCTTGAAGAATATAATTCTTTAGTTTTGCTACAAGTCATAAGCCCCATCCCTTGCAAACAAATTCTGACTCCATTGTTCTCTGGTAGAAATATGACATTATTTGACCTATCATTTCTGAGATCAAAAAACATTTTTGTGCTTAATAACAAACAATTTCTGTATCTTTGTCTATTTTTGCTCCAGATTGGCTAGAAATGATATACTGTGCTTCTTGTTGTTGACCACTAATCAGTAATGACCCCACAATAGCTTGTTATTACTTCAGGCTTTGGAGTTAGCCATGTTAAAAAAAAAAGTCTCTTTCACTCACGCTCAAACCTACCTGTGATAATATGGACACCCATATAGAAAGGGGAGAAGGTGGTTTTATACTTGTAACAACTTTTAAAGTTTGGACTTCTAAATAGCATCCACTTTAAGTAAGGGGAATGGAATGGAAAGTAAAGCGATTTTCAAGATTCAAATGGCAACAAAACCAAAAATAGAGGTATATCTGGGTGCTGGTCAGTATTAATCATAATGCTTGAGATTGGGAAGAGTTCTGGTCCATCTTTGGATGGTGTCTGTGTTGCAGTTCCAATTTTTTTTCATATTGATAGCCACCATGTATAGGCAAGGAGCTGGTAGGGGAAAGAAATGACATAGCAGAACTTGTCACAAAGCCCTGAATAAACACCTGCACATGGTAAACATGGTTTGTGTTATTTCTCAATGTAGCATTTATTTCATCGTGTTACCTTGTGAGCATACTGTGCTGGAGAATTACCTCAGAGGTCCAAGTGGGCTAGAGTAACAGCCTAAATGTGTCTATAGGACGAGCAAATTTTTAGCGAGGCAAACCGTCTGAGCATTGGCGCTGATCTGACTCAATGACGCATACGGTGTGTATGCGTCATTGAGTCGGATCAAGGCTGGCAGCGTTCTCAATATGCAAATTCTCTGGCTTGGCAAGAACATATAAAAAGGCAAGTGTTTGTTGAGAAGTCAGAAGGCTTTTGTGCTCAACACAGGTCACATCAGTACTTACTGAACCAGAATCCATTGCAATGTGTTTCCTGTGTCTGTGCTACAGAATAACAGGTTTCCTGCTACACATGCATTGCTCTTTCTCTGCATACTGACAAGATCAAGATTGAAATGCAACATGGGGTGGTCATTGGCTGGTCGGTAGGAAGCTTGGGTAAGGGGGCATGTTGTATGTTTACATACCTACCATTATCCATGACACTTTCTGTTTGTCAAGCAGAGATTGTATTATAGTAATAAAGATGGGCAATAGAAACTACATAAAAGCCATATTCATGGTATGCAGATTGAACTCATTACTCTCCTATATTACTCAGAAAATGAATCTTTCTGCTTTACCAAAATGTGCTTTGACACTTTCTGCTTCATTTTTTTCAATAATGAAATGATTACTAAAATGTTATACAATGTTTAGTAACATTTAATAAGAATTTTATTTTATTTCTGTCAAAACCAACTAAATAAGTTGGTAATTTCCAGTTATTTGTTAAAGCTATTACATTGACAAACCATTTCATAAAATGTTTTCTAGCAAAATGACATTTGCCATTTGATTATTTATACTGCTGTTCATTTGTTCCTTAAAGAATATATTTTCCTTGGGCTGGGCTTCTTTCTAGATTTTTAACTCGCTTCTATGTTTTTAATAAATTTTGCTTTTTAACTATTTATTTTGATTGGTGTTCATTGTTCTCTTTACTTTTTTTTATAACTTTGCTTACAGGTTCAGGCTGTGAAAGAAGTTGTTCCTGGTAGAAGTAATAATGAAATGATTCTTGTTCTTCAGTACTATGACTACTGTGTTGAGAGGACCATACAGGCATACCTTGAGGGTGAGTTTCATTTAATTTCAAAAACATTTTCTATAGAGTTGGAAGAAGATAAATGGCTGTATTGAATCACTAACTTAAAAATGTTAATTCTGTTCAAATACAGCTTTGAGTTAAAGTAAGCACCATTAGAATTGGAATGATGTTGCCAATGATCTGGTTATGAATTATATTCAAATCAAACTGCTGGAAGATATATTTTAACCTGGTCTGCATCTGCTGGTGTGTATATACTTTTCAGCCTTAGGTGACAATGAGAATGGATCTGGTGAAAGGGAGGGTGGGGCATGACCTCAATGCATAACTAGCAGTTTTTGCCTCTCTTTTTTTTTCTTTTTTTTCTTTTCTTTTTCTTTCTTTTTCTGTTAGATTTTGCATTATTCTACAAAAGAACATGCCTCTTTTCATCACTACTGGCCAAAGTGTCTACAACTGGAGATGTGACAATTCTAACCCATAGCATTAAGATCCCAGTGTGATTGTCTGACCAGTTTGTAGGAGGTTGTAATGGGTTTCACTAAACACTGGATCTTTTTCAAGTGAGAATTTCTTTTCAGAGGTTTACAAAGGAGTAGATTTGTTGGCCAAAAGAAATCTATGCTCCAGAGTATCATACAGAAACTATTTTTTCATCAACCGTGAGCATACAATCAAGAATGTCACATTTTTTTTAATTTTTTTTTTTTTATTGTTTTAAGGAAAAGGCAAATCTTAGCAAGTATTAAACTTTATAAGCTGCTACAGAAAATTTTGTCAGTATATCTTGGACATTTACAATCTACCATTCATCCATGCGTTGAATACTGTTGTCATATATGGTCTGGTGCTACTGCTATTCATCTTGAGGTTCTTAACAAAATCCAAAGAAGGATCTCGTAATGTAATCAATCCTGACTTGGTATTTTGACTTCAGTAACTTTCTCACCAATGTGGCATAGCTTCTCTCTGTCTTTTCTACAAATATTTTATGGCAACTGCTCTGACAAGCTTTTTTTCCTGGTGTCCTGACTACATGAACTTAAGCATGCTACTAGATTGGTATCAAGGTCTCACCATTTTACTGTTGAAATATTTAAATGTAACTGCCACTTCTACTCTAACAATTTCTTCTTTTTTTTTCTTCTTTTTTTTGCACTTCCCACCTGTGGAATTCCTTCCATTTAGTTGCTTCCCTGAAAAATACAATCTTCAAAAATTTAAATGCAACATCATTCGCCATCTATATTAAATTCTGTTTATCTTTTTGTCCTTTCCTCAATCCTCCCTATCCCAGTCTTCTCTCACTTTCACCCTTTGTAACCCCTTGTGTACTAGTGACATTCCTGCCTTGCTTAGGGTGAAAGGATTAAAAAAATATATATACACTCACACACACACACACACACACACACATATATATATATATATATATATATATATATATATATATATATATGAGAGAGAGAGAGAGACAGATGTACACATAAACAAAAGAATGAGCCACTCACAAAAAAAAAAAATTATTACACAGATGCAAGCAATGCAGAAACTGCTATTTTTGTTTCATCATCATGTTATTTTCTGGTAAGGGTCATCTAAGACAAAAGTTACAAGGTTTGTACTATGACTGATTTCCTGCTCTCCTTACCAAACTTAGGACCGTTACAATGCTATAATTTTGAATGTTAGTTTTGACATGTGAATGGCATCATAGAAAAATTCTCCCAATTCTGTATTGACCAGGCACTTAGCTTCTTGCTAACCACTGAAAAGGGATGAATATTTCAAAATAAAATATAAATTTTGGATGTTTCTCTTAAGAGACTATCCTCAAGCTTGTGGTTTTCATTTTTGGAATTTTTCCTCTCCAGATGCATCATTGATTTAGTAATTCAAGTTGAGTTTTTAATTTTTGCCTTCCACAAGACCTTTTGACATTTTCTGTTTCAGTTTTGTTGAGTGTGTCTGTCATGGAACCCCAGGATAGTCTTCCTTGGATGAAAAACCTAGCTCTGTTCAATAGATTATGGAGTAGATGGGTGACATTTCTGAGTGTCAAGTGTTTTATGACCACGAATAATTCTGTGAGTTGTGATCTTCAATGCAGTTAACCACTTGACCAGAAGAGAATAAAAGAATATATAAATGAAAACCTTTGGGTGTCAAGTGACAACAAATTGGACATTGATGATTTCTGGTTGCAGGTTTATATTAAAGGTTGCAGCTGGAATTGAAGTCAACCCTGGACTGCTGTTCTTGAGGGACACTGTCTCTTGGGTAGTTCTGATGCCATCCATTTGAGTTGTAGCCATGTGTCATGATGTTAGGATGAGCAGAAAGTTAGTGGGAGGAAGAGTGAAAGGAAAGAGCAGATCTCCAGGCTTGGAGTTTGTATTTAAGCATGAAACACTGTTGCTGCTGGGTGCTGACCTCAATGTACACTTCTAACTCATAAATATAGCATACCTTAAAACTATAACTATAACATACATACATATATATATATATATATATATATATATATATATATATTATATTATATGGTAATATTAGCTGTTTTCTTATAAGGAAACATTCACCATTCATTGATTGAGCAGCCAGTACTGCTGTCAGTTGAAATTTATAAAATCCTTCTCTTTTAAAAGATTTAAATTTTTTAAAATCCTGTCGCTGTTATTTCTCTTTCCAGTATTGATGGGGGTTTCCTTCCTAACCTTTTGTTTGAGGTAGAGTGAAATGTCAGCGTCTTCATTTTGTCATTATTCTCTTTGAATTACATCATATATCCATTTTAGGTGTTGCTGCTGTTGAAAGTCCTAGAGTTATGTGGTTTATTTTATTTGGTACAGTGCTTTGTGTTTGTGGTTCTGTAACTCCAGTCCATATGGTTTTACCTATATAATTTCAAATTTGGTTCTTTTTTAAACTTGAAAAATTTATTTTACAAGAAAAAAAATAACCTTTCTACATTTTTCATACTCGTAGATTACAATATGAATTTTACTTACTGATAGAAGCTGGTTTGCAAATAAATATCCACTTTAGTAATAAATGATGTTAATAAAATAGCCAATGTGTAGCATTTGCTTTTTTGTAAAATATATACTACTCAGCATCATACTAACCTTTATCAGTCTGTATATGACTTAATTTTCTGTACAAAAGGTTTATCCTGCCACTAAAGGTGACCCGATCCCTGAATTTGAATTTCATAGTTGCATCGCCATATCTTCTTATGGCAACAGAAAACTCCTTTTGAGTGAAATTAACAATAAGATTACTGCAAGTGAGAGGCCTTGAAAAAGAATGCAATGGAAGGGGAAGTACTATTAATGCATAGTGCTAAAGATTAATGCAAATTGATATCATTTGACCATCACAGTTTTCTGAAATGGAGCCATCCCAAATAATAATTGTAATTGATGTGGAGTTAGTATTTCATTTTATTTTGAGTGACAATATTTAGATTTTGAGATTAATCTGTATTTTAAGAATAGAAGTGACCTTGTTTACAAAGAGCAGAATGGGTATTGATTCTCTTTTGTCAAAAGGGTTGATCTTTGACAAGTTCACTTTGTTCTTATTATCAATATAATCTGGAGAAAGAACACTTGTTTTGCTTATTGTTTGATAAGACTTTAAAAAGACGGTCGTTTGATTAGGCTTAATTTTTAAAAAACTAAAACCAACAATGTTTTACGTTATAATAATAAAAAAAAAAAAAAAAAACCTTTTGATTCAAGCATAAGAATTGTCTGATTTATTTATTTTTTTATTATTGTTGGTATTTACAAAAGCTTATTCATTCAATTGTGCCACCTTCCAGGAAGCTAATCCTTGGACACGGTCACCAATAATGTGCTGCGTTCAGTCATGGGACCAATAATGTACCACCTTCTGGGTTCTAAGGTCTTTGGTCGGATCTGAATATGTAGTGTCCAAGCTCTTGGGCTTGTCCCGGACATATAATGCCACAGTAAGTTACTGAAGTAACCTGTTCAGTCCTAACCTTTGTCCTATTCCACACTGTGAATTTTTAATCATAGGATGGTCATGGCCGGTTGCTTTTGGAATCCTTGGTACCAAGTCGATCTGCTAGGGTGAAGGTGCACATCAATAAAAATAAAACAAAATATGACATACAGATAAGTAACAAAATTCACCTTCTTTATATTGGTTCTTTGGTTTACAACAACTATTGTCCCAACGTGTCTTAAATGAATGTGACATTTTGGGCAAGTTCTCAGAGCTGGATTACAAAATTCTATTTTCAATGTGGAGTTCATTCTATTTTTGGTGTTAGTGTAATTCTGCTTTTTGATGTTAACTTTTTCTGTTTTTCGGCATTAACTTCAATATGTTTTTCATATTAACTTCGTTGATACAAGGGTGAAGATTACTTCTTGGTCTTAGCATAGTTTTTCTTCAAATTTGGAGTTTTTGTCTTTAGCAGGAGTCACATGGACAGTCTCATCGAGCTGATTGGTCTTCAATATGAACTCTTAACAGTGCTTGATGGAATTCTCTGGTTCTCACTTCTTGTGCATTTACTTATATGGGCCCTCACTCCATATCAGTGTGGGGCAAGACATGGTCTGGGGTTTCAGTGATTCCTCTAAATCCAATAAAGGTCCATAGTTTAAAATCGCTTACTTTTGCAATTTTTGGTAAGACATCCTATTTTGCAGGGTATGGTCATGGGATATCGATCCGCCCATATTTCTTCTTTTATCTATTGGCATCTTACACTAACACCTTTCGAAGGGTGTTAACAATTTTTCCATCTTTCCTTTGTCTTAGCTGTGCCCGCCACTATGGCTACCACCCGGCCAATGGCTTCTCTATCTTCATGATGCGATTCAATTTACCACATTAATTAGAAGACTTTATCTTCTCAATTTTTTGCTTACATAGGGTTTTCCAGTTTGTCAGCATTAGAATTAAAATTATTCGGAAATTTGCCTACACAAGTTATTTTCTCACCTGGTCAAAATTCTGGTATTTAACACATGGCCCTTCTTGATCAGCCATTCCTAAAATTCTATGCCTGTTTATGAAGAATCTCTGTTTTCCACTTCTGGATGACAGATTGTATCTGCATTGATCCTAGACATTCCATATCCTGAATCAACACTTCTTTAACACTTGGCTGCTTTCTATTGTGTTTTGACAACCAGCATTTTTAATGACCATCATTCATCAATTGTCAGGATTCCCTATTTGTAAAATTACGGCTTATGCACCTTCTTGTTTTATAAACTTAACTCTATTGTTCTCAGCTCCAGTTCCTGTGACCATCCTCCTGGCTGAGTCCGCCCATCCAATTATTTCCAGCACTTTTTGTAATTAATTACTCTCACACTTACCACATTCCTCTATCAAAAGATTATCCTTTCTCTGAGAATCTTAATTTCTTCTTAAGAATAAAATCTTTAATTTTCTTCATTGTAGCTGGTCAGTCTATCCTTCATTATATCTTCTTCTAATCCCTATTTTCCAGTGTTAAATATTATAGTTGATCAGTCTATCTTTTAATCCTTATTTTTCAGTGTTAAACATCTTCTAGCATTAAATAGTGTCACACAATTTGGGCTAACCAATATTCACAAATAAAAGCTGACAAGAAAGCTTTTCTCTTTCCAGCATTGTTTGGTTGATTGCCATGGTAAGAAAATATTGATTTTTTTCAACCAAAATAATACTGATGAAATGGCATCAATGTTTTCTTTTCTTTTTCTTTTTTTCTCCATTAATTTTCTCATTCTTGGCTATGTAAATTCACGCTTTAATGTTTGTTTACTAAAAAAGAATTGTTTGAATTTTTAAAAGGGATTTAGTTTTAATGTCCTACTTTAAGATGTCAGAACAGTGAAATTCTCTCGTTCTTTCTCTCTCATATAAGTGACAATTCTTGAATAAATTTCATTTTTCTAGGGCAAATGTACAATTATTCATTCTTCAAATTGCATTTACTATATTTTGAACCCCCCCACCCAAAAAAAACAAACTTTGATTTCATATCCATTCAAATAACCATAAATTATATAAACCTGTTTTTCTTTTTACAGATGGTGCTAAGGAAGCTTTAAAAGAATGGCATTTCTCAGAAAACAAGGTATTTAACATATTTTAGAATTTAAGGATTGAAAAATATTTTCCCCTTTCCTTTTAAGGCCAAATGATATTGACATTTCCATCTGTTTAGTGTTGGAAACTTTGTAAGGATAACCAAGTTTATCACTTTGGTTGCTTAAACAAAATGCAGTCATTTTATATAATATATCTCAGGTGGGTAACCACAAGGCCACACTATGTTGCAGTCTGCGCCATTTCCCTTCTGCATATGTTACATCAAATGACTGACTACTACTACTACTACTACCTTGGGCCTTCTTACCAATATAATACATTATGACTATAAACAACCAAACATGAAAACCTAAACCAGGTCAACAAAAATTACCTAAATCCCTTAACCTTTCCCTTTCTAATATTCATGGTATTCATATCAACCTCTGCCGTGTAGAATCATTCCTTTTTGAAAAGTCTGTGGGCATTCTAGCTCTCTGTGAGACTAACTCTTCTATCTCTTCCTCTGATTTCTCAATTCCTGGTTAACTTCCTCTACTTAGAAAGGGACTCTAAAGTCTACATGCACGGTCTGGAGTTTATGTCCAAGAACATCTCTCACTGGCTAGGGGACCCTCTCTTGAATCTCCAGACCACTCATATTTATGTCTCCGTCTCTCTCTACTTAACTCAATCAGCTATCTCTTCTTTCTCTACCATTCCCCTTCCTCTCAAGACTTGTGTACTGGATAGTATTTCTGATACTATAGATGCCCATTTGCAAACATATTCCTGTTCGGAGACTTTAATGCCCACCATACCAGGTGGCTTAAACACACTGCCACTGACCTCGCTGGCATCCAAACCCTTTTCTCAATCTTTCACACAAGTGGTTGACTTCCCCACGCATTTCTCCAGTAATCCTGATGGAAACGCAGCTCTCTTCGATCTCTGTTTTACCTCTATCCCTGACTCTTGTCGTGCTATGCAGCTCTGCCCTCTTAGCAATACTGATAAGGCTGAATCATCTGTAAACATCTTCTGCTGCTCGCCCTGCCATTATCCTCCTCCTAGCAAAATATCTTTCTGCTATCAACGAGCAAATTGGAATTCATTCCATGATTGGCTTCAAGACATCCCTTGGAATATAGTGTTTTAATCACCTCCATTCCGAAATGTGCTGCTGAGGTCTCCTTCTGGGTGAAAGCCAGCATTGATGTGTTCATTCCAGCTAGGAAATACCAATACAAAACTTGAATGCAATGTCAATCGCCATTAATGTCTTGAACCTCTGTTCATCTTTTATCCTTTCCTCATTCCTCCTATACAGTTTTTTTTCTCTCACCATCACTCTATCTAACCCCTTGTGAACCAGTGGAACTCACGTCTTTCTTGAGGTGGAATGCTTTTAAAAAAAAAAAAAAAAGTATATAGGTCAATACTTTAGAACATTGTCTATATCATCATCATCATCCATCTCATAACTGGGTGTGGTTGTAAGGTCACTGCACAGCTGATTACTTGACTAGCTACCTTCAAATATCTGGGGTAAAAGCTAAAGTGGTATTCATTCATGCATAGTGTGTCTTGGGCAAGTAGACATGTCAGAACCCTACTCTCTTCAGATCACCATATATATCAGAGATGCTGACAGGTGGGTGTCCTGTGTTCATGACACATAAGAATTTTAAAGGACACAGTAACTTTCTCATCTATGCATGCCATGGACACAACTAAAATTTCCTATGAAAGCAATACATTGTGAAAAACCAATGCATAATAGCTATGACATTGTAAAAGCAATTGTTACTGGTTGACACTAGGTAAACAACAGCATCAATTTAATTTAAAATGCAACTAATATATTCTTTTTGTAACCGAACGCGAATCATTCGTCCAATGAACTAGATATATATATTTTTTTTTTTTTAAACATTTTGTAGTTTTGCTGTTAACATACGTTTTGAAACTATGGATGCAAAACGTTTTAACTAACAAGCAGAGACATTTGTATTTAACATTCAGTTCATTGTTCAAATAACATTTAACAAGATTCAAAGAATGTCTTCAGACAAAAGAGATTTTCAATTGCAAAAATAAAACCTCAAACAATCAACTTTTTGTTCTGTCAATTTAAAAACTTTGTTCGTCATAATTCTTGAAAAAAAAAGAAAAAAAGAAAGTTTCTTAATTAAACTGTAATTAAGCGTAAATACTGTTTTTGTTTTGAATTTATTAATTTATTAAAAAAAAAGAAAATTGTTCTGTCAATTTAATTGATTTGGCATGATTAAAATTGTGTTTTGGGATGATGGTAAAAAAAAAAAAAAAATGAGTCTGTACCCATGTAGTTTAACATAATAAAAATATTAAGAAACTTTAGTTGGGACCCATTGAATTTCCTCGGGACCTACCCAAATCACCACCCGTAGGTTCTGGGGACTCACTACATTAAAAACTTATCAGCATCACTATATATTTGGTATGGCTACTGATTCGCTAAAAATTAGCATACCATGATGAAAAAATGCTCCAAACTTAATAAAAACAAAATTTTATCATCAAAGTCTTTATTATTAAGAGGAAAGACCAAAAGATTTTTTGATAATTAAATTTAAGTACCACCACCTAAGGTATAGAATTAATTTTTAAAAACTAAAAAGCTTTTATTTTAGTTTTAATTTCAAGCTAATAGATTACATTTAATATTTCCAATAAGCAAAATACTTTGTATTTCATAAGTAATTTAAATTGACTGGAAGGAGGATTTTTTCATTTTTTTAATTTAATTTTTTTTTTTGTTAAAATAACTGATTTTATTTTTTTTAGCCCAATGTAATTTTCTTTATTAAAAAATCTTCCAAAAATGAAATATACTTTTCTGAAACTTTATATGAGGAATATTAGCTGATTTAAAGTATAATTAATCTGATTTGAAACAAGTATTATTTCCTTGAAGTTTAAGATATCGCAGCAGAAATGCATTTTTTATGTAGTGGTAACTGTTTAAGCTGTTGACATGCTTGATGACAGCTTCATGTTTATCTAATGTTGTTTTATGGAAGCTTTAGTTATAAATAATAATTGAATATAATGTGAGTGCTTTTGAATTATAATTTTTAAGTACTCAATAATCTTACACATTTAAGAAAATATTCATAATCTAATGTTTTATTGAATTTTAGATACTTTCTGGCTTTAAATTTACTATTGATTATCACACTTATTTTCTGATAATGTTGTGTATGGATGACCCAATCACCAAAAATTGGCATGTTTATACACATATAAAATAAAAATTCCAAATTCTTTTAAATATATTGGTGTTTGATAAATTGTGCTAAGCTTTCTCCATTCATGATTAGTAAATATAATTTTTACTTAATATCACATCTGAAAGGGTGAAATTAATACAGGATTTATGATTTAAAACTTATTTTAATTCAAATTTAAAAAATGAAAACAAATCTTGTAAAAATTCATTTTTCATTGAAAAAATTATTTTAAGACAATATCCTTAATATATATTCATAAAACCAATTAAAAACTTCTCTAATTAAATAATATCTTAGTTTTATTGTGTTTTTTATTTTCTAATTCGGAGCAGATTTTCTACAGGATGGGGTATGATTTTACAAAAGAAATTTGATGATTTCAATTCTCCAAAGAGTTTTGCTTTTAGCTAATATAGCCACTAAAAATGATCGCCTTTCTAATTAAATAATCTCATAGGCTTATTGCATTTTTTTAATTTAAAAAATTTTTTTTTTTACAATTCAGAGCAGATTTTTGGTAAATGGTGTTTTTGTTTGGCAAAAACAAATTGATGATTTAAATTCTTCAAGGAGTCCTGCTTCTAACTAATATAAATGTGAAGAGGTTGAAATTTTAATTTCTCAAAATTTCTTAAAGTTAAGGTAACATGTAAAAAAAATTCAGAAATGATTTAATTCATTTGTGAATAAGTCCTAAAAAGTTCATTAAAATCTGACAATTATTTGATTTTTGCAAGATTTTCCAAAACTATGTGTTTTTACACAAAAAAGATATTAAATTTTGCATACTAATCTTTGGCCCATCTGCTGAAGCAAGAAAAACAATATTCTAACTTTGATCTTTCCTCTTAATAACAAACATTTTGATGATAAAACGTTTTTTATTTTTTTTTTATTTGGGCCCTTTTTTTTTCATCATGCTATGCTCCTTTCTAGTAAATTTTTGGAGATACCTTATTAAATTATAATTAATTTTTTTCCTTTTTAGAACATTCTAAATTTTGTGGGGACAAAAGATTAGTATGATCACTGAACCTGAAATAGATCTCACATTGAGAGAATTTAAAAGAAAAAAATAATGCACAAAAGTGAATATCAAAATAGATTTGAGGAATTAAGAAACAAATATCTTTGCTATAAAGCAATTTATGCAGATGGATCCAAAGTTCCAAAGAAAATGGGGTTGCCATGGATAGCTGTAACAAAAAGCAAATGAAACTGCCTGATGATAACTCCTGTTTTTTACAGTGGAACTGCAAACCTTCAGGATGGCCTTTGATTTTATAAGGATCTTGATCGAGCAACAGTTTGTGTTATTTATCCTCTCTGGTTGCCCTGAAAGAAGAAATAAAATAAACTAACCGCCCTTACATTGCAGATATGCTGGAGATTTATAACAACCTTTAGAAAATTAAAAAAACCTTTTTTTTTTTTTCTTTTTAGCATGGATATCAGTCCATAAATAGTCGTGAAAAAATAGATGAACTAACAAAAAAAAAACATTGTAACATGGAAGTAACTAAAATAAAAAATTTGTATACATTTTAAAAAGAAAATTAACAACTGTATAAAAAGCAAATGGCATGCAATATGTGACACATTCTCAGAAAACAAACTTTAGGAGCACCAATCCAATGTCAGACAGGAAAGCACAAAATCACTAAAAGGGCAAAGAGAGGACGCTGTACTAACTAGAGCTCATATTGGACATGCAGGGCTAACTCCTGTACACCTGCTAAGAGCTGAACCTTGATGCACCTATGTCAATCATAGCTTGACAGTTAAGCACATTCTGATTGAATGTAAAAACTATCAGCTTAAACTACTACGATGTCACAAATATGAAAACATTGTTTAAAGATGTTGTCCCTGGTCAGATAAAAGGGTTTCTAACAGAAATAGGAATTTTTGAATTCCTTTAAAAATTGTTTATGCTTTAAATGATTCAAATTGACAACTTAAACAACCTATTTAAAATGAATTGTAGCTGCCATATTGAGACCCTCCAGCTATTGGAAGAAAAAACAAACTGTATATGATGCATTTGGTGGAGGAGGGGGCATATTTAATAAAAAATAAAAAATTGCTTTTTTCATTGCAAATTATTCATTATATCATTTACAAAAAATTAGGGCCACTTACACAATATTTCAAGCTCAATTTAGGTTTATAGTTCGTAACTATACAATGTGGTAACAAACTAGATTTCACTGCAGAATATCATAACCTTATTGTTATATAATTATAGTGAAGGTTTTTTGCAAAAGCATTTTATTTTCGGTCGTACATTAATTTAAAATATTCCTTTTTACAGGCTTTGCTTTTTTACATGGAATAAGATCATTCTAAATTTCAGAATTTTGCTATTGCCTATCAAAATGAATAGAAGAAAGCGATCTAAAAACAACAATGGAAAAGAGTTAACAAAGCGTAAATGAAATAGCTTGAGTTTGTTCAACTTAGGAAACTTAGTATTGCAACCAAGTATTCTAAAATGTTGCCAATAACAAAGGAGAAAATGAAATATACCTAACAAATCAAATATAACATCAAAATTTATATTATTTTTATTTATTTGTTATGTAACTAAATACATAAATGTCAACAATGTTTCTGTAAAACTTGATATTTCCTGTAATAAATTCTTAATAAATATTATTTTACTGAAGTGTAAGGTAGCCCTACATTTACAATTCCTTATGGTTAACCATGTAAAGAAATGTTGATCAAAACTGCCTAAAACCTTTAAGCGCATATTGCTGCAAAATTATCTAATGTTGAATATGCCCCTCCTCTGCTAAATGCGTCATATGTAATATATGTATTCACCTGAGTTGTATAAAATGAACCATCAGTATTGACACACCTTAAACAAAATCTCACCAACCAACCCAATTCTGTAGCTATGCTGATGACATAACTATTTACTCCTGTCTTAATTGTAAGCCTGATTGGTTAGATAAGGTCAAATTGGCAGCTGATCTCAAAACTGACCTTCAATCTGTTGCTGACTGGATGAAAAATGGCTTGTGAACTTTAACGCCTCCAAATTGAAACTGCTGTCATTTAGTCATGAAAAACTATTTTTACCCTTCATGGCTGATGCTAACCTCCAGGATAGCAATTCATTTTACTTTTTCGGGCTCCTGTTTTCCGCTGTGGTACAATTATATTGAATCAATTGCTAGGATGTCTGCTGCTACAAAAGTTGGTTCACTGTGTCAGGCTAGACTATTTTTCTCACCAGGGTCCATTTTGCACCTTCAGAAGTCTACCATTCGTCTCTGCATTGAACATTGCTGCCACATCTAGTCTGGTGCTCCTCATATATGTATATATATATATATTGAGATTCTTGACAAAATCCAAAGAAGAATCTGTAATGTTATCAGTCCTGACTTAGCATCTCTGCCTCAGTTACTTTCCTACTGCCATAGTGTAGTTTCCCTGTGCTTTTCTGTAAACATTTTCATGCCAATTTTCCTGATGAGCTTTTGTCTTTGGTACCTTCATTTGATAAATTTAAGCAGAGTACTAGTTTGGCAGTTAGGTCGCATAATTTTACTGTTGAAATAGCTAGATGTATCCCTAACTTCTATTCTAATAGTTACTTCTCTTGCTTTCTTTGACTTTGGAACTCTCTTCCGGTTTCAACTATGATCCCTAAAAATTTAAATGTAACATCAGTCATTATCTTTTGTCTTTCTGTATTCAGTTTTTTTTTTTTTTAATACGTCTTTTCTCTTCACTAACACGTTCTCGTTTTCTTTCACTGTCAGTAACCTATTGCATCTCGGTGAATGCCTGGAAATAAATTGACACTAGAATCTTTCCATTCTGTATTTACCAACTATCTTGTTCACTTAATAAAAATTTGAGATTTTTCTCGAGATTAGCAAATAGAATTTCGAGACTCTTACTTTTTAATATTTTGGTATGTTTATCTATCTACCGACCTACCTCAGTTGAAATCACAGTCCACAACCCCTTACTGCAGTTGTGAAGTCCATAAACCTTTCCATGGCTGTATAGTATGTACTTCACCAGGGCTGTTTATAAACTAGAAAAGTTTGAATCCTGAATCTGTATTTCACTTTCCCTGTCACTAATTTTGCCAATATGTGCCATAGAAGAGTTGCAGCTGAGCTAATTCTTTTGTAAGATGGCAATAAGGGCATTTTATTCTCAACTTGCTCTGTTAAAAACAATTGCATTGAATTATATTGACAGCATGCTTTTAAAAAAACAAAATTGTAATTTTAAAAAAAAATTGTTGAAGGAAATAATTCCAAATCATTTTTTATTTTATTTTAAGGTAAAATAAGGATTATATTCCTAGATTTGTGCATTTTATACAGAAGAAAGTATTGACAATGATCAGACTTAACAAAAGTGATTTTTCAATGTTCCCTGATTGGGTGGACCAGTTGAGATTGATAGCAATCAAGACATTATTTGGGACTAGCCAGCGTTATAAAAACAGGGGAGATAACCAATATATTGAATAATATTAAAATCAAGTGTTAACTAAGCTAGTGTAAATTCTACATTAAAAAAAAAACAAACCTGACCATGTTTAATTTTTTATTTATTTATTTTTTTAATTAATTATGGACAATGAAAAACTTCACAGGTTAGAATGAATGTGATTGTTGGGCATGCAAAATCCCCCACATTATTTTTTCTTTTTTTTTTTTTCATCCAAAGAAAGTGATATTATGTACATGGTGTGTTAGGAAGGAATTTTGTTTATTATGAACTCCTTTCAGAGAAGCAGATGATTGATTCTCAACAAGTATTGATTCCAGTTTATGTGAAGGCAGCAATTAACAAACTGTCCCTTCAGAATGGGTTAATAGAAACAGTGTAATATTCCATTAGGATAACATTGGAGTGCACGTTTCTTTGGTGACCAGGTCAAATGTTGTTAGTTTTGCTGGAAAGTTTTTTAATTTTAAATTAAAATTTTTTTTTTTTTTGTAACTAAACCAAATTTATGTTCTCCGATTAATCTTTTGGTAACATTGTTTATTTTTGAAAATCCACATTTTAGTTTCCGTGAACACCTAACTTTTCCCTGATTTTTTTGTCCTCCTCTTTCTAGGTATCCAAACACAAGAAAAAGAAGAGTAAAAAGAGCCAGTCAAATCAGAACCAGTCTGCTGACCAACAAAAGTTGAATTCTCAAGCTCAGGCTAACAACAATACAAACGCTCGATTATCAAATGGTATTGTTAATGGTCTGTACCTTTTTATCTTCCAATTGGTGATAATGAATTTACTAAGACATGTACAGCAACTGGAGTTAACCATGAAATGATATAGTTAAATGATTTCTCTTGTCAGTAAATTTAGTATGTCTGATTTTTCATTCTGACAGTTAATTTAAGTGTCAAAGAAAAAAAAATATTCAACTTTTTAAAATTTTGTTTTTAAGTTAGAACTAAAATTGATTAAAAAAAATTTTTTTAAATGTTATTTGTCAGTTGATTTGTCAAATTACAAAGTTGCAGCAGGATGGGGATTTTTTTTTTTTTTTTTTTTTTAAGCATAGCTTAGTTGTGGCACAAGGCTGAAAGTATGGGCGTCACCCAGTGATGAATGAGGTCACTACTCTATCATATTTGCTCTAACGAGACAAACTTGCTATGCAACTATGTCAAGGTGTCCAAGTTGAAACAGGATGATTTTGAGAAGGATTTAAAATTAAAATACACAACATTTAAAATTATTTCCTATTCTTTTCCTGATTGCATACTAAGCAGTTTTATATTGCATGCAATTTCGATAAGGTAGAAGTTTTTATATTTCTTGCTTTTAAGGAATGCACACTTCCTGTTCTCTATTGAGATTTCTTTAATGTGCAGGCCAGAATAGATGTAATAAACACTTTTTGAAATAAAAATGGGACATTTATTTCATATATATATATATATATATATATATATATATATATATATATATATATTCCTGCCTTGACTTAGAGTTTTCTATCCAAAGTCTTTTCTAATTGTCAAACATGTTGCTATTACCAATAGTCTCCTTTTGCATTTATATCAGAATATGCAAGACGGAAGACAGTTTTGATATCACGTTGTAAATCCTTCATTTATATGGATGTTTGTTTTCATCGCAGCCTTGGAAGACCATTGATTTTCCATGCTCAAGAGTCACTCCAATGCAGCATCTGATGTTGCTGTAAAGTCCCATATGTGAGAGGCACACACAACCACAGATGTTGCGTGTACAGGCCTGTCTTGGTGACATGATGATGCACTCCTGCTGTTTGTACTTCTTTCTTGTTCTCTTGACCTCTTTATGATGAGCCAATATAGTCCCATATGTCAACAGCCCACTGCGGATTAACTGCGTCCATTTAAGGTGGTGTTTTCCTCGGTATTAGGGTTGATATTAAATGATATACAGTTTTTTTTAACAAATGTCCTTAAATCAAAGTTGTGGTGATCAGTTCTTCCTCCTTCCATTTGAAAGTTCTGCATACAGAATATCCTTTGGAATGATCGTTCAAAGACTTGAAGTGTATATTATTTTTGTCCCTCCAGGTGATACCCAGTGTGTGTTGTGAATGTTCAAAATCTATAGAAAAGGCTGTCCTCTTTGCAATGATGAAATTATTTTAATATCAACTTGATTCTTTTGTTAGCCAATGCTTGTTATTAGAGCAGTTATGTCATTTTGTCAGAATTAGTAATATCAGGTACATTTGAGGAGAGCAAACACCCCTGGTAATTGTTGAATAAATTTGGCAGTCTGAGAATGCTAAGATGTTCTTTTTTTTTTTTTTTTTGGCAGTCTGAGAATGCTAAGATGTTCTTTTTTTTGGCAGTCTGAGAATGCTAAGATGTTCTTTTTTTGGCAGTCTGAGAATGCTAAGATGTTCTTTTTTTTGGCAGTCTGAGAATGCTAAGATGTTCTTTTTTTGGCAGTCTGAGAATGCTAAGATGTTCTTTTTTTGGCAGTCTGAGAATGCTAAGATGTTCTTTTTTTGGCAGTCTGAGAATGCTAAGATGTTCTTTTTTTGGCAGTCTGAGAATGCTAAGATGTTCTTTTTTTGGCAGTCTGAGAATGCTAAGATGTTCTTTTTTTGGCAGTCTGAGAATGCTAAGATGTTCTTTTTTTGGCAGTCTGAGAATGCTAAGATGTTCTTTTTTTGGCAGTCTGAGAATGCTAAGATGTTCTTTTTTTGGCAGTCTGAGAATGCTAAGATGTTCTTTTTTTGGCAGTCTGAGAATGCTAAGATGTTCTTTTTTTGGCAGTCTGAGAATGCTAAGATGTTCTTTTTTTGGCAGTCTGAGAATGCTAAGATGTTTTACTAGTTTTGTTCAATTTATTCAGTGTATTTATTTTTGCAGATAATGTGCCTACAGGTATCAACTCCACAATTCACATTGGTAAAAACGTTTCTCGAACAGGTGTTGTTGTATCAACGTCATCTTCATCATCATCATTATCACGAGGGGACTCCCACGTGGCTGCCTCCACCGCAGTTAAAGGTGAAAGTTCCTTAGGGCCACCCTCCTCACACAAGGACTTGAATGATAGTGCTGCTGCTACGGGTGCTAGCAAATCTGAGTCTACAACTGACAACGAATCTGATCGTCATAAACACACAGTACAATCCTCACAGCATGCCGTTGCCTCCTCTAATTCTGATACATATCATGGCTCTCAGGAATCAAGTTTAAATGATACTGATTTGCCTCGGGTCAAGCCAGGTAAGTGTTTTACTATGCACCTGTGACTGCATCAAAGAATGTATTGAGTAGATGACTGCTTTTTTTTTTTTTTTTTTTTTTTATTAACATTCATAGCTGCACTGCTAAAACAGGTGTACAGTTTTTACTTTTATGTACTTGTGTACAAAGATATTGGAGATCAGTAAAGGCATATGAGTTTAGGTTCAAGTATTGCTGTGTTAATCTCAAAAATATTTTTTTACTGTGTTCATTTAATTTCTTGCTTTAAGTTTTATACTAACGATATTTATCTTACAATAGTTTTGCTTTTCATGTTGATATTTTAGATGTGGCTGACCATAGCTCTCCACAACTTCCCATCCTATGTAGCTCTAAGCAGTGTTTATCTGCTTACTATCCTTCTTGGTCTCTGTCCTGACATTTATTTACACAAGCCCATTAAGTAGGCTACTCTGTTACCTTCTACTCCAGTGAGTGTCAAATTCTCCGAACTGTCTTTTCCTCATTATGTGTAACAGAAATTCAAACTTTCTCTTTCTGATTCTAAGTATGTCTTTCTTATTCCTATTTTCCCCTAAAGCTTCCACATTACTCACATGTTCAGTCCATGGTATTCTTAGCATCCTTCTGTAAAACTGCATCTTTGTTGCATTTGGTAAAAATTCAGCTGACTGTACAAAATGAATAGTTAAATGAATGTTCAACAATAGATAGGTAGAAGTTAAAGACAAGAATTTTAATGTCTTTAAAGGATACTTACTTCATACATCAACACAAACCTTAGTATCTTTTTTTTTTCTCAAAAAGAAATGAAGTAAAAAGAAAAGGCAATAGTCATATGAATCTGCATTTGTAAGTCACTGTTTAAGAAGGTCGATTTAGAAAGTGAATATTTTAATTGTCAAGACATTACAGTTCATTATAGCTTATCATGAAACAAACTTGTTCCATGCAGTTTGTCTTTTTTGATTTTAAATTTTCTCACTCAGGAAGTGGATGAGCTGGTAAATGTTATCATTACTGAAAATGGAATTGCTGAACTGAGTTCAAATTCCAACCTTGTCTATTGTGTTCGCTTATGCACACATACTCTTGGGAAAAGCATGAATCTGGTTTTTTTTTTTTTCACCCTACCAAGTTATGAATTAAATAGTAGAGCAGACTTGCCTGTATGGGAGAAGGATCGCTCTCTATACAAAACTATGAAGAAAGCAACTTGAAACCACACCACTATCTTTTCCAAAGAGTCATAATAATTTTCAGATAAAGAAATAAACAGAAGGAATCTGTGGAGAGACATGATATAGAATAAGTGGAACTGGCATGCCACATTCAAATTCTGGCCAGAATCTCTTGTATTCGCTTAGCATCTTCATCCAGTTATTGGTGGAGTCACTGGGCAAACTAAGTTCTCTTGCTTTGGCAGAGAAATAGTCTAGAAGTAAAGCTCTGAATTCAAACCCGTGTTTTAACGTGCTATTTATTTTTTTTTTATTGAAAATTTGGTCTGACCATCCATTGCAACTGATCCTTCACCAGCCTTCCTTGGCATACCTTACCTGGCTGCTGGATTCTGGAGGGGAATGTCAACAGGGTGGGTCTGGATGTGCAACTCCTTACTATCTTAGAAAAAAAAATCCACTATGTTCCTCCTTCTTAAAGAGAACCATTATCATCCTCTGGAGTGGATAGTATTGTTGTATTTTTTTCTTTCTTTAACAAAAATTATGAGAGCTCTCTGAAAAATAAAGTTCAAATCCAATATGTTTATTAATTTAGAAATAAAAAGAAATTGTGCGTACATTACTCACGCTACTATGCTACTTTCCATATGGCGTCAACACCAAGATTGATGCCCTTGTCTCCTTCGTACATAAAATAGGTCATCTGCATGAAACCGCTTTTGGATAAGTGCCGTTTGACAAGCTCAAACGGATGACAATCCTGGCTTGACTCCTTCATATTATGTGGTGGATATGATAAAACTTACCAACCATATCACTGAAGTCACTCTTTTGTCAAGTTGGCTGTCTGTTGAATGGGGATTGTGTCACAACAGAATGATGTCCTTATGCACACCTGATCCCCTTTCAACTAACAGTTTACCACAATATGTCCATTGTGTCACTATATTTGACTGCATTAACTGCATGGCCATGCAAATTGAAGTCTACAACCGGCACACATTGTGTATATCAAAACAGTTGTCATCAATTTCCTTACTGACTGCTGAACATTGAATCTTTAGAGGAGGAGTAGTAATAATGTAGGGTTCTAGGTCATGAAAACAATCAGATTATCATCTGCTTGGGTTGCTCTAACAACATTTATCTAGGAAGTAGTTTCACACAGATGGTGCTGTTTTCACCTAGGACCAAGGCTGGCTACAGTTTCTTGATACAATTTCATTTCAGGATAGTATGTGCTTGTGCATCAATTTCTATGGTGACTATGGAAAAGTAGCATACTAGTGTTAGTAACATATGTACAAGGTTTTATTTGTATAGTAATAAACCTTAGTAAATATTTGTACCTTACTTTTCAGATATTGCTTGTACTTCAAATAAACAAGTTTTAGCTAAAATGGTTTTCAAATGTACAGTATTTTTTCATGTTTGTGTCGCCATTATGCAAAGAATTAAAAAAAAAATATTTTCTGTATATCCAATACATGAAAATATGGCTGAAATTTAATGAACCATGTTGAATGAAATTGTCAATATTGTTTAAAAAGCCATTTAAAAACCAAGCTCTGATCACATGTTCCTGTTTTTCTTGTAAAGGCTTCATGTTTCTAGCATGTACTTTTTCTTTTTTATTCTTACTAACATTTAGTGAATCATTTTATGAGTGAATGATTTCTTTAAATATATATTCTTTTTGTTTTATTTTCTTAATTTATGTCTTTTTTTTTTTTTTTAAGATGAGTAATTATTATATGCCTTTCTATTCAGACTAGCATTCCCATGTTTTTTTAAGAGAGGAACACCAACTTGGGCTTCTGATTAAGAAAGGATACTCAAATTTTCCATTTTAAGACTTCAAAATTACATGACTGATTTAAAATATAGTTAATTAAAGTATTAAGGTAAATTTGGTTTCTGGAGCAGTCAAGAGTTCAATTTCTGGGTTGGGTAATGTGGAAAAATCAAATACATTGGTTCAGTAGAAGAAACAACTAGAGAGAATTTATAGGAGATGACATTTCCCCTGAGTTTAGAAAATGGAATAAGAACAATTTATCCTCAGGAATTGAGTAAAGGGTTTGATTCAGAATTCCAAGGAAGTTACCAGATACAATAGACACCTGGAGAAGGCTGGAGGGTACAACAGTCAAAATATGAGTATAATGGCCAAGATGAACATGAATAGAAAGGCATATATACTTTTCCTGTTAAATGCTAAATGTGATTTATTTTGTGGCATGACTTTTTTCTATTGCTGTTTTTTATTATTTTTTTTTATTTTTAAATATATAAGAAAGAAAAAATCAAATTGCATGAAAATTTGTTTGCTTTGTCATTTGAATGCAGATTTCTTGTTCTTTGCAAATACTCCACTTCCTCCTCCTCCTCCTCCTCCAATTATTGCAAGCATTAACTCTATTTTATGGTTAAATGTGACATCACATAAACCAGCCTTTTTTAAGTGATAAGATCATTCACTTTTCCAATTACTGGATATCGCGGACTAAATGGTGCTTGCAGTAACTATTTCCTCTCTGCTCCTACAGCAATTGGAGTGGGTATTTTGTATATGGGATCTTATCTTAAAATTTCAAAGCCCATCTTAATGGAACTACCTTAAAAAGTTAAAGTATTTATAAAAGCTGCACTATCTTTTACCATGTATATACCTTGGGAAAGGTATGAATCCAGACAGGGCCCTATAGCCTTGTGTAGTAACCAGTCTAGGAGAAGGATAAATTTGAATTCAAAACATGAGGAGGGCAATTTGGGTAACTTGTGGTACACTATGTGCATCTACTCTCTTTATTTGGTTCGTACTAGTGTTCACCACTATAATCAAATAGTATATGCAGGTAGTAAGGCTGTTTTGTTCTAACTGAGCTCATATGTTGAAAGCGATGCAAATGTCCAGTATAATATATATGGTAAAAAGTTGAAGATGCAACTTGATGCATTTATGAATATTTTTTATTTATTTAGGGTAACTTTACCAGTCTCGCATGTGATTTTCTAAAGTTAGAGATGGAGAGGCATGTGGTTATGCCATGATATATCTCACCTCTCAATTTAACTTTTGGAAATCATATAAATGTGAAACTGGTAAAGTTACTTTAAATAAATAAATAAATATTCTTAAAAACTTCAGTTGCATTTTCAACTTATCCTTTTTAAATTTTTACCCATGTGAGAGTGGCCAAACTGTGGGTCACAAGCCACATGCGGCTCTTTGACCTTCAATATATGACTCATGGAAATAGGTTGGCTGATCTCCAATAAAAAAAAACAGTCAATAGTTGTCAATAAAAAAAAAAAAATTTCTTGCTTTTGAAACGCTATTAATATTTGAATTTACCACTCTTGTTTGCAGTCTTATAACGAGCAACAAAAAAGATTTTGATGTTATCTTTGCCTCTCCTTATTAAAGACTAATGAGGTTCAGGTTATTTATAATTGTGGGAAAGCTAACTTTGTATCCCTTTGATTACTACTCAACTGGTGTACACTTGTTCTCTTTCTCGTCCTACCCTCTCTCTCTTCCTCTGTTGTGCTAGACTTTTATTGTTGGCAGCAAAGAAGAGTCAAGTCAGTTTTGTCATATCTGCATACAACGAATATGCTTGAATAAAAGTGGGAAGACTTTTTTTTTTTTTTTTTTTTTTAAAAAAAAGAAACAAAAAAAATGACTTTAGGAATGTCCTTCATTTTCTAGTTAATGAGGAAACAGAAGAGCATGAAAAATAATTTAAAATTTCTCAAGTGTTTATTTGCATCCAACATTTTTATCTGGTTTTGAATTGCTCATTTTAAATTAAAAATAAATTTTTAGATTTGTGAAATTTTTATTTTTATCCCAGGCGTGACTCAGAATTCTGAAAAGTCAAAGACGAAGCAGAGGCAAAAATCTGTAAAAGCAGCAAAGCCAGGTGTGGTGGGATTCTGTACCCATAAAATTTGGACTAATCTCCCTTAAAGAAACACCACATAACTAACTTTATTTATATATATATATATATATATATATATATATATATATATATATATATAACTTTAATTTTTTTTTTTTTAAATTAAACTGCTTGAACACTCTTTTCTGCACTTTCAACCTTTTTTTTTCTCTACATTTGGCTTTTCTATTTACTTTATTTCTTCGTACTGTTCCTTTCTCTATCATCTAAATGAACTTATGCCCAAGAAGTTGTGAAATATTTTAGCTTTCTTGTGCCTTAAGGTGTGTAGAATATTTTACTTAGAACTTTTTTTTATAACTTAATTCCTACTAATTTGTAGACCGAATTATAACTTGGGGTAGACATTGATTTTTTTTTTTTTCCCCCCCTACCCCCTTACTGCGTTTTCTACTGTTTTGATCTATAGCATAAGGAACATTTTAACAAACCTAAATTATCTTCATATTCAATTATTACTTCCTTAGAGAAACTTGATTAAAGGCAGCTAATTTAATGTATCCCTTTTGTGAGGATGCAATTATCTTGTTTTTCTATATATTTGTCACTATGCAATAGATGCTGCTTGATGTATTATCAAGTTCATCAGATCAGAAAAATAAATTATAAAATATTGTTAAAAATCTCATTTTTAATTGGTATGCATGTAATTTCTTTTGTAATATATATCAGGCAAAAAGTTCATTAAAAGTATTGCAAGAGTTTCCAATGTCTTTAGGGGAACAGGAGACTGAGAAATCTGTTCAAATCTTTTATTTCCTTACTCTCCAATTATCACTCATTAAAAGCACAAGTTAATTCTTTCAAATAAGCCTAGACTGTACATTTCTTGCAAATATACCACTCAAGACATGATGAGTTTAATTGAAGAACTGATATATATTCCAGCAACATTTTTAAGGATTACACGTCTTTTTTACACAAGATTTAGTCTTGAAATATCTTGAGAGTAAAATGTTTTCAAGTAATTTTAAAGCATTAATTTGCCAACAAAAACAGTGTTTGTCTATAAGTTGCCATAATTTCTGTTTTAAACAGCTATTCTGTTCAGAATAAAAACAAACCTTGTATTGGTGAGTGACCTATTGATACTAAGTGGCAATTTGAGAGAAGTATCCAAGTGAGAAATTTACTTATTTACACTGTGTGTATAAATTGATTTGCTGTCATACAAATTTTTTTTTCTGCATAAATGTGTGCTTTGATTTAATTTCTAACATTGATGGGTTATCTATAAAATTCTTACGTGTAAAGAGGATGATGAGAAGGCAATATACAATTTCTATGATTGATTCAAGAATCTTAAGATACTGGAGTAATTGTTTGTCTTATCTAGAAATATATATAAAGTATGTATCTCAGCTGCAGTTTGTTATTGATACTAGCTTGGTTATAGATGACAAACAAGAATTGCTTTTTGAATTGCATACATGCAGTGGTATGTTTGGATCTAATGAGTTGTTTGATTAAGTGCTTTCAATTCTACTTTTGGTCATTATCAAGATCCAGGTTTCCTAGGGACATGTCCACCTTTCACATATATAATTACTTTGAACTTAGTGTTGACCATTATGTGTTAGTTATGTCATTCATGGGTGTGCCTTCAAAACTAGATCCTCATTGGGCTAAACATCATCAGTCATTGAATACATTTGGAGCTGTTGTTCCAATGTTGAGGCAGTCCGTCTCACCTCATTTGACTTTTTCATTTTATGGTTAGAGCACCTGAAATAAGTAGGAAGGTGTTTTTTTTAATGTGTTTTTTTATAAAAATACAAATTGGGAAATATTTAAGTACTATTATTGGGTTTTTACAGGAGTTTTTTTAAATTCTTTTTTTAAAAATTTTTTTTATTGTTGCTGTATTCTGTTCATTCACATTTAATTTTTTTAACCTCTCGGCTTCATAAATATCTCGCAAACACTGTCATTGTCATAACATGTTTGTGGACTTTTCTCCTTCTTAAATAAATGTCAAGTTGGTTGCAGTCTGCTTGCTATATTACCAAATGCTAGCCTTTATCCCTTTGCTGCTAAGCTTTTTTTGTTTATTTTTAAAATTTTGCTCGTCAACAATAGTTAACTCCACAAAGAACAATGTTTAAGTTGTACAAAATAGTGGGGTGACTCTAATTAATGCTTTTTCAGTTTAGGCTCTGATTAGTTTTTGCAAATTTAGTTGTTTTTCATTCAATTAGATAAAAATTCAATTTTTTTATCAAATTTCCATTACATCTGTCCCATAATAGTTACATTTACATACTCTTGTCATACACTAAGTGAAACAACTAATATGGGACAGAAGTTGTATTAAGTATATACACAGCTAAGTCAATAAGCAAGTCTGCAGGTTTAATGAAGAAAAAGCATTTATTTTACATAAATATATAATTTAAAATCTTGCCTTGTTAATGTACTTAATCCAGTGGTAAATATTCACATAGATTCAGATCTAAATTCAGTTAGTAACTCTTTTGCTATGATTGATCCACCATGTTTTTTTTCTGTTTATTTGTTAGTGTTGGTAATTAAAATGGTTTTATTGCAAATGTAATTGTTTCACTTAATTGCCTTTGTAGAATTTAATGATGATTTAAGTTTTAATATTTACCATGTTTACATGCTATCATTTCAACTGTAGTGCAATTGATTTTTAGTTGTCCAACAACAGCCTGTAAAAATTAAAATCTTTGAAGGAAAATTTAAAAATTAGTACTTTTTTCTTTCTTGTCCTCTTTGGGGCAAGAAACTGAAACTTATGTATAAAGGAAGCTTTAAATTACATTGTATATTACCTTTTACAATCTCTTTTTAATTAGTGATTTAGCTTCTTAATTTTTTAGCAAGACTGTATCATTTTAAGTTGCATTTTTCAATATTTATAAGTCAATGAAATGTCAAAACAAGAAGTCCTGATCGGATGAAAGTCTAGATATAGTCCCCACCCTCTTAAAGGAGTGACACCTTAAATATTTAACATTTAGCACTCTGCATCATTTATAAATATTACTTCCCTTTTTGCTGTATATGGAATCTCATAAAAAATATAGTGTTTTATATATTAGTTCTATATATTTGAAATTGCAGTAGCCTGGTTCTCAATTTCAGTCAAGATTGTTTTAGGTGTTGCCATAGAAAGATATGTCTGCACAACCAAGAAATTCAAATTTAACACTGGCAGGACTAACATTTTGCTTGACAAAAATAGTCACCTACAGAGTGCTAAAGGTTAAAGTCACTCCCCCCCCCCAAGCTCATCCATACAATAATCCTGTCAGGCGATAAAACTACCTCTTTTCCTCAGTATTTAGCTGTTTTATTATTGAGATGTATGTATTATTTTGCTTGTTTGTATTGTTGATCATGAGCCATATTAGGAATACTTGAATTTTTCAGTCCATACAATTTGTACTTGTAGAACCATGATAATTTAAAGGTGTTTGTGCCTAGGTAAATATGGTTTTCTCGCACTTATCTCAAAAGAGGAATGAAAATGACTAAATTATACTTAAAAATAATGTTTTTGTCAAAATGTGATATCCATTATATGTTGGCCAGCTGTAAAACTTGATTTAAATACTTGAAAATTGATTGCTGACATTTTTCTTGCAGGTCTTGAGAAATCGTCCAAAGATTTGCATCGACAAACAATTGCACTTGAGAGGTTGGAGTTAGTGTTGACAGAAGAAATAGATAAGGCATACAAACGAATAAAAAATGTTTTTGAAGAAATGAAGTCATGGTAAGAATTGCATTTAATCTTGAGGCTAACCATATCCTCTGATTAATAAACTGTTGCTCATCATCATAGTTTAACTTGGATATTTGATTGTTTATTGGATAATGAAAATTGATTGGGTCTATTTTTCCTTTATCTTTTTCCTGTCTACTATGTCTGTCTCTCTCTCTTTCTCTCCCTCTCTTTCTCTCCCTTTCTCTGTCTCTGTCTCCTCTTCTCTGTCTCTGTCTCCTCTGTCTCTGTCTCTCCCCCAGTTTGCAGTTAATACACTCTTTATTATGCCATGTTTGTAAAACAGTTGAAAGAATATCAAAATTTAATTAATTTCTTATTGGCTCATCATTGAATCCAAATATCCCCACCCACCAAATTCTTGTGCCTCATTTTGTAAACATAAACACTGAGTTTTGAGCTTTAAAATAATTTGACATATTACAAACTGAATCTTTCCTCCTCTTTGTACTTGAATAATTTTTTGTTGTTGATGCTTGCAAGATGAGTGAATGTAAACATAATGAACAAACAATTGTTTTTGTTTTTGCTTTGTATTATTTATTGTTTGGAATTATTTTAAAATTATTTTTCCAGTTTACGAGAGCGGGAGATTCAAATAAGCAAAGAGATGGATATGGTTAAAGTAGATGCAAGTAAGTACGAGTTTTCTTTTTGTGAATCTTTGATGTTCCTTTTCATTTTTTTATACTTTGTAACTTATTTTAATTATAAATTCCGAGCAGTGCAATTATTATGCCAAAAAAAAAAAAATCTTGTTTCAGTGGAGACCTTGAAGCTCCGTCAGCAAAAGGCAGTAGAACTGAGGGAGGATGTTGATCGATCTTCACGGATGTCCGAGGCTGACCTGGCAGAGTTGCGGTTGCACATTAAGGTAAGATACTCCCCCACTACTCCCCTTTTTCCCCACAATTCTCTCTGGCTATGATTAGTGTATATTAACTTTTAAAATCTGTATTTGCTTATAAACTGTGTCCTCCCTCCTATTTTTTTTCTTTTTTTTCCGCTATTTTTAATGTGGTTGCTGTTGGACCCTATCAGGATTTATTATTGGTGAGCACAATCTTAACAATATAAGATACACCAATGACACTGTGTTGATAGCAGACTGGAAACTAAAATTGTAAAACTGACACCAGCACAGGCCTCAAAGACTGAGTATTCTTCACTGACTATACAGTCTCTGTGTTACATTTACCTGTGTCAGCCTTCACCGGTTCTTGGGAGAATAACTAGTTGTGAATACTATCACACCAGTTGTAATCTGTTTCTGCTGTTTTGCAACTAACCATGTTGCAATCTGTTCTGTCATATTGCAACTGTTGGTGTGTTTACTTGATGAATTGGATCTCTGATAGGCCCTTACTAAACCTTATAGCTGAAAATGAATTCAAGTTACAAGGCTGTTCTAATGATAACATCTATTGTTGGCAATTGCTACACAATTCTTTCTTTTTGTTTATAGCTGGAGCAAATGCTACTTTCTATACAAGGACTCCTTTTCGTCCTATTATGTATGGTCATAGTAGCAACTTCTTTCGATTTTGTTCTTTCACACTTTCTTTCCAGTCAACTATGTTCTTTTAAGAGTTTAAATGTAGCAACAATCATCTTCTGTCTGCTTGAATTCTGCTTTTTTAATGGTCTCACTTTACTCAATGTTTCTGTCACTCAGTACTCACCCCCCCCCCCCGCATCTTAGTGGCTTTATCGCCTTGCTTAAGATGGAATCACTTTCTTCCTTTTAACTCCTGTGAAAAGTAGCTCCATATCTCTTACTGACTGACTGGGGGCAATCTCTCTGACTGCCTTTGGGTGAAAGGTTTCTGTTCATAAAGTCCCCAGACACTGAAATTCTCAGATTATCCAAAGATGATTCTTTTGACAAAAATGCCCTGAGTCTGGCTGTGACCTACTAGATAAGCCCATAAATATATTTATTTATTTCCTGAAGTTTGTAGTCAAGCAATTAGAAATACATGTGTTCTGAGTGAATAGAAAAATATTTTGTTAATTTTTATTCACTCAGTTATTGGAAGATTGTCATGTACATACCCTTTTAAATTAGGAATACAAGTTTTGACTCTCACTAATTCCAATCTCAAGCCTCAGTGAAGTGTTTTTATATATATTCTAGTTAACTATTACACTTGGTTTCTTTTTCAATTATAATTTTCTCAACTTTCTGTGCCCCCCCCCCCCCATTCACTTTCATTTATTTATTATATCTATTTCATTCATTCCAGCCACAAAACATAATTCATACACTACTAAAATCTTGTGTAAGGTGGTCACTTTGCCATACAATAATTCATAGACAAAGTAGTAAAGGAAAGAAGGCCGAAAGAATTAGCTATCAATTGTAAGAAGACAGAACTTATATTAGATGACTGCTATTGATATAGGATAGACTGATGTATCAGCAGATAGGCCTGAGCAGGCAGCTGGCTCAGCAGACAGTAACAGTGATATAATTATCAATAAGATACTCAAACTCTCTCACTGTAAATAAATTCAGCATATATATGGAAAAAGATTGAATGTACATTAAACTGTTAGGTTTTTTTTTTTTTTTGTCTCCAACTTTCATTTTATTGCTCAGTTTAAGCATGGTAGGGGGTGTCCAGGCTGAGTGGACGGAGAATGTATTATTCCAATATTTTATTTCAAATCCTCTCAAATTACATGCGTGAATGTTTTTTGCATACATTAAATGGCACAAGCACATGTAATTCACTTACACACAACACAGCCACATGCATATACATTGTATATGTGCATGCAAAGTCATGTACACACAGTACATGATGGTCTCTTTTTTTTTTTTTTAATATTTTTTTTTTATTATAGTATCGACTTTCAAATCTCTTATTACTCATCATAAGCATATCAAATAACAGAGTTAAACAGCTGTTTTTTCTGAATTAAAATTTATATAATTTAAAACTTAATTCCACATTTCTCTTTCTCTTTTCAGCAATTTGTTAGTGATAGAAGAATTGATGATGATTTGGGTCGTACTACAAGATTTACATATGATTCAGACCACTTAGCTGCAGTGAGTATTAATTCATTTTGAATCATTCCAGTTTTTTATTTAACTTTTTATTTTTAAATTTTTTAAGTTATTTTTTAAAAAAATTTTAAATATTTAAAAAAATTAATATTTTCTAAATGTTTTTTTAATATACTTTTTATTTAAATATACTTTTTATTCTTTGAAATATACTTTTTTTTCTTTTTTGTGTGTGTGGGGAGGAAGTAGATAATAACCAGCTGTGCATTGTGGGTCAGTGATTAATGACCACTGGTGTCAATATATTGATCATCTCCAGCTTTCCACACCTGGTGAACTGATCCTTCAAATATTGGCATGATTTGAACTTTTTAGAAGAATAGAATTAATATTAAGTACCTTCACTTTTTTGCTAAAATTTTCGATAGCCAAGGTTTAAAATGAATTTTCAAAAATGAAAACATGTTCTTGAACTTTTCTTTTTGGCTTTAATTGAAAGCTAAATGATTAAATTTACTATTTCCAGTAAGTAAAATATTCTGGTGTATTTCAAATAGAAATTATATAGATTGGAATGTCAATTACATGCTCGCTTTCAAAAAAATCTTACAAGCAGCCATTTTCTCACTTTTAAGAAATTTGTAAACAAAACAATTATTGGTTTTAAAAATCTTCCAAAAATAAAATGTATATTTTTGACACGTTATTTGAGTATAATTAGCAAATTTAAATTTAAATTAATCTGATTTGAAACAAATATTACTTACATATAGCATAAAAAAGTAGTATACAAGCATTTCTTAACAACGGGTCCTGTTTTTCTTATATGTTTATTGATGAGCTTTGAGCTATTGACAGCTAGTATGGATGACCAGAAAGTGAACGCATTTTTTGTTTTTTTTTAACTACGTAGTAATTTTTACAAATTAACATTTTCAGCAATTATCTAATATTTTATTGACTTTTAGTTATGTTTGAAGATGCTTTATGAAAAAGTAATGAAACTTAAAATACTATAAAATTTTCTTAGATTAATTTTAAAATTTAATAACTGAGATGAAATACTCAAACTATGAAATGTTGTAATATTTTATTTATTATCAATTTATGTTTTAATGTCTTTTAAATTTTAAAGTTGAGATTTAAACATGCAATAAATAACGAATTATAAAAAAAATAATTTTAAAAAGTTTGTTGCGAATCGACTTATATTAAGCTTTTCAATTTTTGATCCATAAATATAATTTGCACTTAATTACAATATCACTGAAAAGAAATAAAGTAAAGCAGAATTTTAAATGATTTTTAAATTATTATAACTAAAATTTAAAAAAATGAAAAACTTGTAAAAATTCATTATTCTTTGAAAATGTCGTAGTTTTATTACATTTTTTGTTTACCATTTGGAACAGATTTTCAAAAAAGGAGCAAAAGTTTTGAAAAAAAAAAAAATTAAAAAATTTGATGATTTACATTCTCCAAGGAGTCCTACTTTTAAATAATAAAAAGATTTTTGAGAATAAATTTTAATTTTGCAAAATTTCATGAAATTAAGTAAGTGGGGGGTGTAACATATGTAAAAAGAAAAATATTTTTTTACCAAGATTTTCTAAAAAAAAAAATTTCAAAAATAATTTTATTTATTTGTGAATAAGTCCTGAAAGTTTCATTAAAATCTGACAATTATTTGATTTTTGCAAGAATTTTCAAATCAATGTGTTTTTTTGTGACATGTTTGAGTAAAATTTTCAGCGAAAAGTGGAGGTATCTAATTAATACCTATTTGAAAACTAACTGAAGACCATCTTCATACACTGCTAATAGAATCCCTCATTGCTTCAGTGCTCCTCAAGAATAGAAATTACTTGTAGAAATGAAAGCATATTCCTCTATCTACTTAGTTTTAGTCGTTGTTAGATGATCAATGTAAACCCATCCCAAAAGCATGGCACAACAAATTTGAGATGTGCAACACCTTGGCAAAGAACTTTGGAGGAATCTGTTAATGGGAACATCATTGTACCCCCCCCCCCCGACTCGCTTTATACATTGGGGCACAGAAATAGTAGTAGCTTGCCTGTTTAACAAATACTACTTTTGACAAACAGGCAAAAGGTTTAGTTGGAAAGGGTAGAAGAATAGTAAGGGTCAATTGGTTTAGGTCATTATAAATTTGTATTCTATGAAAACTCTTTGATCCTAAGAATTTCTTAATTTCGTATATATTGAGATATCAGTTGAATTACTTCAATAGTGTCCTCTCTACAAAAGGAATATTTAATATCTGTGTTGGGTGTCACAACTGATTAAATTTAGATTTAAATTAACATAGGTTATATTTTGGTAGCTCGAAATAATTATGACCAGTTTTAATTTATAAAAATGATCAAGTTCTAAAGTTTATTTACTGATTTATTTCAGGAGATAAAATCTTTTGGAAAAGGTAAGAGTTTTTTAATTTCCCTTTTTTTTTAAATTTTTTTTTTTTAAATAAAATATTTAGTGAGAAAGTGACTTTTATAAAACTTTGTATTGTAAATAAATGAAGTCAACATTTCTGAATTAAGAAACTCTCATTAACACCTTGATTTTCTTATTCGTTTCTTTACTCTTAAGTTTTACTTAGTAAAATTAAAAAAATTTTTTTTCAGTCATAGCTGTAAACAAATGTGCCTACAGCAGCCGTCCATCTACTAGTGTTTCTGTGTCCAGCAGCCAAGATACACTGCCTCCACCTATTATACCTGCACAAGTCTTGAGTACAAGTGCAAATATTTCTATGCATTCAAATGGTGAGTTCAGTTTGTTTTTCTTTTGTTTTCCTGTTTCATTCAGGAAATATGCACTTCCACTCTTCCCAAAAGAAAAAAAAATTAGGTTGCTGCAAAATTTTCCAATGCCATTTTGGTCAGATTGCATGATAATCAGTGTGTCATTAGCTCGTCTGAGTGACACACATTGTAAAGAGAAAAGACATCTTTCTGGACAAGATGGCTTGTCAGTGACTTTGTTGCAAAAAAATAACTATTTAAATGTTGTCAATGAGTTGCAGCAAATGTTTGTGGAGCTGGGACAACAAATTGTCCAACATGCAATGTAGTCTCCAAATCTCTTATTTTCAAACATGGTCACTTGTTTCATTCCATACAACACTCTCTTTGTCTGGTTAGTAATTACACCAAATTGAAAATACTGAAAAAGAAATCATTCTAAGAATTCACTAAATCAAAACTAGAATCTTTTAAGATAGGAATCTGTTTACCAGAATGATGACGTAAAATTAAAGAAAACTATGACTGCAAAATGGATAAAAAATACTGGGTATTTTTGTGTTGATCTAATAAGAAAAAATATGAAAATAAGGAAATCTTTAAACTTTGTATCCACAAAAATCTGTGTCAAAAGGATGTCTTTTTTCCTTGACATCACTATTATTTGAACTACCGTCATTCCTTGGCAATGTTTATTGTTTTAAAAAGTGATAATTACAATTGTAATAAAACCTAAACATATGAAAGTGATTATATACATTTTTTTTTTTTGTTCGTGAGAATTTACAACAAAAGTATTAAACACTATTAGATTGTTTATTTACAAGTATAATTTTATATTTACAACTTTCTAAAAATTAATATATTTGTATTAAAACTAATGCAATGCAATATTTATCACTTAACAATTTATAAAGAAATATGAAAATAAATTTTTTATTCATAAATTTATTAAGTTATTAAAATGTAAACCAACTATAATGAAATCCTTATTATTTACCATTTCATAAAGTTCAAATTGTTTGGCAATTAGATGATGTCTTGCTATCCATTCCAATAAACAATTTAATAGTGTCTATTATTTTTGTTGTTAATTCTCAAGAACAAAGAAAACATAAATTCACTTTCATTGTATGTTTAGGTTTTATTACACTTCTAATCAGCTTTTTAAAACAGTAAACTTTGTCAAGGATTGAAGGTAGTTAAAATAATAATAGTGGTGTCAAGAGGAAAACTGTACTTGACAGTTCCCTTTTTTTTTCTTTCAGTTACAAAGGTTAAAGATTGCTGAAAATAATATTTTTGAGATAGTTATTTTGATTTTTATAGTTGAAAAAAAAACCCCAAAAAAGACAAACCAACCAATTATACATACGTTCTCTGAATTTTTCTTCTTTCATAGACACTAACCATGTTCTTTCATCTGAAGGTGCTACTTCTAAAACTATTCCAAATTCAGACCAAGAAACATCACAAGAACATAGTGGAATTGCAGAACCTGTACATGTAAGTTTAAAAATTGCTTTTCCTTTTAAACTATAAATTAAGATCTTTAAGAATCATAACAAAAAAAAAAAATTATTTTATAAAGCATTTTTATTTTCTTGTGAAGCTAATCTGGTAGGCAAGAAAAGCTTTGTTCATCTGTATGTGAATGATGCGTATAATTAATGATTGGCTTATTGTAATATAAAGAATTTTTTGGCAAAGGACTTAAATGAGATAACAAGCTTCTTTAAAATAATGTCCTGAAAGTAATCTGATATTTTTTTTTTTTTAAATAAGATTCTAAACATTAATTATGGCATTGAAGAATGGTCGATTTGGATCCCACCCACATAAAAATAATTGGATAAAACCTTGTGACATTTCCCTGTGGCTAAAACAATAGACTGTGTGTGTGTGTGTGTGTGTGTGTGTGTGTGTGTGTGTGTGTGTGTGTGTATCAGTAAAATGAATGGAGCACTTTGGCTGCTTGACGTTTGTTTAAGTTTGTAAAAACAATACGCTAGATTTAGCTGATTTGTTCTGCCGAGTGAAGATGGCTTAGTGGTAGAAGCTCTGAATGGCACCAAATTGGTTGGGTTTCGATCTGGGCTTGAGGCATTCGGCTGTCTAGCCACACTGAGGAGCTGAGATACAGCTAAACTGTACTGTCTGCGAATAACATAAAATATGAGGGTCATTCAATAAATAAGGTGAATTTTTCGGTATAAGGACTTCTAATACAGATAGAAGCTTACTTTTTTTTTTATTTTTCAACATAGTCTCCCAGCACTGTCACACACTTTTGCCATCTGTGCACAAGCTTCCGTATTCCCTCAGCATAAAAATCTTTGGACTGATGTCAGCCAGCCACTCACAACACTTTTGACTTCATCGTCCCTTTTAAACTTCGTGCCTCTCGTGAACGCTTTCAAGGGATCAAACAGGTGAAAGGGCAAGGTCTGGGCTGTAAGGGGGATGAGGGAGCAGTTCCCAGCCCAGCTCGTTGATGGTCTGCACCGTTTGGGCTGCTGTGTGAGACCTTGCGTTGTCATGATGCAAGATGACTCCTTCTGACTGATGACCCCTGCGTTTGTTCTTTATGTCTTTCAAAGTCCTTGCAATGTCCTCCACTGTCAGACTGAATGAGGTCATTGACTGATTCGATCACCTCAGGAGACTTCACTTCTGTAGGCCTCCTAGGCCTGTCTTCATCCTCAATACTGCTCCATCCTTCTTTAAACAATTTAGCCCACTTGTAGACATTTTTTTGGCTGAAACATGTGGCACCATACACAGTTGACATTCTCCTATGAATTTCAACTGGTTTGCACCCTTCGGCAACCAAAAACTTGATAACTGACCGCTGTTCAATCCTGGAGCATGCTTCTTGGTCGGCCATCTTTGTTAATTGCCAAAACTCTCATTTTTTTTTAATCTGCAAAAGAAATTAAATCCATGTGAAAAAGAAGTAAAACAAAAAAAAAATAAAACAGAGTAAGCTTCTATCTGTATTAGAAGTCCTTTTACCGAAAAATTCACCTTATTTATTGAATGACCCTCATATATATATATATATATATATATATATATATATATATATATATGATTCTTCATATAGGACTTGTGTGATTTATCATTTGTCTCTGGCAAAGAGTACAGATTTTAATTATTAGGCTGAGTTATCAATAATTTCTCTTTTTGTTTATCAGTTTTTTGTATTTAAAAAAATCCAGTACAATTATATTTTATTCAATTATCTATTCACCATTATTCGCAGTGACTTATTGCCACTTACCAGATAGATCTTTGATACCGTTTGAGTAAAATTCTGCAGGTTTTGAAGTGAAAAGGTTTTCAATAAAATCTTGAATCTGGTTTTCATTAGAGAAAGTTTTCTTCATCAAAGTATTTTGCAATCAAAAAGGTAATAATTGGTTGGTGCAAGGTCAGGTGAATATGGTTGGTAAGTAGATTTCAAGATTTTTTCCTGCATTATTCTTTTTGTATACGGTCTTACATTGTTATGGAAAAGATCATGTTCCTATTGATGAGCGCAGGACACTTTACAACCAAATTTTTATGGACATGTTGCAGCTGCAGGAATTATAAATATGCATTTAGTGTTTCATAATAATATTCCACCGCACACACAATATTATCTTTCTTCCAAGCAGTTCAGCTTTTGGGGTTGGTTGCAGAGATTTATCCTTGTCAATTCACTGCCTTTTGCATTAAACCCTAGTGAGATTTGAGCCAGTGTCTGTTGGTGTGAATACTAATGTTCTTCTAACCACACAGCTATATGCCCAGGTTAATGGAAATTTTAAGGCATGCTTGGTGATGCCAACTATTTCTACATGTCACTGGAATTATTAGGTTGAGTCATAAATAATTACCATTTCTGTTTATCAACTTTATTCTTCAAAAAATTCAAGTACAATTATATTTTATTCAATTCACCATTATTTGCAGTGACTTGTTGCCACTTGTCATTTAGCTAATCAGTACCTTTTGAGTAACATTCTGTAGGTTTTGATCCAAATTTTCACTTAACTTTTAAGAGAAACTTTTCCGCATAAAAGTGTTTTGTAGGGTTTGAATAAAAAATAAAAAATATATTATTAGTTGGTGTGCAAGGTCAGGTGAAAATGGTGGATAGGGATAGAACAATTCAACCAGTTTCCAAAATTTTTTTTTGTGTTCTTGCTGTATGCGATGTTGCATTGTCACAGCGGTGAACATTTTTTGCTGATTGATGAATCATTGTTATTCTCAAAAAAATTCATAATGCAATAATCACTCGCAAAAATAAAAAAAAAAAGAAATTGTGTAATTCAAAATATATTTCCCCTTTAAATAACCCACAAAGGGTTGATAAGCTGTAAAAAAAAAAAAAAAAAAATTGTATCAAATGCTATTGATGAGTGCAGGTCACTTTTGGACCAAACATTAATGGACACGTTGTGGCTGCTGAATGTATAAGCGTGCAATTAGTGTGTCATTGCATTTTAAGTACTTTGAAAAATGAATCATACTTATATAATCCCACTCAGGGCCAGTGCAAGGATTTGGTGCCCCTCCACCAACCAACCTGTGATACAAGGTGACCCACTCTGCTACATCTCAATTTTTAAAAGATAGTATTCATATATAATACAAATTTTATACAATTATAACCTAATTATGTACAATAATGGATCATATGCAGAATGTGTGAGAACAGCAACATTTTTATTATTAGGCCACTTTTTGACCAAACTTTTATGGACATGTTGCAGCTGCTGGGTGTATAAATGTGCATTTAGTGCTTCAGTGAATAATACCCTAATGATCGCTACACACACACACACACACACACACACACATATTACCTTTCTTCCATGCTCTGTTGCGATATGAGACTTGATGCTATGGAAGAACGATCTGCTTTATTCTTTTTGTTGTGTGTGGAACGAATACATGCACAGCTTTGCTGACGTTCCCTGTTGGCATATGGTAGATTGTATAATGTCTTTAACATCTTTACTAATTCCCAAGTACTCTACCAAAAATTCTTTTCCACTAATGACTCTCTAAAGTCATCAAAAAGTTCAATGAATGCCTGTGTCTGGCTTCACCTTTCCAGAATGAAACTTTGCAAATCAATTTCATCATACTTGCTGCTCAGTTATGACTCCTTGACCATAAACATTACATATTTTTCTAGATGTCTTAATAGCAATATTTCCTTGCTTTTGAACTCTCATAACGTGACATGACTTAAATGCACTTTCAATCCCTTTGTTAATGGGGCTAAAAAAACTTTACTCTTTAATTTGCCGTGTATGCTGCCACCGTCGTAGTCCAAATTTATTAACTGTTTGGTATGATTAGTAGTTAGGATGATACATCCATCATTACAATTGGTTTCTACAAACAAATTACTTATGACTGAACTTAATATTTAAATCTTGAACTTAAATTAGAATGTCACTGTCTTCTCTAAATTTTTCATTTCATTTTTTTATTTCTATATTTTTATAAATTTAGTTTTTATTTTATTTTTGTTGTGCAGAAAGAAGCTTCTCAGAATCTGGCAAACCCTGATCAATATCACATGACCAATTTTAGATTGATCACTAATACAGGTAAAAGCATTTCTAAATCTATCCTAAAGAAATAAGCAGCTGATGTGGATTAAGTATAGAATATATAAAAAATGCTCATTTACCTATATCATCAGACAATGAAGGCAATATTTAAGCAATTTTACAATTGCATCAATTATATTTTCTGTATTCTAGAATTTTTGTCTCCATGTCATGTTATATGAAATGAGGTAAAAACACAAACAAAAGAAACAGCAATGTATAAGCAGCCTGACTTTTTTGGAATCTCTCATTCTCAAATATGGGAGATAAGGATGTATGATCAATAAAGTAACATTGATTTAAATGACAGATTAGATAATACCTTTTTTTTCTTACAGCTTCAAACATATTTTAGTGGAAGCATGTGTTTCAGTAGACACCCTGCTTCTTTTTTTAAACAATGTTAATTACATCTACTACCATGTGTTTTTGAGAATCTTGATAAAGAAAATGTCCTCTCCAGCAAGGTTTGAACCTGTCTCTCTCTTTGTAGAGGAGACCACTGCTTTAATCCAGTCACTCGGGTGCAGTGTATCCACTAAAATATAATGTTGGATAAAAATCCATTAAGTTCTCAGAAATTACTAAGGTTTACATTTCGGCCATGAAAATAAAAAAAGAAAAGGGCTTTTGAAAAGATTGGAGCTTCTCACATCTAAATTCCTTAAAAAGGATAATTGATCTTTGCTGGGCTGTGATGCTTTCTGTGGCCAAGTGGTTTGAAGCACGTCGGATTAGTCAGACAGTGGTTTCTTTTACAGCATGTTTGTGCCTGTTTGCAGGTTTGGAAGCACACCAGAGTGTACATTTTCCTTTAAGATTCTCCAACATACAGGCCAGTAGCTGTAATTTACACTGTTTTTTTTTTGTTTTTTGTTTTTTTTTAAATGGTGCCTACGCAAATATGCATATCAACTAAAATATAATGTTTGAATTAGAAATGATGTTGAATTAAAAATAAAAGTCCATGAATTCTTTGGATAATTCATTAAATTTATATAATTTAGCATCTGATGTGTTAATATTTATTTTATGCTAATCAGGTATTTAAATTTTGTAAGAAAATTTTGAAGTTTGAGATGATTCCTATAAATGAAATAAATCCATGTTTGTAGTTGTAGTACCTCAGTTGTTATTAATGATTTATTTCTCATTGGTTACTCAGAATATAACTTTGCTTGAAAGACCTTTTTGAAATATTTCTGTGACTTATTGTATTTATTTTCTAGTGAGTAAAAAAAAATAATTAAATTTTGTCTTTGTTGTAGAATCAAGAACTTTTAGTTCTCGCCGGCGGCCTGCACGGAAGAACTACCAAAATACAGGCAATAGAGACTACAGCTCAAGAGGGGGTTCCAACCAACGAGCAGGCAACAGTGGTGGCTATTTTAACACAAATTATCCACATGAGAGGATACAGTACCTTGGTCGTGGCGCCCGTCGCTCTCGGCCTTATCGGGGTGGAGGTCGGGGTGAAATGAGAGGCAGCTATTCAGCCAAGCCTACAACACAAATTGTGACTACTTCGAACAAATAAGAAACTGCACTGTTGTTTCATTTTTTTTTTTTTTTCCCCCTTTTTTTCTTTAAAGGCTGTCAAATTAAGGGGTACTACTGTACACATTATTGATTACCTCCCTTTACTGGTGACTTCTTTTCCCACCCCCAAAAAAGAAATTGTCATGTTGGTAATAGTTTACTGGTGTAGGAAATTTTTATTTTAAAATTTTTCCTATCCCATCCCTGCACAAAAGGAATCTTTAGAAATACATGCAAATAAATAAATAAAAATATATCATGAAACCAAAACATTTTTTCTCTCCATTGAAAAATATATATGTATATCTATACTCTGAAGAGACATTGCAGATTAAAGTTTCCAAATCTTGATCTGTTAGCGATCTTCATTTTTTTCAATTTATTTTTTTTTAATTTATTTTTTTTTAATTTAATTATGGGTGAGCGAGTTGGGTCTGAATTTAGGTACAAAAGATTCTTTTTTTATTTGCTGCAATTTATGAGGTATAGATTTTTTTTTTCTCTTAATGTTGGCTTTTTAGTGCTACCAAATTTTCATTAAGAAAATTAAAATACCTATATTTTACTGTCTCCTTTTTAAATACAGATCTAAAATTCTGTTTTGTCTGTATTACTGTTTGCATTTTGCTTGATGCACTCTGGTCATATCCCTTTCAAATTAGGTTTGCATATAATTCCAGTTTTTAGATGATAATCATGTTGACTTCGCAGTGCGAGATATTATTATTTTCATGGTATGGGAGAAGGTTGATTCCCTACATTTTTAATCCCTAGCTTTCAGAGACTTCAGTTTTTTAAAACATTTTTGGGAAATTTTCAAAAGCATTTAGAAAAGTTTACTTTTCTATATAATTATGCCATCAGATTTTTTTTTTTCTGAACTTGTCATCTCTGATGTTGAAAAGATCTCCTCATTTACGGAATTTAAAATTTCTTTGTTCCGCTGAGGTGCGATACTTAATTGGTTCACTGCAGATTTCTTCTAGGGTTTCATTTTCTTTCTGTCTTTCTTCCAAAATAATTTACTCGAAGAGCATCTCACTCTAAAATGTGGGGAAACTTGATGCATTCGTTTTTTTCTTTTCTTTTAATTGTAATTTAAATTTTTAAGATACAAAATTCACTTTCAGTAATTTTAAGATTTTATCTTGTGAGGTGGGGATAAGGATATAAAAAATAAATAAATAAAAATAGTAAAAAAAAATATAAAATAAAAAGTACACTTTTCTGGTTTAACCCCACCCTCCCCTGCCCCAAGATTGACACTTATTGAAATACAAATAAAATTGCTAATATATTCCTATGAGATTCAATTTTAAGTATTTTTTGTTTTTTCTTCACAAAACAATGTGCACTCCCCCCCCCCTTTATAGCTATAAAATAATAATACCTAATAATACTAATACTAAATGAATTTAATTCACTCTCCCTCTCTCTGTCCCATTCTCGTTGTTCTATTTAGTGCATGAAATGCAACAATTATGGAACAGTAGTAGTACAAAATTGCATTAAAAATGAAAGCATTAATCACTGCAGACAGATGTGGATAGCAGGATTTTTTTTTTTTTTTTTTGTTAAAACATTCTTTTACACTAGATATTGCTTACAAGACCGTCACTAGTTGAAGCCATCAAAACTTTCAGCAAGTCTTTCAAGTCTTACCCGTGACAGCTGAATTCAGAATTTCTTGTGTATGTATTAAATTTTCAGTGCCTGAAAACTACTGGTGCTAGAATTTTTATTTTCTTTAATTTTTTTTATTTTTTTTATTTTTTTTTATTAAGGACCTGTCTCAAAAATAAGGGACAAAAATAATAAAAAAAATTAAATGAATAAAGATTTAATTGCAGATGATTTTTTTATTTTTAATTTTTAAAATTTTTTTTTTATTTGCAAATCATTTAGAAATAATAGCAAAAATGGCTTTGATGTTCAATCGTTTTTTTTTTTTTCTTTTCTCATAAGTCGGTGTTCAAAATTGATTTTAATTTTTTGAAGATCTTATGTTTCAAACTTCATTCTGAAAGTTGGTTAATTTTTCTTTTATTTTTTTTAAATGACTTGAAATTCTTATAGTTTTTTTCTTTTTATTTACTTCATTGGAATTTTGTACAAAAAATCAAATACTTTATTATGAAAGTACAAAAAAAAGTTGTAGATAGGGAAAATGATAAATGGCATAAAACTTGAACTTTTAAAATGATTTAATCTGAAAAAAAAAAAAAGTTTTTGATATTTCCACACAAACTTTATGTAATTGTTCCACTAATGGTATATGCAATATTCACCAATAACTCAAATCTTTCACACTAAACTAAAAAAAGGAAAATGTTGAAATATATAGGTAATTTATATAATTTGCCTTATACTAAAATATAATATAATGATCATACTCTCCCCTTCCCAAGTGTTATTGATTATACCACAACCACACACACTTTTTCAGTTAGTATCTGCAAGTTTAATTGATAAGAGTGGTAATTGCATATTGGTATTATATTACAAATCTTTGCACCAGTGGAGGGAAGTTATCGTGTCGGAAGAGTTGTCTTCTCCTGCCTCGTCTCATGGCCTTTCCTAGGCAAATGACTTGTAAATAGAATTTTATATATATATATTAAAAAGAAGAGAGAAACCACAAAGGTTTTTGATTGTAATGTGGATTTAAAAAAAAAATATTATGCTTTATTTTCCATAATTTTGCTACACGTCTTTCCGGTTTCACAACTATCATCAGGCGAAGGGTGGAGATTTCCACATATTAAAAATAATTAATTTTTTTTCTTTGTTTTTCAGTTTTAAATATTCTCAATATGAGACATTCTCTTTTTTGTGTTAGTGATCCAAACATCTTTCTCATATCGAGAATATTTAACATCGTAAAACATAAAGAAAAAATTAATTATTTTTAATAATATGTGGAAATCTCCACCCTTTGCCTGATGATGGCCGCGAGACTGGAAACGTGTGTAGCAAAATTATGGAAAATAAAGCATAATATTAAAAAAAAAAAAATCCACTTTCTAGCCAAAAACGTTTACGGTTTCTCTCTTCTTTTTTAATATACACACTTTTCTCATTGGAGCTACTATAACCTCTTCCTTTTATATATATATAAAAAAATCACTGGGTCACTGCTGATAATTTATATTCTAATGTCTCTCTATGATATATATTTTTACTGGCCTTTTTTTTTTTTTTTTTTTTCTTCCTTTGTATTTGAGGAGGAGCAAATATCTATATCATAATTATTTTGGTGTATATTTAACTTTTTTGTAAAGAGGAAATATATATATATATATATATATATATATATATATATATATAGTGTGTGTGTATGCTTACACTTGTTTTTGTATACTTTTGATAGTTTTAAAACAGTGGCTTAACTAATACAATACAAACTGAATTTTCAAATTATGTTACTTATCCATTCAATATCTGATGTCCAGTTGTATAATTTTTCAGTTCTCAATAATTTTTTCTACTTAAGACCTCTAAGGATGGTATTATCTATTTTCTACCCTAGAAAATATTGTTTTTAATTTCGAAGACCCTAACTTGCTAATTACAAATTAGAGATGTTGAAATTCAACCAGTACAAAAATTTACATATCTAGGAACTATTTTAACAGAGGATAGAAAATGCAACATCGAAATCGGAAGACACTTTGGGATAGCAAAAGTTACTTTTAAAGAGACTTGAAGTTACAGAAATGTGGCTCTACAGAAGGATGCTGAGAATATCATAGATTTAACATGAGCAATGACAGTTTTAGAGAAAATGGAAACAAAAAGGGCACTGATACTTTATATCAGGAAGAGACAGTTGGAATTCTGGGGTACAAAATGAGGAAAGAGAGCTTGGAAAATTTGACCTTTGACATATTGAAGGCAAGAGAGATAGAGGAAAACAATGCATAACCTATCTAATGAGTTTGTGTCAATGTTTGACAGAACAGGGATTAGGAGTGATAGTAAAAAGACAATTTACTAAGAGCTACAAGGATAGGAAATTATGGAGGGCCATGATCTCTCATGCCTTGAAGGGAACAGAACATGTACCAAGCTTTATCATATCCTTTTTGAGGATTGATGAATTTTATTAAAGGAACAAATTCTCTCATTTTTTTTTCTCTTCTTTTTTTCTCCCTTTTTTCTTATTTTCCTCTATTTTCCTCTATTTTCCCCTTTTTCTCTTTTCCCCCTTTTTTTTCTCTTTTCCCCTTTGAAAATTTATTATTGCTATCTTAATAAAAAAGGTATTTCCTGTTATGACAGCTTTTATAAATTTTTTTCTGCTTCTCTCTATTATTTTATAAATGGCAAAGGTTCCAGTTTAGGTCTCACTGAGGAATCTGGCATTTAAACAGAATTTCCTTAATTTTTCTTAAGTTCTCCATCTTAAACCTTAATTGACATGCATCAAACTGGTGTGACATTGAGAGATTAGCAGATGTCATCAGTTGATTATTGAAATTTTATTTCCAATACTACAGATATGATTTGAATCTTAATGACAGACAATTCTAGGTCTTGGGTTACTATTTTATTAGGATTCACAAAATTCTGTCTTTTCCTGGAGTATTAGCCTGAAAATAAATCGGTAAGAATGAGCCAAAGACACCGCAATGTTTGCGTGCATGCTTTCCAAAGAGGGAAGAAGAAAATTGGTGACAACTTGGTGCAAAGAATGCACAATTCTATTTTGCATGAAATGCTTTAAAGGCTATCATATTGTTAAATAAATATTTAATTTAGGAGACTAGAATTTGCTTTATTTCCCTTTTCTCTTTATTTAGCATTTTTAAGGGTGATTTTTTTTTTTTTTCTTTTTTTTTGTACATAGTGAATATAAGCATGAAAGCTGCCTTAAAAAATGAATCTTCTCTCTACTTTTGCCTGTTTTGATGTGCAGTGTGTGTGCAAAATTTTCTCACCGTTTAAGGTTTAATGATATCCTGTGTGTGTGTGCGCGTAATATATATATATATATTATATATATATTATATATATATAATATATATATATATATATATATATAATTTTGTTTTTTTTTACAGTGAGGTTTGCCTTGTACAAGGCCCGGGAGCCACTACAGGTAGAGGGTTACATTAAAACACACTTTATACAGATAGGAGTGGAAGATAATAGTTAACCCTAGACTTGAAAAAGTTAAGATTGTAGTGATCGGGGAAACATCTTAGTAGTCTGTTCCACAGAGCAGTGGTTTGTGGGAAGATGCTGTTTGAGTGGAACTTCTCATGGAGGTGAATATGGGTGGTTTGCTACAATGTAAGTGGTTTAGTAGGTCCTAGCCATGAAAGTTAGGTCTGGCGGGAACAAGGGATGTAGTTTGTCTGAGCACTTTCCAGTGAGAGGTTTCCTACATCCCGCCTGTCAAAGAGAGAACTTGGAAGGTGGAAAATAACTTGTCATCCGTGAAGACTTGGAGATGCTTCTGAATTCTATCGAGACTGGAAAGTGACGACTGCACAGATCCTGCCCAAATATAAGCAACAGTACTCTATTTTCGGCCTGATCTCGTTTTTGTAAAGGTAGAGGATAACATGAGGATTCAAGTACTTACTGGAGCGGTAATTTTTCCTGCATCTTTACCGATGGATCATGTGTATGAATTCCATTTGAGGTGGGATGTGAGTTTAAGGCCCAATAGTCTCTCAAGGCTTGGAGCCTCACTGAGAGGACAATTGTTCATCATGACTGGTAATATAAGAATATTTTTGTAGTGCAGGCCTATAATTTGACCAGAAATCAATTTAACCTTTATCACTGATTTCATTTGCTAGGCAAAGGTTTATCCTATCATTGAATTTGAATTTCATAGTTGTGTTGTCTTATCCTGCTATGGCAACAGAAAACCCCTTTGAGTGAAATTAACATTAAAGTTACTACAATTGAGAAAGAAAGCAATGGAAAAGAAATATTAATAATTAAGTGTGCTGAAGGTTAATCCACTTGTGACTTTAGCTAAGTATGAAGAAAAGCTAAAGATTGTTTCAGACCTACATACACTTTTCAATCCCAAAATCTACCCACGGGTTCTATTAAAATTTCTAGAGTTTCTGATTTGTTTGCTGATTTCCTGAAATGGAGGAACAACAAAGTCAAAATGAATGAGTTCATTGGTACTCAGATTATTTGGTATAAAAAATTTAACCATAGTTGCAAGTTATTAAAATCCTGGTCTGAATTAGAATCTTGTGAAACAAGATTCTAATTTTGTTTATCAAATTCTTTTGGCATGTTTTATAGTCCTCACCAAATGCCAATAACAAACTTCATAAAAGTATTTCTACATCTTTATTACTACTAAATTTACTACTAAATCTACTCAATCCTAGGATGGCTTAATTACAAAATACTTGCTTTTGGGTTGAGGTTTGAATTGACTAAAAAAAAATTATATTCAATTTGTTCTACTGTACAAAACCTTCATAAAAGAAATTTGTTGCACAACTTTTTAATATTAAGAGGAAAATGAAATATCCAAATGTCAGTTACCTGCTACCCTACACTTTAAAAACAAAGAATTCTGTGTATGTTTTGTAGAGAATTGAAGATTTTTTCACTTTTTTTACATTTTATTAAAAAAAAACAAAAAAAAAAAAACGTGGTTTATTGGGGTGGGAGCATTCTAATTCAACTTTTTTTTTTCTTCTAAGGTTTGGCCATAAGATTAAGAATTCATTGTCTATTGTCATACTTCCGGCAATGTGAGTTAGACCTCTACATGCTTTAAAAAAAAGTAATCTTTAAAAATTTCAACCATTAAATAATTAATTTGGATCATAAATTTTGATTAGTTGGATCTCTGTAAAAAATACAATATACTTATCATCTGCAAAGTTCACATTTAGCTACCAGTAAATTTGGTTTCAAATTGGAAAAGAATATCTCCATTTCTAGTTTGCTTTTTTTTTTTTTATTAGTAAAATCATTTTTATCAATTATCTCTTAATAGTTAAATATTAGTATTTTTCATTCGTGGTTAATGACTGATAAAATTGTGAAATGATTTAAGTTGTGAAACATCCTTTGTCACTAGATATGTTTAATTAAAGCAATAAAAATAAAAAAATAAAAGGATGTGAAATAAACTCTTCATCAACCAAATGTCTTAAGATCCTTGACCTGCCTTGAAGTGGAAAAACATGTCTCTCCTGTGCTGTGTTAGTTTTCACTGTTCATTACTCTTCCATATTTCTTGACACGCTAAAAACTGCCGTCTTTTTCTATAAATTTAAACAATTCTTGGCAAGAAGCAAAAAATTGAAAGGTAACAGATGTATATTTGCAAACAAATGTTTTAATCTTTATTTTATATTATTAATTATTTTATTTCGTTACTTTGATACAATGATAAATTTAAATTACACCACATTAGCCTTTCAAGCATGAAGGGTTGCCTCCCTTGAATATTAGCATTTGAAATGTATTTTTAATTACGTAACTGTCAAGTCTGAGAAGGTCCAATGTTGCCATAATTGTTATCATTCATTGCACAGTTCATGAGCCAGTAATCTTTTGGTTTCTTGCTACAATTAAATATGAGAAAATGATTTATGAAGTTTTATATATCAAAAACATTAGGAAATCCGTTTTGGTCGGGGTGGGGGGGGGGGGATATTATTTGCAACTAAGTTAGATAACTCTGCTTTGTCTCACGATAAACACTATTCACTGGGAGAAATATACAAGGAGATGCGGAAAAATTTGAAGCCCAAAGGTTTGTTTTTTTTTTTTTTTTAAGTTTTTAACACCTAATCCTGAATTAGTCAGAATATGTTAACAATATCATGTAAAATTCAGTTGTCTGAACAAAAATCTCATAGTTCTAGATCAGTGTTTCACAACTTTTTTTTTTTCAACCGGCACCCCCCCCCTTCCTCGGGCACACTTTTTTTTTTTTTTTTGGTCAACGCCCCCACCGAGTGTCAAATTAAATTTTGAATATTATACTGAATTCATCTTTTATAGCAAGATAACACTTAGATATTAGTGTAAAAATAATTTTAATATTTTCATTTCTATTGTAAATGTCAATGATTAAAATTCCTAAACAAAAAAAAAACTCAACTTTTATTTGACAGATTATCTCAAGGTTTCCAATGCAATTGTTGACTTTGGTGCTTACTGGCTAAGTATCTTACTCTAGGTTTATTTGATAGCTTATCTCAATGCTTCCAATGCAGTGGTGGAATTGCTGCTTACTGGCTAAGGCCCTTACTCTAGGTTCCATGCTACTTAGAAGTAATTATAAATAATCTAGTTTTGTAATTTGCATGTGGTTTCTTTGTTTATTAAGAAGCTGTGTAACTGCATTGAAACCACATTCAGATATATAGAAAGTTGGAAAAGCAATGAAGGAAAGTTTGATAGCTTCCCACAGATTTAGATACCTTTCAGAAATTTGCTTTTGTAGCCAATATTGAATAATTTTGAAAATCTGAAAACAAAAAAAATGGATAAATGCCCACTGCCCCTGAATATGTTCATCCCTCTCTGAATTAAATTAAAATTCTCAGTGCCCCCTTTCAGTATAACAGAGTCCACAAGGGGGTGCTAGAACCCACATTGGGAAATGCTGTTCTAGATTTTTGTGCTAGCTTCATGGAGTTTCATTTAACTAATAACCATTTTCCCATTTGATTTGGATACTAATAAAATATGAGAAGTGGCTCTAGGTAATAGTCTTGTTGAAGAGGAAAAGTATATCTGTCTATATTTCTGAGATAAGTTTTGTACACTATTTACATTATTCGGACTATTGTCCTCATCTTTGTCCCCATATTTATTACAACATTACAGCTGTTGTGTGCCATGTTTAATGGATGTCAGTTATTAGTTATTTTCCTGTTAATCCCCCTCTCGAAGTTCTCCACTGCCTTAACCAGGTATTGAACTCACACTCTGGGTCCTGTCACTGGATCTAACTAATGCCTTTATCCACTGTGCCATGTGGCACGTGGAACTAGAACAGTCTACCCCAGTGAGTGAAATAAAGGGTTCAGTTCAACATTCCAACCACCTGAAGAAGGTTGGATTGTACAACGGCTGAAATGTAATAAATATGGCGTCAAAGTTGAGGACAATAGTCCGAATAATGTAAAGAGTGAGGAAAATTATAGTTTGCTTGGAAATAATGAATGAATACAGCTGCCAGGAAACAAACCAAAATTCTGGTTCAAATAATATTAATTCTACAGCTGCATTATTCATTTTAAATTTTTTAATGAGACCCTTTTTTTTCCTGAAATATTTATTTTAATCTTAGTTGCTTTTTATCACAACCTTTCAGTGGTTGTCAACAATATAGACCAGAAAGAAACCTTTTTGGTTACTGTCTTAACATTTACATTACAGGGTAGAACATGCAGCCATTCTGATCTAGCTACATGACCATTCCAGTCTGTTTATTCTTTTTTCCTTCATGACGTCCGTGATCATGGCTCTCCCCCTATCCCTTGTAGTGCTCAATAAGTTTTTTTCTTTTTCCTACTTCCCCCAGGCCATGTTCTGTCATCCATTTGCTTAATTACCAACAATACATTTTTAAAGCAAAATGGCCAGCAATATACATTTGATTAACAATACATTTTATATGCAATTGAAGACATAAAATTGTGTTCAAAATATATACATTTAGGCATTATTATTTTCTTCTTTTATGTGCTGTGTCCCTTCAGGACGTAGGCGATCATGGCTCTCCACTTCGCCCTATCCCTTGTAATTCTCAATATGTTTTGTCCTTTTGCTACTTCTGCCAAACCCTGTTTTATCCACTTGCTTTAGCCTTCTAGGTATGTCATGAGTTGCTTTCACTTGTCTCTCTTTCCCTCTATTTGACCTGTGAGTATCAGATTCTCCTGGCCCTCCTTTCTCATTATGTGCCCCAGAAATATCAACTGTCTCTTCTTGATGTTAAGTATAAGCTTCCTCCTTGTTTGCATCCTCTCCAAAACCTTATCATAAATCCATGATACCCTTAGAATCCTGTAGAACTATACCCCTCCGTTGCCTTGAGTCTCTTCTGTTGCCGTAAAGGAGGACAGATGCTCAGTACTCTTTTCTTTGTTACCAAAGAAATCCTCCTGTCTCTTAATACTCTGCCTAGCTTTTGGAATGCGTCTTTGGACTTCCCGTCTTCGGATCTCAGCGTCGCACTTGCCATAATGGCTTGACAAGTTAAAATGTAACTGAAATTTAAAAAAAAAATTATTTTCATTAAAAATGAATCATAATTGTACCGGTTTCATTGATCCCCCCCCCACCCAATTCTCATTCCCCTGAAATAAAGGAAATAGCACAAGGGACAAAACATGGCCCCTTATGTCAATATCGTTTTCGAGAATTTAGAGATTAAAAAAAAAAAAAATCATACACTTTTTTCTTTGTATATTTAACACTCGAATTAACGACGAGTTCAAGGGAGGTAACTCTTAAGACCGTAAAACATTTTCAGAGTAACCTGAATTTAATCAGGTACGGGTTTTGTCTCACTGGTTAGATTTTTAAAACTTGTTCGGAGAGATGACAATTTTATGCCTCGAATATATTGTTCTTTATTAAAATACCTTTTCAATTAAGTCAAACGGGTACTCTATCATACAAGGAATATTTTTAATGTTTTTTTTTTAAATTTATTTTAATGAATTCAATATGCATGTTTATTTTATTAAAAATGCCAAAGAATCGTCTGTTGCTTTTGCCGGTATTGATGAAGCTGTTCCTCTTCATTTTTACATAATCTCTGGCCAGTTTGCCTGTTTTTTCCCTGCTTTAAACCTCCTTTCACATAAATCTGAATCCTCTTAACTTTTTATTTTATTTATATTTTTTTGTGCGCTTACTGTAGCTCGATAGTGGTCTTTTCTTTCAAATAAGTTTAGTATAATCCGGTGAGGATCAAACTAATTAATCTAGTAAATAACTTTATTATATAAGACAGTTTGTTATTTCATAACCTGTTTTAATTAACAAACATGTCAAATTGGAGTTAATATGGTTTGCTGAAGAATACCTTTGGTACGTAAAAGTAATAAAACCCATGAACGTGTATCTGAAAATTTGTTAGTAATTGGTGTAAGTCTATATAATTTCATCTTAATTCCCCTCGGTCAGTAACAAGCAGTGCTCTAAAGTATATTCACTGTTCCTAAAGAACTACTGCATTTTGTACTTATCTACCATCGATCTGTTTCACTGATTCATTCCCCAACTGACAAAGCATTTTATCTTCTCTCGAATCGTTGACATTCTTTAATAAATCTTATGGCGTAGTAGTCGCGTTTACAAGGGATTTAAATGAATTCCTCTCCCAGCTCTATATATGTTACTTTTTTAATTATATATATGGTTACTTTTTTAAAATTATTAGCATGAATATTATAAACATGACAAGACTCAAATTAGTTTAAAGCTTAAGCATAAATATAATATAAAAAGCGAGGCTCCGATTTTGTAACACAATTTTATATAAGCATTAATGATTGAAATTTCTAACTCTTCTTAAGGTCATGAAATATGACTCTAACATGAAAATTTACTAAGTATGAACTAAAATTACCTGATGCTAAAAAGTCTACTAATAGGACTCCAGGTAACATCTTTGACAAATGAGGTTTTGACAATTCTTAAACTTAAGTTTTTAGTAAGAGCTTCGATTTACTATCTCTACAAAACCCTCACTTTGTGTTCGTCAGGTTATCTAAACCAAACATTTTGTAACCGCCCCCAATATTTTAAATACATTGATCCAAGTGTTCATGGTAATGATTATTGATAGGGTAGAATCGTGACCTCCGAGAGACAAGGCCTGTTCCATTTCGTTGTTGACAAATGTGACGTCATCATATTGAGTCCGACTATCAAGGAGCGTGTCTGTTTTACTTTTGTGTAGCAGATATTTTACGGCGGCATTTTTAAATTACTTATTAATATTTTCTTTTAAATATTGAATTAATTTAAAACAAAAAACAATGCCTTATAGATGCATTGTACCAAATTGCAAAGGGAATTATAAAAACGGCCCTAAAATACATGTATTTTCTTTAACTAAAGATAAAGAATTATCTGATGTTTGGATTCGTACAATCAGAAGAGATCATTTTTATCTACTAAATTCAGCAGAGTGAGTATTTTTTGTATTAAAAAATAAGTAAATTTTATTGAAATTTTAATGATAAAATTAATACCATGTCTTTGTAATTCATAACATAAAGTTAATAAGACATAAATCTAGCGAGAAAGTTTAGAGAGAGAGACATTCATTCTCTTGCGTGTTGTTTTTAAAATCTAAAATCTCGTTTTTTTTAAGAAATAAACTTTAAAGAAATTTTCTACATAAATTCATTCATGAATTTTTAAAGGAATATTTTATATACATAAAAAATAATTTTAACGATTTTTTAGAATTGTTTTATTCGTGACTAAATGAAACTTTAATTGAATTGAATTTTATGTCTGTAATTCACAGCACATTTTAAAACAGCTTTGTTTTAAAAAGTTATTAAACTCAATTGAAACTTTGAGGATTAAAATAATTTTATATTTTTATAAATTCCATAATAATAATGATCTAGAAGGGAAATTAAATTTCCTTGATAGAAATTACTGGAGTTTTATTAGGCAGCAAGAGACACTTTATATTCAGCATCATCAAATCTCCATATCCAAAAATCTATCTGTCTCTTGTAATTGAATCTGATTTTGCAGTACATGTTTTTTTGTAGAAATGTGGAAATACATTCAATAGGGGATTATAAGATTTCTAAACACGTAACTGATCAAAATACTCTTGAAATTCCGATAGAAAACATGAAAAAAATGTACACAGAACAACAGCAACCTGAACCTCAAAATATGAGTTTTATATTAAAATTGGTAATGTCATTTCTACTATTGGTGCAAGAAGAATCAAACATATTAATGCACTCAAATTTATATATGAGCAGCTAAATTTAATGACACAAAATAAGCTTGATTATTCAACAGAAATGATGATATTTTCTTCATTGTTATATAACTGCTCCCCTAAAGGGGACAGATTGTTAAGAGACAGCAAAAATATAATTTTACCTAGCTATTCAACCATTAAAAGATTAACCTTATCAACATATATGAATCCTTTGATTGAGCAACATGATAACAATTTTCTTATGTATATTAAAAATAAATTTAAGCTCCTAGTGCAGGACATCACAGTATCTTTACTTGTTGATGAAATTCATCTCTAAAACCTTATTTAGATTATAAGGGTGGTAATATTGTTGGCTTATCTGATAACAGCAATGAAGCTGCAACAAGTGCTTTTGCTTTTAGGATTAGCAGTGTATTCTCACAATATAAAATGTTGTGCATGTTATGCCAACTAAATGTCTTAAAGCTGAGAAGTTATTTGACATAGTTAAACATAATAATTGGTTTATAGGAGATAGGCTTTCAAGTATTATCAATCATAACAGATAATAATGCTATAAATAAAAAAGCTATATCTTTCTTTTGCAGTTCTCCAAAGCTTTCCATTGTATATCCACCCCCAGTTATAAAGTCTCGACCTCTTTTCTTCCTTTTTGACTCAGTCCATATATTAAAATGCATTAGAAACAATTGGCTTAGTCAAAAAGATGCAAATAAATGCATGCTGTTCCCCAAATTTTGTCATGATGGAAATCATGAATTAGATAGTATCCAAAGTGCCACATTTTCTACCTTACAGAAACTTCATGCCTTAGAATTTCAGTCAATTTTAAAATATTGTTATAAATTAACCTCAAAGGCACTTTCTCCTACTAATCTTGAAAGGCAAAATGCTAATTTAGTTCTGCAAATTTTTAATGAATACACTATTCAAGGATTATTGATCTTAGGAAAACAGAAATATTTGCCTAATTTTGCAGAATATATAAACATATTTTATATTTGGTGGACAATAATGAATGTTAAAATGCCATATAAAGGTTGTCGGCTTAGAAATAAATACTGCAATCCACTTAGAATGAATGAAGAAAATTTTAGATTTCTCTCTGTATTCTGTGACTGGTTAGAATCTTGGAATAGCATTTCTGGAAGAAATGGCAAATTAACAAAGGAAAACTTTAATGCTTTGCATCATACAACTTATGCATTTCTAGAACTGACCAAGTATTGCATAGAAGAACTGAAAATGCTATACATATTACCAGGCAAATTTCAAACTGATCACCTTGAAGCAAGGTTTGGTCAATATCAACAACTTACTGGGGATCAGTATAATATCTCGATACGGCAAGTGTTTGAGTGTGAAAAAATTATTAGAATGCAATCAGTTTTAAAATTAAACTTATTTAATCAGCAATGCATTAAAATTGATTTAAAGAGTTTACAAGAACCAAACTGGGATGAAGTGACAGAGGAGGAAAAGTTATATATATATAAATATAGAATTGATGTTAAAGAGGATGATGTAAATAATTGTAGAGAAGTTCTACCTGTAATACTATACTTAGCAAGTTATTGGTGTAATGCAGTTTTTAAGAAAATTAAATGCAATAGCTGCAAAGATTTAATATCTGGAAGTGTAAGAGATAATGTAGAAGAAATACCTGAAATAAGCAGCTATTTTCAGGGGATTAATAGAGGTTCTCTCTTATATCCTAATGATAAAACTATAAATTTTGTTCTGAATAATTATGTAGTCATTGATAAGCTGATAAAAAATCATTCTTTTCTTCATTCAGTAAATCAAAGAAAAATAAAATAAGGTATGCATATAACATTGAATGTTTTTTGCAGATTATGAGGTTCTTTTTTATGTTGACACTTGTGATGAGGGTCACAATATGGAAAAAATACAAAGAATGTTTGTCTGGAGCTCTACAAATGCTCTTTTAAATAATTTTTGTTCTAGGGAAAATAATAATATTACAAGTAACAAGTTAAGCAGAAAAAGAAAACTTCATTCAGCTAAATTTTGTATCAGTAACCCATTTTTCTGAAAGTATTATTTGATTTTTAAATCTATTTATTGTTTGTATCTAATGTATTTTCTTGTTTGTGTTTTTGTTTCTTGTTTATGTTTAATTGTTTTATTTATTTATCATAATTATTTTATTTATTCATCATTTAATTATAATTTGCTTATTTAATTATTGTTTGTTCCCTAATTCATAATTCAGTTGTTACTGTAATAATCTCTTAATGATTACAAAAATTATAACTTCACAGAATAATTATTAAAATTGAAATAAAAACATGCAATTTAAAACAATGCTGATTATGATTTATAAAAAATGTTCAAATGTGAAACAATTGAAATCATGAATGAATTTCATTCTTAAAATTAATTGTCTGTAATCTACTTTTCTATAAGTATTATTTGAATTTTAAATCTCTTTTTTGTATCAAATTTATTTACTTTCATGTATTTAGTTTATTTGTTTCTTATTTATATTTTAATCGTTTATTTATCATTTACATGTAATTTGCTCGTCTATTTATTTAATTGTTTGTTTGTTTCCTAATTCATAATTGAGTTGTTGCTGTCCGAGTGTATATGAATATAATAATCATTAATAATTACGATATTGTAACTTTACAGAATAATTACTAAAATTAAGATAGAAACATGCAAATTAAAACAATACTGATAATGATTTAAAAAATGTTTTCAAATTTGAAACAAATAAAATAATGAACGAATTTCAGTCTTTAAAATTTAATGAAATCTAACATGATGTTTAATTTCTTTAACAAAACATTCAGCAACATTTTTTTTTCTTATCGGTTATTTTTAAAAAATTAATATGAAATAAAGTTCTGTATAAAATCCAATTCTGTTTATTTGTTTTGTAAAACAATGTATTTTATAAAAGTTTTCTAAAACCAATTTTTTTCTTACAATTATTCGTTACATTATGATTACTGTCTGTTTCACTGCATGGACTACTTTTGTGACGTCACGTCACTACCGAATAGGCCTTGTTCTCTCGGAGGTCACGGTAGAATACAATTAATGAGGTGATCTCTTAGGCTTTCTGTTGGAACTAACTTAAATTCCCCTCGTGGCCTGGGTTTTCAGCTAGTCTTTATAGGCAAACGATTCTCATCATTGCCACAAGTACAAGAATAAAAAACTGTTTTGTGTAGAATTTTTGCTTATAAGAAAAAATAAAGAATATTTTTTGTCAGGCTAGCTAGCGCCTGTTGTCAGTGTTTGTCCCAGTTTGGTGCAGCCGTCATGTGTTTTACGTTGGCTTCAAGTGCCTAAAGCACAAGATCTCAGGTTGTAATTTTAAGAGCAGGTATGTCGTCCCTTATTTAAGGAAGTTCGTAGTATTTGTGTTATCATTTGTGAAATTTGCAATATCTAAATAATGCTACGCAGAATGTAGAACTGTAGCTGTAAGTCTCAAGACAGTTATTATCTAAGGAGAAATAACTATGAAAATTACGTTTCCGACAAATTTATTACACATCCTCGCTTAACGACTTGTCTGTTTATCGACTCCCCGGACTTACGACCATCTATAAAAACTCATTCAAAAAAAAAAAAATTAAATCCAACCAGTCGGAAAAATACGTTGTACAAAAATGTAGAGAACTTTCAGAGGGAAATTAACAGGAGATAACTGATAACTGACATCCATTTAAACATGGCACGTGGAACTAGAACAGTCTACCCCAGTGAGCGAAATAAAGGGTTCAGTTCGACATTCCAACCACCTGAAGAAGACTGAAGCGTACAACGAAACGTTGTAATAAATATGGCAACAAAGATGAGGTCAATAGTCCGAATAATGTAATTAATGTACTCATCTCAGAAATATAGACAGACACAAAATGACTTCTAACTTCTATTGTATACTGATTTTCGATTTTTTAAAATGTTATATTTACTGTTCAGTAACACAACTATACCGTCTAAACATTTAGAAATAAATTGGAAATGTTACGAATGGTGTAAAATAAAAATGACACTGAAGATGGCTGACAAATTCATTAAACGCGGTCAGGTACAACTTCTCACTTAGCGATTCAGTCGTTGGAACAGAATCCTGTCGTTAAGTGACAAGTGACTATTACATACAGTCAATTATGGCTCTGGCCAATTTTCCCAAAGATATGCTTTGACATTCATTCGCTAGCATTCTTGCCTGCACATGTTTTGGTGCAAGCCAATGTATACATTGTCTTAGTTAATTTTGGGACGCTGAGTTAAAAAATCGAGTTTAGTTTTATTGGCTAGTTCCACATTTTGCTCTATAGAAATTAAGTATATTTTTTAAAATGACTATTTATAACCAAATTTCCAATAATGTTCAAATTCATTCTGAATACTTGCTGCAAAAAAAAATCCCCAAAACCAAAAACCCAAAAACGAAACGAAACAAAAAAAACACGCATGTTACTGTATTGCTCAAACATGTGGTTTTTATTTTATGATAATGCATGACGATAATGATAGTGTAATTATATTGTTCTAAGTTAGGAATGAAAACATTATAATGTCCTTGGATATAATCATTTTACAGTCGGCATCAAATATTTGTGATAGACACTTGAGTTTATCAGTGATAGGATTTAATTTTGAAGCGAATATATATTTGGTACTTTATTAGACGTTTTAAGTTGTTTTTAGTGATCTTCGTTATCCAAATTTAACTGAACAACATGTTTAAATGTAAAAAAAATTGTCATGGTTTGCAAAAGTATATTCATCCGCCATTTTGCTCAAACTTTTAGAAAATACATAGTCACTAAAAGTCATTTTAAAACTATTACGCAAACTTTTGGGAAGGAGATAAATGTGTGGATGCTTAAGGTTTCTTTTTTGTGAACAGTGATTGTTTATTCTTTGGGTCTTGCTTTTTGAAAGGACTTCTGATTTAGTGAGATTTTTATGTATTTTATTGGTGTCTATTTGGGAATGGGATTTGTAAAAAATGTCTTATGTGTATCATGTGAAGTATTAGATTGTGCTTAAGTTTCAAATGAACGTCTTTTTTCTTCAAGTCTAAAGCGACCTACCTAATATAAGTACGACCATTTTTTTTTTTTTTTTTTTTTTACTGAGGATATGGCATTCTAGAGCAGGTAAGCTAATGGCGGAAAATAGATATTATTTTTTGGATTCAGAACTCTAAAATTATTCAAAATTAGCCCCCAAATCCTTTGTATCAGCAATTCAAAAATATTTTTGTAGGCCTGTGTAGGTTTTAAGTTAATTCCAATGGGGATAAGTCAAAGTAAAGTTTTGATATCGACTGACAGATGCAAATTGTATTCACATTCTTTGAACTACAAAATATATTCTGACAGTGAAGGTCACTTTTTTATGGGAGAGTGGTTTACCGACTGCCCGTTTATCCATTCTTTTCTTATTTAAATTTCACAGCATGCCAATGATAGGAATCTTTTTTAAAAATAAATGTAGCAAGGGGCCAGTGGAAGAAGAAACGTTGCCTTTCCTAAATCCATTAACGAAAAGGGGACAATCAAATCTCCCCCAGCTGAACTGTAACTCTGTTGGCCAATTTTGCTGTTCATTTGGTAGCTGTTGCACCAAATCACCTTGTCCATCTTGTAACTTACACATGCAGATCTTCCCCTCACATTTGTTTGAATATATATATGAAAATTTATGACAAATTGGAAAAAAAATTATTGTTATTTTTATATTGATGTTATTACACAATCACATAAAGGAGAGGGGACACTGAAATTTAAAAAAAATGTTATGTTTTTTTTTTTAGTTTAGTCGATTAGTTTTTCATGTTTGTTTTTATCACAT
>OZ038496.1:15182422-15249922 GCA_964036315.1 Acanthosepion esculentum | reverse complement strand
TACATTTCCTGTGTCGTTTTGGCTGGGTTGAAGAAATAGACTTGACTTCTGTGCTTCAGTTGCTGTCCAAATCCTCACACGTCATGGTATTTAGATGACGGAGAGTGCAGACGGGGAACGTCTTGTCTCTGAAGGTCCCAACAAGCAAAAGAGGAAGAGGGTTCGTAAAAACCGCTCTCGTGAGGGTATGGTGAAGATCTAAAAAGGTTGCCTGTGATTGGTTGTTTTTCATCCCATCACAGGACACCCAGTTAGCGACTCCGTAATAATTTCAATAACACATGTCCATTCTATTTGAAAATTACTGAGGTATTATGAAGTGCTATATTTATTTTATCTGTTCGTAAAGATAGGGTATATTTTGAGAATAAAAAGGAAATTGTCGATGTTTTCAGTAGCAAAAGAAATAAATTAAATCTAAACAGCAGAGGGACTAACAGACTAAGACTGAATGACACCATCAAAATTGATTTTGATATCCAGTGTGTTATCCTTGTTTAATAAAATAAATTTCAAAGTGTAAATAGACTACTTTGTCTTTTCATTGAGTATTTTAGTGTGAAAATTGAACAGCCAAAAAGTATAAGTAGGAGTGGTCCATTTGAATTTTTTGAAGAAAAAAATGATCCATGGAGTGAAAAAGGTTGAGAAGCACTGGTTTAAATCATGCCGGAGGGTACATTTTCTTTATTATGTCTCTCGAATGCACAGGCCGGTAGACATAATTCAGTGTAACTCAATGTTTTTGAAGAAAAATAAAATAAAGAATGAAGCACGGCACACACACACACACACTCACACACACACACACACACACACACAATAATGTTTGGAGTAATAGGAAATAATGTTGGATTAAAAAACAGACTTAGAAATTATTTAATTATATAAGGTTATAAATTATATAACGTTAATTCATACACAACCCCACCCGTTGGATTTATGGCAATATCTGTATAAATTATATAACGTTAATTCCTACACGACCCACCCGTTGGATTTATGGCAATATCTGTATAAATTATATAACGTCAATTCCTACACGACCCCACCCGTTGGATTTATGGCAATATCTGTATAAATTATATAACGTCAATTCCTACACGACCCCACCCGTTGGATTTATGGCATTATCTATATAAATTATATAACGTCAATTCTTAGACAACCCCACCCGTTGGAATTATGGCAATATCTGTGTAAATTCACTCATATTTTTTCACAAGTGTGTAAACATACACCTGGATCCCTATCTCAGTCTCTCACCGACTGAACAAAAAATCACCCTACGAGGAAAGGAAAAGTGAATTAAGCGCCATAGCACGAAAAGAAATGAGAGTTCAGTTTCGGTTTTTTATTCAATGATTCACTCGCACGGTATTTTTATTTGTTGGTGGTAGTAGGGAACGTCTAAGTAGGTGACACTTGAGACAACATTTGCTATTTCTGTCACGACAGACTAACGGACAAATTCATTTCTTCGGTCGATTATCCGATTATTCCTCTGCCTGTCTCTTCATCACGAAACGTGTATGGCAAACCCACCCACGTGTGTCTTGAAACTCATCTCCAACAGACGGTTCGGACATCCTCTACACATTCTAATCGTCAGTCTGCTAATATAAGCCTGCGATCGGAAGTTCCTAACTTCTGGACAAGTGACATTTGATCCCGAAAGTTTTATTTATTTATTTATTTCTCTATTTTCATTTAAGTATTGCATTAATATTTAAGCTTGCCTTTTAAAAGTTCAACGATAATTTTTCTGCTGCCACTTAATTTAAAGACAATTTGATGTACGTAGGTCCTTATTTTCTGTACAAACAATTATTTTTATTACATAGGTGACAGAACAGAGAAAAATTTATAAGATAAAATTAATATAGCGTAAAGATGGGAAAATAGAAATTTGAATTAGTTATACATTCAACATTTGAAGAGTTAGAGAAACATAATAGCTAATTAAGCGAAACCTATATTATGGAATCTATATGAATAAATGCGAAATTGGAGCACAATTATCCAACGAATTCTGGGGTTAAAAAAGATCCAACTCTATTTTATAGTAATTTATGCGCTAAAAGCTAAATATCCGTATTATATATTATTTACTTCGAGGTGATATCACTCTTCAGGTTTAACTAATTTGCATATTGATTTTTTTAAAATAATTTCATTAATTAACTTTCCTTCATTAGTGTTCTTTTATTCAAGGATTGTTTTGATTTTCATATCAAAAATAGTTCTATTTAAGAATATTGTCTTATATAGTGCAGAATAGTGTTTGAAATTGGCATTTTACTTGGCCTTCAATAAGTTGGCATCTATTTGTAAAACTTTCCTTAACTATAACAAGCCAATTTAAGAATGAAATGTTCATTTAAAATTTTTGTTTCAAATATTTCAAGTAGTGAATATATCTTACTTTGCGAAGCGATACCGAGCGGGCGAAGCCTGCTAGTGTTTTATAAAGTCAACCACTTAGTGTTTTTTTTTTATGACCAGGTGTCCATTGTAGATTACACAGTGATCCGTAAAAACATCAAGTACAGATTTTTTTACGACGTTTATTTTAGTAATGGCCACTCATTACAAGGCTTTAGAGCCACTCAAGGTAGATAATTACTGAACGAAGTTTGCGATATGAATATAAGCGGAGGCGGTAAGATAGTGTTGTAACCTAGGGAAGGTTACTGAATAGAATAATCACACGAAGGTTGGTAATGAACGATAATACTTAGGTCAAGAACAACATATATAAGATTTGCCAGCGGTGCATAGAAGTAGTTGTCAACTGCTAGAAGTGAGTCAAGTGAATTCCACAAGGAATCTCCAACTGCAGACCAACATACAGTATTTACTACTGTATTTATGGGAATGGGGACATACCCATTATCGTCCGTAGGTATGTTACAACCGATGGGAAGATGAAGAGGATAAGTAGGATAGACAACTATTGACCGTGACTTGAAGAGGTTGAGATTGTTTTGTTCAGGACACAAGCATCCACACGGGAGTCTATTTCATAAAGTAGCGGTTAATGGAAAAAAAGCTCTCTGTGTGGAACTTCCTGCTTGCATTTTGAAACACGGAGGAAATGAAAGTGATTCGACTCCGCGGAAGTGACAGGGTATTTTCCTAGCTGAAACGCCATAAATTTTGCTCATGTTATCTGAAAGATGAGCAGCTCATGCAAAATTGTTTGAGATACCAAAGTGGCTGTAGTATGCTGGTACTTCAAGGATATATTAATTGTTCTAATGAGCTTTCCTCCTTGGTACCTCGACCGCGCGAGTTTAAGCGTCCTCCTAGATTGGCAACTAGGTCTCATCGTTTTACTGTTGAAATGACTAAATGGAACCGTAAGTTCTATTCTAATAGTTTTTTCTCGGATAAGCAACATAGAGCCCGGTCAGTACCTAGATGGGTGACCGCTTGGAAATACCAGGTGATGTAAGCTTGGATATGAAGGTGGTACAATCGATAACGCTCGGAATTGGAAATCGGAGAGCCGAGTTCTAATTCCAGTCGGGTTCGTTATATTCACTTACACGCAAATATCCTTGGCAAACGTATGAATCCACCAACCGTAAAACGCTTGCTAATGGTTTTAATACCATCAGAAAACCGACATTTGTACGACAGGTGCAGAAAATTATCGAAACACCAAGATCAAGGTAGTCACTAGCTGAATAAATTTTAAAATGTAAATAGACTACTCTGTCTTTTTAGTGAGTATTTTAGTGTGAAAACTAAACAGCCTAAAAGTAAAAGTAGGAGTGGTCCATTTGAATTTTTTGAAAAAGAAAATGGTCCATTTCTGAAAAAGGTTGAGAAACACAGCACTAAAGGATGGTTCCAAAAGTCACACACACACACACACACACACACACACACACACACGGTTTCCGGCAACTGCGATGATTCTATTACGTTCTATTATTTATCATTTAAACAATTTTATTAATAATAACAATGACAGTGTTTACTTAGACTCAGTGAAAATTGGGTGAGCAATAACTGAGCAAAACTAAATAAGAAATAAACGAGATATCCCGAGACTTGGTCAACGGAACGAGAAAAATCTATTTCGTTACACTATTTAGATTCTTCTGTCCTCATTTTTTTCCCACATTCACGACGTTTCGGCAGTTGTACACCCTCGCCTTCTTTAGGTGATTGGAACCCTTTATTTCGTCCACCGGGGTAGATTGTTCTAGTTCCTTGTGCCATGCTTCTTCCAGATGTCACATTTATCTCCCTTTAACTCAACTCTCCAAGTTTTTGCTCAACTCTGCTGTGGCCAGGTATTGAACTCACAACTCTTTGTGTCAAGTCACTGGATCCGACCAACGATTTTATCCACTGGGCCATGTGTCCTTGAGGACATCAGTGTATGAATTTTTGGGATTATAGACTTAATGTAAAGGAAGATAACTGAGACAATATACCACAGTGGAGGAAATAAAGGTTTCAGTACTTGGTAAATAAATGTACTTTTCACTGTTATAGTGCACTTCCTACCTCATTTGTTTGTAATACATAGAAAAATACTCGTGAATATGAACGGATTGTGCTAAAAATAAGCAGAAATAATATTTGCAATTTATTTAATCAGACATGCGTAAAAGAGAATTTGCTGTCAAAATACACAAATCTATAAGATACTATACTGCAGATTCTATGGATATAAACATTATTTTCGCTTCTCTACGTGTAATTATTAACATCGGACGTGCTTCAGATAAAGCAAGAGCCTTGAAAGGCAGGAAGGAGAAAGTCACGCCTGAGAAGTGAACATAACAAGTTTTATTTAGCGAGGAAAAATGTAATAAAAAAATTAAATAGACAGATCATGTTCGTCGATTTAAAAAGAAATTTTTTTTTAATGAATTCTTGCATTATATATCGTTGGAACGTACGGGTCTCTCCTAGTTCCAGGACTTGGCAACCGTTGGAAAATGTTGGCATTAATTGCAGGAATTGTGGTTAATAATGTCTTCCATCTACTGGACGCCAAAATGTTTTTTTTTACATTTGATCGCTTATACAAATATTTTTACAGAAAAAAATGTATATCAAACCAAATACAGGCATCCCTCGTTTAACGCGTTTTCGATAAGTGCGCTCATTTTTTTATCTACCAGAATTCGATTAGTGCTTACATAATAGTCGATTATTGCGGTAAAACATTCTTCAGTTTAACAACAGTACAGTGGAATCTCGCTTCACGAATTTGATTCATCGCTGAAGGCCGTTCGTAACCCGAAACTATTTTTTCCAATAGGAATCAATGTAGAGAAAAAAGTCACAGTACAATAAAATTGGAAAAGAAACGCACGCCACCACACACGAATATGTACAACACGGCGGTCGACTCGGAAATTATTCCGTTCGAGTTAACTCGGTTCGGCAACGTTGTTCGAGAACCGAAATTTTGTTCGAATGCCGAGGCATTTTCATTTCGAATGTTCTGTTCGAAAACCGAGACGTTCGAGAACCGAGGTTACACTGTAATTGAAAATTGATTTTTTTCATAGTTACCGCATTAATTCCTGTAGTTGAAATATTTGATTTAAAAAAATATATATTTTACAGTGTGGTTCACTCTGTACAAGGCCCTGGTAGAAGGTTACATTAAGAGGCAGTTTATATGGATAGGAGTGGAAGGTAACTGTTAACCGAAGACTTGAACAGGTTAATATTGTTGCAATCGGAGAAATATCCTCTCGGGAGTCGGTTCCACAGAGCAGTGGATTGTAACAATATAAGTGGCATGGCGGGTCCGAGCCGTAAAGTTCGTCCGAGCGCTTTCAATAGAAGTGGCGGTAGGGCAGTGAGAGACTCGCCACATCCCGCCTGTGTGTGTGTGTGTGAGAGAGAGAGAGAGAGAGAGAGAGATAGAGATAGAAGGTTGAAAAATAATTTGTCACCCACAAGTACTCAGAGACGCTTTTGAGCTCTATCGAGACTGGAAAGTGGGTACAAGGTAGGAACCGCCCAAATATGACAAAAGTATTCCATTTTCGGACTGATGGTTATCTTAATAAAATTATTTTGGGGACTTAAAATGATTATCGATAAAAAATGGACGTGGTTAGTTTTTGTTCGTACAAATTAATTTTTGTGAATTTTAAGAATCAGTTCAAATACAATAAGTAAAAAAAACGTTTGTTAAAAGGACTCAGGAAAACGTTCTTCAATCTGGATGTGAAGAGAACCCTAAGTTAATATTTATTTCGATGCGGCTTACGGACATATCTCGTTGAAACACCGGTCCTCGTACGATCTCCGAAGTTAAGCAACGTCGACCCTGGTCAGTACCGAGATGGGTAACCGCTTGGATGCGCAGGAGGTGCACTGAATAACGGCTCAGAATTGGAAATCGGAGAGCCGAGTTCCAATTTCAGTCAGGTTCTTTAAATTAACGCACAAATATACTTGGGAAAAATATCAACCAAACTCTTCTCCCCAGAGCTGTGGGTTAACTAGTAAAACTTGTATCAGTAAAAAAATCATTATTATCACGCCAAAATTCTTACAAATCTGAAAATATTTTCTGACTTTAAATAAGCCGATTTGAAAAAACCGTAAAAAATAAAATCATCGATCAACTGAATTCGAGGTTCGTGTTTCCCATAACAAAATCGAGCCATTTAAGAATGTATTAATTCACCACACACATAGATTAACAGAATATTAATAACGGTAATTATATATATATGTATATATTTAAAGACATTTATATATATTATGTTTAACGTTCTTTTTATAGATACAAGTATTTAAGCAAATGCTCTGTTTTATAATAAACAGTATTAAATAACATTTACCGGCCTGAATGTCCGAGAAATTTCGGAGAACGAAAATTTTCTATGAAAAATATATGACGTCATTTGTTTACATTTGATACGCTAGAGCAGATATGAATAGAAGAGATTCATAGAAGTTTAAAGATAGTAAAACTGACCTTGCTAACCAGACGCTGCTCTGTGGCCGAAAGGTTAAGGCACATCACGCGAAATGATGGTTCCGTATAGGATACAGGTTCGATTCCTTTTCTATGAAAATTTCTCGGACATTCAGGCCGGTAAATGTTATTTAATACTGTTTATTATAAAACAGAGCATTTGCTTAAATATTTGTATCTATAAAAAGAACGTTAAACATAATATATATAAATGTCTTTAAATAAATTGTCGGACTATGTACAATTCAAAAATATATATATAGGTAAATGAGAGAAAGAACAAATCCACAGTTTGTAGCATTTACTTCAAAAAAGTGGTCAATACAAAGTAGTGCAATATATTATTATTTTTATTATTATAAGAGATTATAATAAAATTAGCGATTGTAAAATGTTTTTATTATAATATATTAGGTTGGTGCAAAAATAATGTCGTTTTCTCACATGAAGTTGAACGTCAAAAAACGACATTATTTTAGCACCAACCTAATATATATATATATATATATATATATATATATATATATTATGCACTGTTACATTAGAACACATAAAGAAATGTTAATTTTAATGTTGAAACAAAATGTACAATTTTGTAGCGGATATTTACATGTTCTAATGTAACAGTGCATAATAAATATTTATTGCTTTACTTTCGTATTGAACCCTCTTTTAAATTAATGTTTTGAACGTTGAAAATTAATTCTTCGTTCTTTTACGTTCATATATATATATATATATATATATATATATATATATATATATATATATATATATATATATATATATACTACACGGACACCACATCGGTCGAAAGTACTTGAACAAAAATAACAAAATATGAATTTCGAACAGTTTATCTCCAACTTCAAGCTAGCTGAATACTCAAGACCTTATCGGAAAATTGTGAAAATATAATAAAAACATAAATCTGCAGACCTTGTTAATTAAGTATAGATAATATTAAGGGAGTTCTAATAACTTGCACCAATTTTAATGTGAATTTAAGTTTAAGAGTCTGATGAGTTTTTTCTTTTTATCTCAGATTTTGTGGACATTTGTGCGATGTTATTTTTCACACATAATTGCCACGACTTAAATAACATGATCCAATAGAGAAATAAATTTTCACCAATAACACTGATTTATTTAATGCTGACTTTGATCCATCTTAATGAAACACCCTTATATATAATCCATCTTAATGAAACACCCTTTATTTAGGCTCTGTCGACTTTGGCATTGAGGCCTCTGTTTATTGCATATTTTAAGCTTTCAGCTTATTTTAAGCTTGAGATTTTATCCTTACTATAAAATTATTTTCACCCATCTCTATTTCTTTACATTCGCATATATATTTACACACACACACACACACACACACACACACACACACACATGCGTACCCACATACGCAAGAAGACGCACACACTGATATGTATTATATACATACAAAAAGATTCAAAATTCTTTTTAAAATATTGGTGTTTGATGATTTGCATTAAGCTTTTCCATTTAGGATTAGTAAATATTGTTTTCACTTATCATCTAAAATAAGGAAATTTACAGAATTTACAGAATTTTAAAAGATTTAAACTTTAATAAATTTTTGTAATTAACATAAAAAATAAAAACAATTCTTGCGAAAATTAATTATTCATCGAAAAAAACTTTTAAGACAATAGAGTCCTTAATATATCTTATTTATAAAAACAATTAAAGGGTATTCTAATTAAATAATGTCATAGTTTTATTGCATTTTTTATTTTACGATTCAGAGCAAATTTTCGGTAAATGGTATTTCTGTTTGACCCAACCAAATTGATGATTTAAGTTTTCCAAGGACTCCTGCTTTTAATTAATATAAATAGGAACAGGCTGAAATTTTAATTTCTCGAAATTTCCTAAAATTAAGTTGCGGAAACGGATGTATAAAAAGTTTTTACCAAGATTTTCTAAAAAAAATTAAAAAATAATTTAATTCATTCGAGAATAAGTCCTGAAAATTTCATTAGAATCTGACAATTATTAGATTTTTGCAAGAATTTCCAAAATAATGTGTTTTTAACGCTTAAAAACACGCTATTAATTAACCATACTCGTCTTTAGCGCACACGCTGACGCAAGAAAAACAAGATTTTTATTCAAAAAATACTTTGGTCTTTCTTCTTAATAATAATGTAAACATTTTGACGATAAAATTTCGTATTAATCAAGTCGTAAATTCTAAGTTCTTTGATACGTTTTTTGATCACGGTATGCTCTTTTTTTTTTTTTTTTTAGAAAATCTTTGACGGTATCTTGATTTAAATCCGCTAATATTCCTGAAATAAAGTTTATTTTTGGATGATTTATTTTAATAACGAAAATTACATTGCGATGAAAGACGGCTAAAAAATGGCGCTAACCAGCTATTTTAGCACCCCCCACCCCAAAAAAAACTCCATTCAATTTAGTTTTAAATTAGTTTTGAAATACTGCAAAGTATTTTGATTATTGGAAATATTGGAAGTAAAAATCTTATGACTCTCAATTGCTCCGACGGTAGTGGCAATAGTGAAATTAGCCATTTCCACACGGGAAACATTCAGCGTCCATTGACCAAACAATTGGAATTTCTTTTGGCTTAGATTTATAAAAATCTTTTTTCTTGAAAGAGTTTTTCACTAAATTAGACACCAAGTCCGTTAAGTGTTTTCGCTCTTTCTAGTACTGATGGAACTTTCCGTCTGAACCTTCATTATTTTATCTTCTAGTTACATATGCTATCCATTTTAATCTTTACTGATGTTGGAAGTCTTCAACTGGTGTCGTTTTCCTTATTTGGTAAAGTTCTTTGTGATTCTGTAGCGCCAGTCTATAAGAGCCGGTGAAAGCTCGTCTTCTTTAAGACTTAAACGATTAATTCCCTTGAAGCCATTTTTAATCAGTTATCAGAGAAAATGGTTTTACACAGATGATAGTTTGTCTATTTCTGAATGATTTGGATGCTATGCATGGCATCTACATGAGAGTTTAGATCTGATGAGGATTTTTTCAGAATATGATTCTTATTTTCAGATCTGTATTTTGGTTTGATCGTATCTTTCATGTTGGAAAAAAAGCACCTCTGTCGCAACATCTTCTCTGTTCCATTTCTTTATTTCCCAGGCTAAATTTCTTGTAAGTGATCCATACACTGATGTATTTCATGTGTTTAGTATGTATCATTTACATATTCCGAATTGTTTTTTATTATAGATTCAGGGAATATTCCATGGCTAAACTCAGTTCAATTCCGGATCATAGTTTCTAGTTTGGAAAGGTTTTTCTGAAGTCTAACTTGGAACACCGGGAAATCAGGTTAAAACAAAATAAGTAGCCATTTTGAAACACTAACTTTAAAAATGCCAACTCGGCGCAAACATTATTTTATCCGTTAAAGTAAGCAACAGGTCCACACCCCTCCCTAGTCTTTTCAACAGGAGTAGATGTTTACACCCTTGTTTCCTGTTTAGGATTGGATTTCCGGTCCCTTCTAAAGTCTACTTCAAATATATGCTTCCGACGTCTCCGCCTAAACTTTGAAACTTTATTTACTATTTATTTGTTATCCTTTTTTCCTCAATAAGAGTAGATATGTTCGCTTATCATACAGACCATCCCACCCCGATCTTTTGAACAGGAATAGTGGTTTTTCGCTTGTTTCCTGTTTAGTATTGGGTTTCCGGTCCCTTCTAAAGTCTTTTCGTTCTCTTTCACTTCCAGTAACCCCTTGCGTCTCAGTGGCATTATCGCCCTGCTTGTGGTGAATAGATAAAAAAAAAACACGGTTCGAATTGACACAATGTTACCAACGATAATAGAAAAATAACTAGGGTCACAAGAGTCGAAAAACTACACGAAGACATTTTCAACCTGGAGCTGATTAGTGTACGCCAATTGGCGTGTAGGTATATCAAAATCCCCCAGGAGGGGGACAAGTTCGGCAAATAGGGTGGAGGTAAGGATCTTGCTAGCTAAGTGCATCAGGTTTTATCAAGTGGTTTGCAAAATATTATGTCTTGCGTTATTCTACAGATAGACTTACAGTCATAGCAGGCTGAATGCCGGTTCTCGTACGATCACCGAAGTTAAGCAACGTTGAGCCTGATCAGTACCTAGATGGATGACCGTTTGGAAATACCAGTTGTTGTTAGCTTGTATGCGCAGAAGGTGTAATGGATAACGGCTCGGCATTGGAAATCTGGGAGTCGAGTTCCAATTCCAGTGATTTTCTTTGTATGTTCGTCACGCGCCATTGCCTTTGGGTATGAAACCACTCTTTCTCTCTCCCGCTATGGGTTAGATAGTAGAGCTTGTATCAGTAAATTATTATTATTTCCCAAAAGTTCTTATAAAGTAAAAATATCTCCTGGCTTTAAATAATCTGCAAACGATTGATAAGCCGTAAAAAACCGAATAATCAATCAATCAATGACAAGGCGTAGGCTTTAAGAAAGATTTATTCAACTGAGAATAGTGTCTTTTTCTAGTGCCAGCAAATAGAAATATCTCTCTCAAAGAGGAGAGTATCAAAACAAGGGAAACCACTCTTGATTATTCATGACACAATCTATAGAAAGATAGACCTTTTTTCTAGGATTGCTCATGAAAATGTTTACAACATTCTGTCTGGCCAAACTTCAAGAGACTGTAAGGAATGATTCCACTATAACAGAACCAGGCGGTTAATAGAATAGGGGACGGAGCGAAGATTTTTGGGGAAGTTTGACAAGTTTTTCGACTAAAACAAAACCAAGTTTCCTATTATCATACAGAAACCGCTGTTTATCAACAGTAAGCACGCGAACAAAAAGAGAGTATTTTTTTCTAAAACGAACAAACATTTTGCAGCCATAGGGCTTCCAGTTCTGCATTTTTACCACTTCTTGATTTATGATAGATGTCTTCCGACTGGGTTGGGGACTGACTCCAGCAATGCTCTCAACACAAATTTGTAACAGCTTGCTAGGCTTTTAGTGAATTCAAGCCTGAATCTAGAGTTTTTTTTTAGCAAACCAACGTTAAAAAAAATGGTATTCACCAACCAGCGATGGGAAAAAGATAACTTACTTTAAACATTAAGATAAGTTTTTTTTAGTGGGGGGGGGTATAATGTGTAGAGTCGGTTTTATATTGTTTTTAAGTGACAAATTGATCCCCCCTAGTATTATTACACTATGTCAGATTTTATTATTCAAGTCTATGTTTGCACAATAGAATTGGTATTAACCAAATGATAAGAGGAAGACTTTTTGCAGATATATTTACAGTAAATATTAATATAGGTGTCTAGTAGACATAAATTGGGGGATCGGTTTTCTATTGTTATTAAGTAATAAATTGATCCCTCCTATAATTATTACACTGTCAGAATTTATTATGAAAGTCAATGTTTTCACAATAAAAATGGTATTATCCAACTGATGAGAGGAAAATTTTCAAGATATTCTTATGTTGAATATTAATATATTTCTACTGTACATAAAGTAGGGGTTCAGTTTTCTATTGTGATATCAAGAGGGATATCATGGCATGGTCGTACCGGTCAATGTAACGCGTCTCAACGGGACCAAAGATCATTGTTTGTATATATGTACATACAGTGTGTTTCAAAAATACTTTTACAAACTATGGGGGCGGGTTCCTCACACCCAAAAAAAAGGGCAAAATCCATATAAATATATATCGGCAAATCCTTCATTTTTGAGCTATTAAGTTTAAAGTTTACGGTAGACGCTGTTAAATGTACAATCGGTCTTCCCCGATCCGTAGTTTATGGCGCCACGGACCCTGTCTCAGCAACGCGACGATAAACAGCAGCAAGGGTTGGATGACTCGGCTGGCTTCAGTCTGGAAACGCATTCTAATACAGTCGTGCAGCCTCGCGTCCATTACCATTCGGTCGGCAGTATATATACATCATATCTGCCTGCTCACAATATAATTATCCTGCCATTGTCAAACGGAACACTTCCCAGTTAACTCACTACTACACACGTTAAACGTATAAGACTGACTAGCTACAAATGTACACGAATGACAAATGTAACCTAGTCTACATGGTAACACAGCGCCTGCTACCGTAAACTTTCTTTAAATTAAAAAAAAAAACATTTAATTTTTAAAACTCAAAAACGAAGTACTACCGCCCCCAAAGTTTATATATATATATATATATATATATATATATATATATATATATATATATATATAGGCGGAACTCTATTGTATATTTTAAGTATAGATAATATCATTATATTATATTTAGTCTCTGTCGACTTTGGCATTGAGTTGAGGCCTCAGTTTATTTCTTATTTTAAGCTTGAGATTTTATCCTTACGATAAAATTATTTTCATCCATCTCTATTTCTTTGCATTCATATATATATTTAAACACACACACGCATACACATGCACACAATTAATTTACGTGAAGAATTAAAAGTACTTCTAACCTGAACAGTTCATTTTGTATTCTGTCTCTTCATTTACAAAGCAATTAATCTTAGAAATTGAATTCTTTCCCCTCTACAGTTAAATCTTCAGCCAAATGCTTAATGTTTATCTTGTATTTAAATAATCTATCACGTGAGTAATCCTCAAGGGATATTAATCACCAGTTCAATGATTTATCAAATGTGTAATCCTTAAGGAACTTTTCAGCTTCATGCCAATGACCTATCACGTGACTAATTCTCAAAGAACATTTGATCCTCAATACAATGACATATCGTCTAATCCCCCAGTTCAATAACCTATCACCTAAATAATTCTCAACCGATTTTTTTAATTCCCTCTTCAATGATCCATTATCAGCATTCTTATTCGAGATACAGTAAATACAAGTGCTTCAAAAAAGTATGAACTCTTAAATGACTAAATTTAGAAGCAGAATCTTTTGTCAACTTCGTGTGGTGCCTTAACAAATATAGTAGTAGCCGTTAACAAACCTTATGTCAACAGCAACTCTGGGGTATAAAAACAAGCAAGGCCTTAAGTAGCTCTTTCTTTCGGGTTTTTCTCTTTCGAACTCTGAAGCAAAAGGGCTGTGAACGCTTCACACTAAAACACACCAACACAGTAAGTCCCACTCGAATATATTCAGGAACATTTTGCTGTGTATGCAATTTACTTCTAGGAAAATAAACTCTTGTCTTAAACTTTCCTTTTGTAAATTTTGTTTAAGAAATGTTATCTTGCATTACAAATCAATTGGTGTGTTATTTTGTACATGCACCCTTTTTCACCACCATTAATTCATGTATTGTAAAATATTCTTGTCAGAAATCTTATGTTAAATCTTGAAGTAGCCAACACACTAAATTCAGAAAGATTGTCAAACTGACAGTTTTTGATCTAAAACGAATGAAAGTGTTGTGGACCCGGAATAGGTCCGAAAGAAAACTCGAACTCAGTAATTCAGTGAAAACGTATTATTAACAAAGAGAAAGAATACAGAAGTGTTGCACGTCCGACTGACGGCTAAGTACAGTAGTCAACTCGTCAACGGTATTTAGTGTCCTCCCCACGAGGGACAGATGTGGCACAAGGCCGGGTTTAAAGTGGGGTATTCTCGAGCCCGTAGGCTCGGCCAAAAATAGCCCGTAGATCCCGTATAAACGGGATCGGGTTGGTCAACCACCCCGAACGAGGCTCTGCCCTTCGGCGGAACCTCGTCCGGGTTCCTCTCTGCTCAAAGGCAGAGAGTTCGACCATTGACTCCTCAACCGTAGTCGAATCGTAAACGGTATTTAGTGTCCTCCCCACGAGGGACAGATGTGGCACAAGGCCGGGTTTAAAGTGGGGTACCCGAGCCCGTAGGCTCGGCCAAAAATAGCCCGTAGATCCCGTATAAACGGGATCGGGTTGGTCAACCACCCCGAACGAGGCTCTGCCCTTCGGCGGAACCTCGTCCGGGTTCCTCTCTGCTCAAAGGCAGAGAGTTCGACCAGTAACTCCTCAACCGTAGTCGAATCGTAAACGGTATTTAGTGTCCTCCCCACGAGGGACAGATGTGGCACAAGGCCGGGTTTAAAGTGGGGTACCCGAGCCCGTAGGCTCGGCCAAAAATAGCCCGTAGATCCCGTATAAACGGGATCGGGTTGGTCAACCACCCCGAACGAGGCTCTGCCCTTCGGCGGAACCTCGTCCGGGTTCCTCTCTGCTCAAAGGCAGAGAGTTCGACCAGTAACTCCTCAACCGTAGTCGAATCGTAAACGGTATTTAGTGTCCTCCCCACGAGGGACAGATGTGGCACAAGGCCGGGTTTAAAGTGGGGTACCCGAGCCCGTAGGCTCGGCCAAAAATAGCCCGTAGATCCCGTATAAACGGGATCGGGTTGGTCAACCACCCCGAACGAGGCTCTGCCCTTCGGCGGAACCTCGTCCGGGTTCCTCTCTGCTCAAAGGCAGAGAGTTCGACCAGTAACTCCTCAACCGTAGTCGAATCGTAAACGGTATTTAGTGTCCTCCCCACGAGGGACAGATGTGGCACAAGGCCGGGTTTAAAGTGGGGTACCCGAGCCCGTAGGCTCGGCCAAAAATAGCCCGTAGATCCCGTATAAACGGGATCGGGTTGGTCAACCACCCCGAACGAGGCTCTGCCCTTCGGCGGAACCTCGTCCGGGTTCCTCTCTGCTCAAAGGCAGAGAGTTCGACCAGTAACTCCTCAACCGTAGTCGAATCGTAAACGGTATTTAGTGTCCTCCCCACGAGGGACAGATGTGGCACAAGGCCGGGTTTAAAGTGGGGTACCCGAGCCCGTAGGCTCGGCCAAAAATAGCCCGTAGATCCCGTATAAACGGGATCGGGTTGGTCAACCACCCCGAACGAGGCTCTGCCCTTCGGCGGAACCTCGTCCGGGTTCCTCTCTGCTCAAAGGCAGAGAGTTCGACCAGTAACTCCTCAACCGTAGTCGAATCGTAAACGGTATTTAGTGTCCTCCCCACGAGGGACAGATGTGGCACAAGGCCGGGTTTAAAGTGGGGTACCCGAGCCCGTAGGCTCGGCCAAAAATAGCCCGTAGATCCCGTATAAACGGGATCGGGTTGGTCAACCACCCCGAACGAGGCTCTGCCCTTCGGCGGAACCTCGTCCGGGTTCCTCTCTGCTCAAAGGCAGAGAGTTCGACCAGTAACTCCTCAACCGTAGTCGAATCGTAAACGGTATTTAGTGTCCTCCCCACGAGGGACAGATGTGGCACAAGGCCGGGTTTAAAGTGGGGTACCCGAGCCCGTAGGCTCGGCCAAAAATAGCCCGTAGATCCCGTATAAACGGGATCGGGTTGGTCAACCACCCCGAACGAGGCTCTGCCCTTCGGCGGAACCTCGTCCGGGTTCCTCTCTGCTCAAAGGCAGAGAGTTCGACCAGTAACTCCTCAACCGTAGTCGAATCGTAAACGGTATTTAGTGTCCTCCCCACGAGGGACAGATGTGGCACAAGGCCGGGTTTAAAGTGGGGTACCCGAGCCCGTAGGCTCGGCCAAAAATAGCCCGTAGATCCCGTATAAACGGGATCGGGTTGGTCAACCACCCCGAACGAGGCTCTGCCCTTCGGCGGAACCTCGTCCGGGTTCCTCTCTGCTCAAAGGCAGAGAGTTCGACAAGTAACTCCTCAACCGTAGTCGAGTCGTAAACGGTATTTAGTGTCCTCCCCACGAGGGACAGATGTGGCACAAGGCCGGATTTAAAGTGGGGTACCCGAGCCCGTAGGCTCGGCCAAAAATAGCCCGTAGATCCCGTATAAACGGGATCGGGTTGGTCAACCACCCCGAACGAGGCTCTGCCCTTCGGCGGAACCTCGTCCGGGTTCCTCTCTGCTCAAAGGCAGAGAGTTCGACCAGTAACTCCTCAACCGTAGTCGAGTCGTAAACGGTATTTAGTGTCCTCCCCACGAGGGACAGATGTGGCACAAGGCCGGGTTTAAAGTGGGGTACCCGAGCCCGTAGGCTCGGCCAAAAATAGCCCGTAGATCCCGTATAAACGGGATCGGGTTGGTCAACCACCCCGAACGAGGCTCTGCCCTTCGGCGGAACCTCGTCCGGGTTCCTCTCTGCTCAAAGGCAGAGAGTTCGACCAGTAACTCCTCAACCGTAGTCGAGTCGTAAACTGTCTACCGTCCTCTTGCGAGGCATAATATAGTCATAAGACGAGTCTATTTTGACCATGAAGGTAGGTCCCCATAACAGAAAGTGATGCCGAAAAGCATCTATTTAATCAGGGTTTAAGTAACAATATGGTTGATCTTGTTAAATATTGCGATATTTACTCACAATACCAAGATACTGAAGATGATGTAAAGAAATAGTAAAATACTGAGTACCAACATGTTAATTCTTTTACGGAATTAATTTCTATATTACAAATCTAAGTGAAAGCGATAAAATTCTTGTCACTTTTAGCGTTCCTTTTAAAAATTAATATTTCATGATGCGTGACTCTCACTGCTATTTACTTTCAAATTTGAGGTTTTGGGATTCTTACTTTTTAGACCTTGTGATTTTCCGTCTAATACTCTATTTACTGAGAAAGTCTGCTGATTTCTTCTTGGTAGTCATTATTTTTATGATGTGGCTCTTATAGAGTTTTATCGCTCATGACAGTAAAATGAGCAGGATCCCATTTCGTAGCCCAAAAACGTTTTGAAGAATTACAATGTCCAGGAACGTTAACCGCACCAGAATCTGTAAATTACACAGGATCTCGTATTTCGTTTCGTAGCACGAGATTTGTTAATTCCAGAACATTCTAAGACGACAACAGCGATCTTCGGCATTTGTATTTAGACTGGGTATGCACAAGAAAGATAGAAAGATGAACAAGGAGAAAGAGGTGTATTATGACGAAGAGAAAGAAAAAAGAAGAGAAGGATGATGAAAGAGAAGAGAGAAAGAGAGAGTGAGCAGGGGAAAGAGAGAGAGAGAGAGAGTGGATGAGAGAGAGAGAGGAGAGAGAGATGAGAGAAAGAGAGAGGAGAGAGATAATTTGCAAGAATATAAGAGAATAGGGTAGAGGATACATAGGATAAGACAGGCGATATTTAAGAAGGAAAAAGATAAACCCTTCCCCACAAAAAACCCCAAGATAACAAAAAGAAGAAAAAATTAAAGTTTTCCTTCAAAACGTAGTCAATGATAGCGCTCCATAACACCCTTTTTTGTTGTTCTTGCTTTGAGTAACTTTCAACCCACTGGAAAAAGAAAAACAAACTTTTCGTGTGGCAAATTTCCACTTTTTTTTTTTTTTTTTTTAAAAAAAAAAGAATATTTAAAATTTAAAATACTCAGCGCTCCCCTCTCTTTCGTGCTCATGCGCAGTCGCATCTCCGTAAACATAAATTTAGTCCGAAGAAGTCCTAAAGAACGAAACACGTCACGCGAAAACCTTTTCACCTTTGTCACACATTTTCCCACCAAAATATTGGGCTTAGGAGAAATAACAGAAAGACAAAGTTTACAAAGAACTACAAGCGACAGGAAGTTGTGGAGAGCCATGATCGCCTACTTCCTGAGGGGACACGTTACATAAAGAAGACATACGTCTTTCTCCTACCGCGATTGTCAAGCGACCCGGACGCATTCTTGTCATCTGACGATCACGGTAGCGCGAAACTTAAGTAGCGGCCCGAACTGTCTCTTTCAGAGTCGTGAGCCTAATTGCTCTGTCTTGGTAACTTCGACATACAGCACTATCGTCTTCGTCAGTTTTATCTCGTATCCAAGAATTGAATTTCGCATCCTTTATGATGATGGCGTTGATGACTAAATTCACCGACACCATACAGATCCAGGACTAGAAGCGTCCACTCATCAAAACCTGTCCCATCATCTATTCCGTTTGGCTTTGCAAGGGTTGGTTGAAGGTGAAAGAAAATCAGTGTAGAAGAAAGTGCCGATGGCGTGAATTTTATTTGAGGTGCACGTCAATTGGTCAGGAAGTGATCCACACGCTTGATTTCATAATCGTCCTCTGCAGCACATATAGATTGAGGCATGGAGAACCCAGTTATGAAACTGCAACGGACTGACGCTGACTTTGTCATAAGTTCCAGTAGCGCCTTCTGTAGCATGTCCCTCATGCGTAGACCTCTTCACCCGCTGGTTCAACCGTTAGGATTTGTTGTTCCACCGTTGGGGTCTTTGGGGTTGGTCGCATTTAGTCTGGGTCCCAGTCTTCGACCTTGACGCCAAAGATAGCTCTACCAAGAGTTTAGAACACACGACGGCATCGCTTTCAGGGTCATGGGACCACGCAAGTCCCTCCATCAAGACAAGGAGTGACCATCAGAGGTACAGCACTATATATTATTTTTTATTTAGGTTTCTGTCTCTTGGTCTTTTATTTTTAGTTTATGGTTATTAGTTTTTCTTTTTATTTAGTTTTGCGTAGGTCGCTTGGCAGGCTTTCTATTGGCTCTAGCAATATTACAATGGCATTAATTATAGTGTATGACTGAATAAATGCCTTTGTACACATGCTGAGTGCTTACGTTTATGCAGGTGTGTAAACGTGTGTATGTAAGCGATTGACTTGGCGTTGATAGGGCAAAGTGTAAGCGTTCACTTTTATTAAAATGAAAGACAAAGAGAACAGTGTCTTTGGTGGCAGAACTAGCCAAAGTGTAACGTCTCTAGAGTGGATTTTTGAGCCGAAATAACTCTTGTTCAGTTGGATTCCCACTGGTAAAAAGATTGCTTTCTCTGGAATTTACTTCTTATAAGAGTCCCAGAAGCGAGACCTTCAAACATGATTGCGATTGGTTGACAAATGTTAAATTGTGATTATATACCGGATGTAACGGCAAAATTGTCCAAATCATGTAAAAGCAAAATTGTCCATTTGTTAGATTAAGCTTTGAACCATTGTATCTTAGAAATGATTAAATATATATTACTGAAATACCCCGCGGTTTTTTTATAACACTATCGGACTCTACTTTGAGCAATGAGAATGTATAATTACTTTACATGCTTAACAGAAGAATCGTGATGAAATCAATCATAAATGAAAATGATATTTTCATCATTAATTAATCATAGCTGAGGATCTGGAGTTCATGACGGATTTAAATAAAGTTCATATATATATATATATATATATATATATATATATATATATATATATATATATATATATATTATTCCAGGATCATTTTCCAACTTATTCAAGATGATCTTCGCCCTCTCTAACGTTCTTACTTTCTGTCCTGGTGTAACAAGATGCCTCACAGGTTTCACGTACGATTTCATTTTCAAGTCTTTTTATAGCTGAAACTTTTCTCTCACGTGCCAAACGTCCTATTGATTGATTTGGATCTTTTCTTAATGTTTTTTTTTTAGATATTAAACATTGTGTGGGGTGGACAATTATTCTACTACACGATTTGGACAATTTTGCTGTTATACCCGCTATATATTTCAACCGGAAGTATTTGTTCATTCCAGCTTCCGCACTGAGAGCGCTCACATCTGGTGTAGGCCTAGCCAGTAAATCACCACAATGGATTTTTCTAATAATTTTCTATAAACATCTCTGATAGTAAATAATGTTTCAGTTGAATTATACGACGCGTTATGATTTTTAAATACTATGTTTCAAATAATTCAGATTATAACTTCTGTGGTTAAGTTAGTTTGACAAATATCGTAAAGTGTAAATATTCTTATAAAGTTTAGAACGAAAAATGTTTTGTATAAATGATGCTTACGTTTCTATGACGTTAATGTTTTTATCAAATTCAACCGACAAGATATTTCTGTATAATTTTTTAAACTAAATCTTTATTTCTTTTTGACAAATTCATCGATCACTTTGTTGTAGAAAGGATCAAAACCGCATTCTATCTTCATTTCTTTTTCAAAAGGAAGCAGCAGTCATTTTCGCGTGTAAGCATTTTTTTAATAATTAAAAAAACACATTTTGCAACCGTTTGATATTTTGTTCTCTGTAAGCTCAAAATTGAAAATCTAAAATAAAATACTGTGTAAGTTCAGTTGACCATTGATGACAATGGCAGAACAACGTAACTATATATATGTTTAAATTGTAATGTTATATATTAAAAATATAAATATATATTACTATATAAAAATAACAAAACAAAAGTCATTGAAACAAAGCAAGTTCAGTCGACAAATGATGACAATTCCAGAACAACGTAACTATAAACAATTTTTTTTTCTATCCTCTGCCAGCCGCTATGATGGAGAAAGCATTACCTCGAACCGTCACCAGTGAGACACGCTGCAAGAGCCACTCCGTTTCGCGAGGCTCGTTCCTTAATCGCGACGCAATCGCGCCAATCCTCCGAAGGATTTTTTTAATGACATTTTCCCAGTTAATGTATAAGTTGTTGAACATCCTGATCAAATATGGGATGGCGGAAACTGTTCGAAGTTCATATTTTTGATCGAGTACTTTCGACCACCTCAGGCAAGTACATGTACGTTAGAGAAAAACAAATATTAGCTTCATCTTGGCATCTTTAGGAACGCTGCATTTCAAATTTAAATATGCTCTTATCATATATCGTAATATGGAGAATAGTTTTTAAAATATCTCTCTCACACACACACACACACACACACACACACATGTTTTCAACAAGTTTGTCTGAATTTTTTACATATGATGGACTTATTTTTCCAAGGAGAGGTGTTAATATTTTTGCTATTTGGTGGTGGGGGGTGCTGCATATTCCAGGAACTAATAACAGATGAAAACAAATCGGGGTATAAACTAATAGAATATCACGCTAGAACACCAAAACATTACGGTCTGCCTAAGGCCCACAAAACTGGTATTCTTATGCGCCACATCATTTCTGGAATAGACAACCCCCACCCCCAAATAGCTAGAGAAATAGCAAAAATATTAACCCCTTTCCTTGGAACAATAAGTCCATCGCATATAAAAATTTATCGCAACCTTGTTGAAAAACTAAGGGAAATAAATATGGCTGACTCATAACTCATGGCCAGTCTAGATATAAAATCACTTTAATATATATATATATATATATATATATATATATATATATATATATATATATATATATATATATATATATATATATATTTTAAGCGTATCACCCCAAGCAAGGCTGGAGGCCACTATCACGCATGGGGTTACAGAAGGGTTGGAGTAAGAGCAGATAGGAGTGGTAAAGGAGTAAAGGAGAAAGACAGTGGGTCGATCAAGGCAAGGGGGTTACAGATGATTTGGAGCGAGAGCAGATAGGAATGAAAGATGAAAGGATGTGGAGAAGGGAAGTGGATAGATCAAGGCAACTGGAGATGTCGATTGACGCTACACTTAAACCGTTGGAGATTGTATTTGTCAGGGAAACAATAATAGTGAAGGGAGTTCCACAGGCGAGATGTGCGAGACATGAAGCTATTGGAGTAGAAGAGACGTCTACATCTAACAGTTTCAACGGTGAAGGGGCGGGAACGGGATGCCAGCCTCGTAGGACGTTTAAATTCACGAGGCGTAGGGACAAGCGAAAGCAACTCCTCGGAGCAATTACCGTGAAAGTACTTGTAAAAAAGTCAGAGCGATGCAACATCGCGTCTGTGAGAGAGCGACTGCAGACGAGATGACAGATCAGGGCCAATCACATTGCATATCCGTCTCTGGATCTTATCAAGAACCCTGAGGCAAACATCAGGGGCCCCAGACCATATATGGCAGCAATACTCCATGCAAGGGCGAATGGTCGATTTATAGACTTGGATTGGAGGATCGATTCCGGGGAGAAAAACTTCCTGGCTCGGCACAGGGAACCAACTTTTCATATATATATATATATATATATATATATATATATATATATATATATATATAGATATCTATCTATCTATCTATCTATCTATCTATATATATATATATATATATATATATATATATATATTAGTAAAGGTTGGTATATAATTCAAGTGCATCCTAGTAATAGAAAATATTAAAACTGATCCACATAAAAAGCTCAGTGTATTTATTATTACAGAGCAGAAATTAATACACAATAAATTCAAAATAACCTCATATGGGAAAACTATTAATAATATTATATATATAATAATATTAATAATATTATAATATATATATATATTAATATTATTAATATTATAATATATATAATATTATTAATATTATATATATATAATATTATTAATATTATAATATATATATATATTATAATATTATTAATATTATATATATATATAATATTATTAATATTATAATATATATATATATATATATATATATATATAATATTAATATTATTAATATTAATTTAACCCAAATAAATAAATAAACAAATAAAAGACTTCCGGTAAAATAACCGCCAAAATAGACTACCCACAATGCACCACTGACCCGTATATATAAATAGCCGAGAAAAATAACACCACTCGTGGCCTGACGATTGCATCTAGCATGAAACAGACTGTCGCCTCTAAGTGCTGACTTGTATGTTCACTTTTATATTATAATATATATATATATATATATATATATATATATATATATATATATATATAATATTATTAATATTATAATATATATATATATGTATATATTATTCCCCATATGAAGTAATTTTGGATTTTATTGTGCATTAATTTTATAAATTGACTTCACCCCAAGCAAGGCAGTAAAGCCACTAAGACACAAGAGGTTATTGGGTGTGGAAGAATTAGAAAACAGAAGCTATACTAAGGAGCAAGAACAAAAGAAGAGTAATCAGGAGGACAGTAAATACTGATTGACATTGCATTTAAATTATTGCAGATTAAAGTTGGCTGGAAAGCATGGAGTTGGAAGGGAGTTCCACAAGAGAAAAGTACGAGAAAATAAACTGTTGGCATAGAACTTGCGGTTATATTTAACCAATTCAACTGTAAATTGACGAGACCTTGTTGCCAGCCTAGAATTGCGCTTAAATTTAAAAAAAAAACAACACTCTAAGTACCTTAGCAAAGAGCTCATCCACAACAATTACCATGAAAGAATTTATAGAAGAGGAATACGGAGGTAAATCTACGGCGTTTGGAAAGTGGCTGAAGCTGATAAATATAATGAGAAAATTATTTATTGAAAAAAAGTTTGAACAAAGTAACTATAAACGATTTTTTTTCTATCCTCTGCCAGCCGCAATGATGGAGAAAGCATTACCTCGAACCATCGCCAGTGAGACACGCTGCAAGAGCCACTCCGTTTCGTGAAGCTCGTCCCTTAATCGAGACGCAATCGCGCCAATCCTTCGAAGGAACGTCATCGAACGAGGGCCAATAACCCCAGAAGTTTCCACTGCTATAGGAGTAAAAAAAAAAATCTATCAGTAAGAGAAGAATATTTAACTATTTTTTTTATCTCTGCGTCCCGGGCGAGAGACCTCGGCTCAACCGCGGACCTGATCAAATTACCGACCGAAAATGTATCCGCACAGGTCGCATCCCAAATCAATATAATATTTGGTAATAATTCGATAGATTTATAGGACCCTCTGATGCTGATGAGCGGTATTATCCGAAATTCTGGAGTCGGTCAAGAATTAAGTTGCTTGACATTTATTAATTTATTGACTATTTTTACTCCATTGAGCAAAATGGATCGCGTGGGAAGAGAAACGCTACTAGGTTTCAGTGAAAAAATAAATAAATAAAGATAAAAGTGTTTAACGTCCCTTGCAAATAATTTATAAATAATGGACTGTCCCGTTTTGATAGAGTGAGAAGAGAAAAGATATCAAGGACGCTACTTGGTTTCAGTCAGAAAATGAAAGAAAGAAGGGAAGATAGAGGTGTTTAATGTCTCTTTCAGTGAAATGGAAAAAGTTGTCAATTTCAAATCTTTTCATTTCTACCCACATCTTGAAATAACGACCAGCATTCATATTTAGGGTTGTTATTGCAATAATTTAAAGTTGTTAAGCTCAAATATTTAACGATATGATAGGGGAATATTTATATTATTCCGACTATTATCCTCATCTTTGTTCCCATATTTATCACAACGTTTCAACCGGACGCAAAGAGTTGTACACTCCGGCCTTCTTCAGGTGGTTGGAATGTCGAACTGAATACTTTATTTCGCTCGCTGGGGTAGACTGTTCTAGTTCCACGTGCCATGTCTAATGGATGTTAGTTATCAGTTATCTCCTGTTAATTCCCCTCTCCAGGTTCTCCACTGCCTTAACCAGGTATTGAACTCGCAACTCTTTGGGTCCTGTCACTGTGCAAGTGGATAAAGGCGTTGGTTAGATCCAGTGGTTAGATCAGAATTAACAGGAGATAACTGATAACTGACATCCATTAGACATGGCACGTGGAAGTAGAACAGTCTACCCCAGCGAACGAAATAAAGGGTTCAGTTCGAGATTCCAACCACCTGAAGAAGGCCGGAGCGTACAACGGCCGAAACGTTGTGATAAATATGGCAACAAAGATGAGGACAATTGTCCGAATAACGTAAATAGTGTACATAATACCTCATTTCAGAAATATAGACAGATACGATAGGGGAATTTCCACATGTATTTTATTGTCACAGAATTCGCTTATTCAACCATTGACTGAAGAATTAAGATTCACCAGAAATTTAAAATAGTAAAACCGTGAAATTTTAACGTGTTAAAACTAGTTATTATTATTATTATTATTATGGACGCATCATTTTGCAGTTTAAATATCTACATGTTACCGTAAGTTCTATGCTAATAATTCCTTCTGTTACACATCTTATTTATGGAACTCTCTTCTAGCTTCTTGCTTCTCAGTCAATTTTGATCTTCAAAAATTTAAATGCAATGTCAATCATTATCTTCTATCTTCCTAATTACTGTTTTTTTTAATTCTCGCTCCTTAATGCTTTTCTTATATTCCTCACTTAGTAACCCATTGCATCTTAGTGGCTTTATTGCCTTTCTTGGATTGAAATGATTAAAAAAATATTCTTAGAGAAATTTGTATATAAATGCTTGCCTATGGAAGAAGAGAAAGAATACCGTAGAGAAATATTGTAGAGATTAGTGGCACAAGTCGAGTGTGCAAAGGAAGTTGATGAAATTCTCTCGGAAAAGTGATACGGTTCCTCCTTTTGAATGTGAGCAACTTTTGGCATTCGGCTTGTCAACATATTTTCTCTGGCAGTACCGCCCGTCTCGTTTTAAGGGTGCCCCAAAACGATCAAGAAATTGCTTTGCGTCTTCATATTAAGATGTGTTGGGAACACTGACGTCACAAATTGTATGAAGTTATCTTGATGAAGACAAAAATATGGCCGAACCTAAGACGTTTAATTTTTTTTTTTTTTTGAGGAGAGACAGATAATGATTGTTTTTTCAAAGGGGTATTATTAGATTACCAAAATAGTACATGTCAAAAATGGCGTCTCTCTCTAGGATCAGATTATCTGTGCGCTGTGTCTAGGATTAGAATCGGTACCTCCAAGAATTCGCTAAAGAAGAGGATACATGATAAAAATAGTGTCTTCTTCATACGCGTTTAAACCCGGAAGAAGTCGTTGGGACGTCGACGTGCTGAGTTGTCCACCATTCTCCTTCATCTGTCGCGTTTGTGTGCAAAAGCCTGGGTGTCTGTGAATGGATTCTTGGTGTGCACATTATGTGGCGTGTCTTCGGCGTTTTAACCTGGCGAAGCCCATCCCTCTCCAAGTTAGACCACAGCCGATGTCCTCCAACTATAGGGGGTTCACCTTGGTTGTAGATCATCTGAGGAACCCTTCCGCTCTGGCCGGTGACCTGCGTCGAGAAGGTTCTTCGCCCAGTGGTACCATGTTAACACGTTTCCCCTCACGTGAGTTTAGCCCGCCAGCTGAAACGGTTTACCGGGGCATGGCAGCATGGAGTCATCGAGTGAGAGATTAAGGAGATGATTGAGGACCAGTAATGCCCGTCCAACCGAAGGTGTAGCGTGCCAGACATCAAAGATACTACCTCTGTCCACAGCCCACTATGCCAAGAAAAGAGTGTTCCAAGCATAATAAAAATAAAATTTTATCGTCAAAATTTTTCTGTTGATATTAAGAGGAACTATCAAAGTATTTTTGATGTAAAAAATTTTTTTACTTTTTTTTCGAACTTCAAAATTTTGTTTTAAAATCTTGTTTTTCTGACGTTAACTTTGTAAGGATAATTTGAACATATTTTAGCGGGGGAAACACATTAATTTTGGAAATTCTTGCAAAAATCAGATAATTTTCTGATGCTACGTGTATTGTATGTAACTGGTGGTTCCGTTAGACAAAGAACTAAAAAAAAATGATGATTTGATTTCTCCTAGGACTTGTCCTTATAACTAACAAGCACCACAAAAACTTTTTTTTTTAAAAATTCATAAAATTAAATAAGGCCTAGGGTAACAAAAGTAAAAAACAAATATTTTACGAAGACTTTCTAAACAAAAAAAAAAACATTTCAAAAATAATTTAATTCATTTGTGAATAAGTGCTGAAAGTTTCAATAAAATCTGACAATATTCTGATTTTTTTAAGAATTTCAAATCAGTGTGTTTTTTTAATGCAAGACGCTAAAATTTCCTTTACTAATTTATGGCCGCCATTGAGACAAGAAAACCCAAATTTTTAGATAAAATTTCAAAGGTTCTAAAAATTAGCTGTTGTTAATAATAATTATAATTCTTCTTCCCTTGGGTTTCTGTTATATACACAGATCCTTCCGGGGACACAACCTGAGACCTAAGGTCAAAAATGGCTTCTCCTCATTTTTTTTTGTATAAAAAAAAAACAAAGATCGCACACATTTGACATAGATGATGATGATGATGATGATGATGATGATCTTACTTACTTACGTTTATGTGTGCATTAGTAGTTTGTTAATTTGTTTGTTATTTAATTTATTTAGATTCATTGTTTATTTTATTTAATTTAATTTAAATTTTTTTCGGGGCTGATTGTCTTTTGTTTAGTTTAAGGTATTGGCTTTGCGTAAAGTATGTTACATTATCTGCCTGGTATATTGCATACATTATTTTTAGCCCTTTTTTTACATGAGGATGAGGCTATTATAGTCGTATTTTCTACTAGTATGTTGCGGGCGGAGTTTGATAAGTTTTCGTATGTGTTTAAATGGATCCTGATTGAGCACTGGTCAGAGAAATGTAACGTGCGTCTTCTTGATAGGCTTTCGAAAGGCATGAAAGTCTGTTTTTCTTTTTTTTACCACAGCCAAGGCTTAAATATCAGTGTAGACTGGGTTATTTCAACTTAGGTGGCAGCCAGTCTAGTAAGACTACTACACATCTTTTCACAAGAAGCCATGACAGTTCAATTAATAAAGAGAAGTATACGGAAAGCCGTGGTTGCCTATATCCTGAAGGGATATGGCATTGTCATTTTGATTAGGATGCGCTTTTCATTCATAGGTAATTGTGTAGAAACTATTGTACTTGTAAAATCTCTTAATTTTCAAAATATTTTTTTTTTCAACAAATTTCGTTGGAAGCAAATCTGTGCGCGAGTCTCTTAAGCATTTCCTTCTGTTTTTTTGCTTTTCACACCGTCTGAATAACCACATTCCGAATTCTGATTTTGTAGTTGTTTTGGACGAAATTCATAAATTCTGCGCTTTGGGGTAATAAAAAAAAGAGAGAGAGGAAAGTAGGCCGACTCTGTTTTGTTTTTTATATTCTTTTTGGCAAGGTCGAAATTCTGACTCAGTTCCTTGAGCGTGTTCTCGAAAATACACGTTCCCGCTGCTACATACTTGGTTTGTATCAATAATCACTTCAAGATTTTTGCAGACATTTTAAAGATTATATTTTGTGATAACTCACAACAAACAAAAGAATCATGAACCGAATATGGTGTGTGTGAGACCCTACCAATCACAGAGTAAATCTGTCTTATGTTTCAATTGGGCGTATAGCCACGACGAAGTCACACGTGAACCTCACCCCATTGTTAAAAAAAACAAACAGTGGTAGTGTAATAGTATGGGGAATATTTCCTTGGCATACATTGGGACCCTTGGTACTAAAAACATACCATGGCCTACCTAGGTACTGTAGCAGACCACGTGTCCACGTATCACTAGACTGTACCTCCCCTCTAGTTGCAACTTCCACTAAGGCATTGCGCAATGTCACAAATCAAATATAGTGTCAGATTGGTACAGGGATGATAGTAATAAGGTTTCTATTTGTTAAGTGGCCTCCACAGTCACCGGATTACATAGAGCACTTTTGGGATGTGGTGCAAAAAGAGATTCGAATCCCGACAATCAATCTAAAACAACCGCGGGAAGCCATAATAACATCATGAACCCAGATTTCGAAAGAGTATCGCTAAAATTTGTTGAATTCATATAAAAAAGAATTGAGGCGTTTTTAAAGGCAACACGGTGCCCAAACCAACACGAAAAGTGTATATCTAATAATGCGACCGATAAGTGTATTAAACTTAGGTTAGTCTGGTACAAGGCCACTAGTATGAGTTGCCTGGTAACGACCAATCTTACAACAATAGTTTGACTTGAAAGATTAGCTTATTACACTGCTTCTCGGAAAGTTTCTCAGTTAATGGGGAAAGTATTATAAGAAAATAACTGGATGCGGTAGTGATTTTTTATAGTTGATGATAATAGTTAAGGGACGGAACATTCTCTGGACGGAGCGAGTACGCAACGGGCAAGTCTCAAAGAGAACAGTTCTAGTCAGAATCAGGAAAAGACAAATGAAATTACTTGGACACATAATAAGGAAAGAAGGCATAGGAAACTTAACCCTCACGAGGACTATTGAGGGCAAAAGAGACAAGGGAAATGCCGCGAGCCACTTACCAGACGGATGGATGACAGAACGGGTGAAAAGGACAGGGGAAAAACTGAGCCACACAAGATAGGAAGTTGTGGAGAGACATGTTGGTGTATGTGTTGAAGGGACGCGGCACATAGAAGTAGAAGCTGAGAGGATTTAGTAGAATGCAAGCTTCGTATCCTAAATCTGTTGGCAATCAATCTCGATGAATTGCAAGATGCCGTAATGTCAACATCCCCCCAAATTCGAAATGGTGCTTCCAGAATATTATAGAAATTATGTAAAGAAGAACTGAACCGGTTCTGATGACAAAAGAGGGTCTAACGCGGAGGGAAAAGAGTGTAGCTATTAAAGGTGCCGGAGCGAGTATATGGATATATGTTTTTATCATAATAGAACCATTTAAAAAAAATATAAGTCAAATAGAAGACTGAGAATAGGGAGGATTGAGGAAAGGACAAAAGATGAAAGGGAATGCCACTAGTATGCAGGGGGTTAGAGTGAGTGAAAGTGAAAGAGAAGACTGAGAATAGGGTGGATTGAGGAAAGAACAGATGATGAAAGGGAATGCCACTAGTACGGAGGGGTTTACAGGGAGTGAAAGTGAAAGAGAAGACTGTGAATAGGGAGGATTGAGGAAAAGACCAAAGATGAAGGGGAATGCCACTAGTATGCAGGGGCTTACATGGAGTGAAAGTGAAAGAGAAGACTGAGAATAGGGAGGATTGAGGAAAGGACCAAAGATGAAAGGGAATGCCACTAGTAAGCAGGGGGTTACAGGGAGTGAAAGAGAAAGAGAATGAGAATAGGGAGGATTGAGGAAAGGACAAAAGATGAAAGGGAATGCCACCATTACACAGGGGGGTACAGGAAGTGAAAGTGAAAGAGAAGACTGAGAATAGGGAGGATTGAGGAAAGGACAAAAGATGAAAGGGAAGGCCACTAGTTCACAGTTGCCATGAAAATATTTGTAGAAAAGACAGAGGAAAGCCACGTCCTGTCGGTGAGAAAATGACTGATATCGAAATGGCTGGTAAGGTTCCATTACAGACCCTTCTTTGGAACTTGTCAAGAAACTCTAGACTACCAGAAAGAGCATTAGACCAGATATGGCAAGAGTATTCAATGCATGGAAGAATGGTAGATTTGTAAATGTGCCAGATGGATTCTGATGAGAAAAATCTTCTGGCACAACACAGTGACCCAACTTCCCTTGCAGTAGATGCAGCAATTGATTCGATGTAGACGGTCCACTTCAAGTCAGTGGAAAAATATGAGGTGAAAAAGGCGCTTTGTGTTGCTCTCCAGGAATCTAGCATCAACTATGCGGATGGCTGGCAGTAAACTTTCTCTATGGTGAGAGCAGATTTATTTTGTTTTTAAGCAGAATATTTACAAGCCATTTCTTGCCCCAGTTAACCACCGATTGGAGGTTCTTTTCAAGAGCTGCTGCAAAGCTTCCGTTCTGACGGATTGAGACAGGAGTAAATGTCATCTGCATAAATACCTAATTGGCATCGGGGAGATCGTTGATTAAGACCAGGAACCGGTAACATTGCAGATTCTTCTTTGGATTTTATCTAGAATCTTTAAATAGATAGCTGAGGCACCAGATCAGATGTGGCAGCAATATCCAATACATGAACGAATGGTAGACTTATAAAGGTGTAAGATAGATTCTGATAAGAAAAATTATCTCAGACGACACGATGAACTTATTTTCCTAGCAGCAGATTTAGCTGCTGATTCAATATAATCTTTCCATTTCACGTTAGCCCGAGAAGTCGCAATGCGTCGCTATCCTGGAGGGTTAACATCAGCCATAACGATAGAAGGCAAAAAACAGTATGTTAAAGTTAGGTTAATCTGGCACAAAGACATATCTACGGAGCAGCTGATAATGACCAACCCCATAGGAAGAGCGTTGACCTAATTAGCTTCTTTCACTCTGTTTTGAGGTTAGTTGTCCAGCTCATGGGATTATTTTGGTAAGAAAATAACGGCGAATGTTTTTTGTTTTTTCGTTGATGACGTAGATGTTGGTTAAGGTGTAGTAGCACCGGGAGTTTCGTTTTAATTTTGTGCATGAAAGAAATTGTATGCTTCACATCGAGGACGCGTTCAAAACAGCAGAAAAACGCTGACGTCATTCATCTCGGGGTGGGGGAGCGAGAGGAGAACTCTTGGGCGTTCACGGATTGAGGTGGGGGCAAGAAAAGAAGTGCTTGAGAAGACAACTAAAATCTCCGTCGTTTGATAAATAATTAAAACAAGAGCGCCAGTGGGAACGGTAACAACAGCAACTGTAATGAGGAGGAAGGAAATGACTTGAAAGGGGAAGAGAGAGAGAGAGAGAGAGAGAGAGAGAGAGAGAGAGAGAGAGAGAGGGAGAGAGAGAGACACACACACATAGGGAAGTGGAAAGAGAGAGAGAGAGACAGAGAGGGAAGTGGAGAGAGAAAGACAGAAAGGGAAATGGAGAGAGAAAGACAGTGAGAGAAGCGGAGAGAAAGAGACTGAGAGAAGTGAAGAGAAAGAAGGGTAGAGAGAGAGAAGGATAGAGAGGAAGCAGGAGAGACGTAGAAAGATAGAGAACGAGAAGGAAAGAGAGAAGAGAGAGAAAGAAAGAGAGCGAGAAGGAGAGAGAAAGAGAGAAGGAGAAAGAAGGGTGAGACAGAAGGAAAGAGAGAGACAGACAGACAGAAGGAAAAAGAGAAAAGTGAAGAGAGACAGAGAGAGAAGCAGAGAGGAGAAGGAGAAAGAAGGAGAGAGTCGGAGAGAGACGAGAAGAGAGAGAAGGAGAAAGAGAGGCAGAGAGAAGAGAGGAGAAAGAGAGAAGCAGAGAGAGAAATAAGGTGATGGAGAGACGGAGAGAGAAGATAGAAGAAGGAGGAGGGAGAGAGAGATGGCGAGGGAGAAGGATAAAGAGAGAGAACGAGGGAGAGAGAAAAAGAGAGAGGAAGGGCGAGAGAGACGAAAGAGAGAGGAGAAAGATAGAGAACGAGGAGAGAGAGAGAAGGGGAAAGAGGGAAGTGGGGAGAGAGAAGGATAGAGAGAGGGAAGGGGATAGAGAGAGAAGTATAGTGAGAGAGAGAAAGAAGTAGTGAAGAAAAGAGAAAGATATAAAGAAAAAAAAACAGTGTGAAAGAGATGGGAAGAAGAAAACAAATATACATTATCATCCGAATCCCGCATAGACAAACTAGAATTATGATACACATACACACATGAATTATACGCACGAATGCTCCTGACAAGGCAAATACACGTGAAGTCTGCTTAACCAAAGCAAAACAGACAAAAATTAAAAATAGAAAACTTTCCTTTTTCGCCTCCATTTTTCATCCTCAGATGGACCTTTAATAAAAAAAAGAAAAGCGAAACATGTTAGCTTTATAAACGTTTCCAATTTCTTCCTAATCCTATGATTCTGTTGGATTCCAGTTCATGTTAGATCCCAATTCATAGTCAATTATCCAGAATTTTGAATTATCCCAACATATTTTTAGCCCTTTCTCCAAGGCGGCAGATTATTCAAAGAAGTTCTGTACCGGGCCGTCTTTGGTAAGATGATAAACTACGTCCAACAGCAAACCCTCCAATCAGGAGGTTTCGAGGAACATGGAACCATCTTTTAGTTGCTGGTGTTTCCAGGTCCACCCTGACCCGAGGAGGTAGCACCTGTTAGGATCCCAAATATTGGCAAAAGTTAACCCCCAAACTGGGGTCAAAAGATTATGATAGTGTAAAAATAGATTTTAATAACAGCAATACATTTTTGGAGAAAATAAATATTACCAGCAATACATTTTTGGAGGAAAAGATTATTGCCAGCAATACATTTTTGAAGAAAAGACTATTGCCAGCAATACATTTCTGGAAAAAATATTGCCAACAATAAAAATCTTGTCGGCATTGAGTAACCCATTGAGGTTGATATGTTGTAAAAGAAACCAAACCATCTGTATAGGGCATCAATGTGCTATGCCGTTGGGCACTCGTTTTTAAATATGGTGACTTTCTAAGCGTAGCTTAGATGTGGCACATGGCTAAAAGTATGGAGTACCGAGTCATGATCGAACTCACAATTCAGCTGTAATTGATTTAGCAACACAAGCTTGCTAACCATTACTCTACGTTAAAGTACTCAAACTCGCTTTTAAATAGGATACAACTTCAATGACCAAGTTTAACTGGTATTGCTAATCTGACACCAAAATTTGTAAAAATTGAAATAAATCATTATTCAGTAGCATTAAATTATATACTGCCGCATCCCTTCAGAATGTTAGCGATTATGGCTCTCCACGACTATCTCTTTTAGTCCTTAGCAGTGTTCTCTTTTTGCTAAGCTTACCACACACCGTTCCATCCACAGAAGCTCGTCAAGTAAGTGGCTCGCTGCCATCTCTGATCTCTCTTACCCTGAATATGTCCCATGAGGGTTAAGTTTTCCATGTCCTCCTTCCTCATTATGTGTCCAAGGAATTTCAGGTGTCTTTTTCCGATTTTTAGTATAAGTGTCTTTTCTGTTGCATTTTGCTTCATACTTGCCCCGTCTATGCAATTCTCAGTATCTTTCTGTAGAACCACAATTCTGCTACCTCGAGTTTGCTTCTAATCAGTGGTGAGATTGTCTAGCATTCACTGATATATAAGAGGATGGATAACACATGGAAATACAGCCATCTTCTCTTTGTTTCTGAGTTTGAATAACGAAAAAAAAATATAAATAAAAGCATACTATTCAAAAATGAAATATTTAATTATCCAATAATGCCAACGTAATATATGCATAAATAGTATAAATAATATTTTGTTTATTCTAAAATCTGAAAATGATAAGGTTAAATGCTATCATAGCATTTATTCTTTATTTAGCGGAATGCGTTGGTTTGATCCAATTTGAGATACTACCAATCAAAGCTAAAATTAAAATAGACATCCATTGTCAGCTAAAATACTGAGGATAGTCCTGGAATATCAAAGAGACTTGCTATCACTTTAACTTCGGAGAAAGCCAACAAATTCGACTGGTATGGAAATTTAATGAATACAAAATAATAAACAAACTGACATAGACAGCACTAGATAAATAAAGTACTCCACTGGTAAAAATAGGGAAATATTTTGGAAATAATGTTTGTAAAATAGCATCTATTAGAACTTCCTTGAAACGAAAAATAGTAGGCTAGCAATTAGGCTTATAAGGATTCCTACAAGTATAAAATAAAGTTGATTTTTTTTAAGCGTTTCACCCCAAGCAAGGCGGGAAGCCACTGGCACGCAAGGGGTTACTGAGAGTTGGAGCTAGAGCAAATAGGAGTGATAGAGGAAAGGATGAAGAGAAGAATATGAGTAGATCAGGGCATTTGGAGACGTCGATTGACATTACATTTGAATAGTTGGAGATTATAGCTATCAGGGAAACAGAAAGAGGGGAGGGAGTTCCACAGGCGAGAGGTGCGAGCCATGAAGCTATTGGAGTAGAAGAGACGGCTACATTTAACAGTTTCGACAGTGAAAGGGTGAGGGCGAGATGCCAGCCTAGTTGAGCGCTTAAATTCATGAACTTTGGGAACCAGCGAAAGCAGATCCTCCTCGGAGTTACCATGAAAGTATTTGCAAATAAAAAAAAGACAGAGGGAGGCGACGGCACGTCTGTGAGAGAGAGACTGCAGACGAGATGCCAGATCAGGGACAATTACGTTGCATATCCGTCTCTGGATCTCGTCAAGAACCTTGAGACAAACATAAGGGGCACCAGACTATATATGGCAGCAATACTCCATGCAAGAGCGAATGGTTGATTTGTAGATTTGAAAGATCGACTCCGGCGAGAAAAATTTCCTGGCGCGGCACAGGGAACCAACTTTCCTTGCGGTGGACGAAGCTATGGATTCAATGTATTTGTTCCATCTCAGGTCAGCAGTCAATGTGAGGCCGAACAGTCGCAAAGACAAATGTCGTTTTGCTTACCTTTATCATTATCAAATCAAAAATAAAATAATATTGTAGTTAAAAAAGCTCGTGTTCCTCTGATGTCGTCCATACAACACCAAATACTTCTTTTTCAATCCGCCGTTCTTGATTTCCCGCTCATTCTCATCAACGTAAAAAAATCGATCGGCTTCTCACGGCTTCAGCCCTTTTTTTTATTTATCATACCAACACCACGGCCGACTGACCAATTAGCGTTCTTTGCTTTGCCCTCAGTTACCCAATCAAACTGCATCCTCCAGTCAGACCAATCAGCACGCGAATTGCTATTGGTCGAACCACGCTAAGCTATACAAAAGTCACCGTTACAGAATATACGCTTCTGGAATAATCTAAAGTATTTTGAGGGATGGACGGGTCCTACTAACATCAGTTATATTATTTTACTTTGATTTGATATTTTAGTTTGTTTTGGGGTTCACCCCCTCTCCTCTCATTGTCAACCATTCGATTTTATGTATTGAACTTTTATTATCATCAAATTTTTATATCATGGGGTGCATTTTTGTAAGTTCCCCTGAGAGTATGTGGCGTTATGGCATATGGAGGATTGATTGATGACAGATGAGTTATTATGGCGAATGTGCAAATTGTAATGAGTGAATGGGTCGTGAATCGGATTAGATAGGTATAAGATTATCAGGGATGACCAGCCTCAACCGATTTCCATTATTTTAACGCCCTGTGCCATAATTGTATCTTTTTATAATAAATCTCGGAATAATCTAAAGTAAGGAGATAAAATGACTGAAAATGTAGACCAATCACAATGATTCTTACAAATATAAAATAAAGCCAATGCAGATCACGCTGCAATATCAGGGTAATTATTTATTCTTGTAAAAATACAAAATTTTGGCACAAGGCCGAAGAGGAAGTGGGGAGATGACCCATTCATTCATTACAATTACACATTCACCACAAGAACTCATCCATCACCTTTCAATCCTGCACACACCAAATACCACATATACACAAGGGTCCTACAAAACACCCCATGGATTAAAAATTTGTAATGTTCGTATATATATAAAAAATTCATGAAACATGAAAGGGTATGCTGTGCTTCTTGATTCTGTCTATCAGCAGAATACAGCGGCCACTCTTAATATTTTGAGGGGTGGGTGGGTCCTACTAAAAAAATTTTTTTGTTAGTTTTATTTGTGTAACATTTTGAATTTGTTTTCTGGGTTCATCCCCACCACCATCATTTCATGTATCATGAAATTTTTATATCTTTTTGGATTTTATGGACTTCAGAATTTTTATATCCTGGGTTGTTTTGTTGGTTGTATTTGTAGGTCCCCTGCAAATATGCGGTATTTTGGTGTATGTAAGATTGAGAGTTGATGGATAAGTTCTTGCGGTGAATGAGTAAATTCTAATGAATGAATGAGTCGTGATTCGGATTAACTAGGACTAGGACAGCTAATGATGACCAGCCTCTCCTCCTCCCCCTTTTCGGACGTGTGCCAAAATTTCTGTACCATCAGAAATAAATATTATGTCAGGGTGTGCGCCTGCGTGGAATACGACCGTTTGCATAATGGCACATTATGGCAATTGTTTTTTCTATCTGAGTCAGTCTGATCCTAACTTCAGTACAAATCATTTTCCGTCATTTTTTTCTTTATAAATTTATCCGACTGAATCTTGAAGCCATTTTTTTTACTTTTACGTGTTGCTCAGTGGAACTTTTGCAAATTGTTTTATATTCGTCTCTTGAATATTGCATTTTAATGTGAAATCAAGAAGTATAAGTAGTTTTATTACATTTCTAGCTGCCGTCGTCTCCCTCTGTCTTTTTTACAAATACTTTCATGGTAACTGCTCCAAGGAGCTGCTTTCGCTGGTTCCCAAACTTCATGAATTTAAGCGTTCTACTAGGCTAGCATCTCGCTCACACCCTTTCACTGTCAAAACTGTTAAATGCAGCAGTCTCTTCTACTCCAATAGCCTCATGTCTGAATGTGAATGGGGACATACCCATTATCATCCGTAGCTATGCTACAACAGTTTCCTAGATTGAAGACAAGAAACAAAGCGGAGGGTTCCTCCGATATAATCAACGGCCGTGACCAAGTTGGCTGTGGTTTGAGCTGGAGAGGGACGGGCTCCGTCAGGTTTACAGACGTTACGTGTGAAAGAATGAAACCGTCTTTCAACCAACATATGTGGAGGGAACTAGTCAGGTGCTTAGCTGTCATTGAACAACGGGGGTAGATATTTATGAAGTCTTGCCATTACTGTAAAAGTATCGGACCCAGTAAAACCCAAGCTCATCGAACTAGCAGTGACCTGAGACATTAAAATCACTTTGCGTCTTAGTGGCATTATCACCTTGTTTGTTTTGAATTGCTTTATAAAATATATATTTTAAATTTTTGGTTGTCACGGCTTTTAGAAGTACTGACTGTAACAACTACCTATCATCTCGACTTTCATTCATATCACACACCTCAATCACTGTAAATATTTTTACAGTGACCCTCAACTTTTATTTTATAGTGACTTTTATTGGACGAAGTTTAGAAAAAAAAAATAGGCAAAATCGTTCAGAATGGATGTGCGTGCGGTGTAACGTTTGTCACCATGGACTGAAGAATCGGCGAGCCAAGTTCAAAACCCTGCCCCGTCTGTTGAGTTCATATCTGCGGAAAGGAACATTGGGATAAGTATGCATCTATCTAATTCTGTTCAGCATGGCTGATGCTAACCTTCAGGAGAGTGACTCGTTGTGTCATCTCGGGCTAACATTCTCGACTGACATGTGGAAAGACTATATTGAATCCATTGCTAGGTCTGCAGCTAAGAAAGTTGGTTCACTGTGTCGTGCTAGACAGTTTTTCTCTCCAGAATTTATCTTAGATATCTATAAATCTACCATTCACCAATGCTTAGAATATTGCTGCCATATATGGTCCGGTGCTCCTGCTATATATCTAGAGATCCTTGATAAAACCCAAAGAAGAATCAGCAATATTATTGGTCCTGACCTTACATCTCAAATTTCCAACCATCGTAAGGTTGCCTCCCTGTGCCTTTTCTATAAATAATTTCAGAAATACTATTCTTGCGTCACATGGCGTTGCGATATTGACCTACAGCTAAATACCATCTTGGTATGTGAGATAAACGACTACCACTGGACTGGTAAAATACGGGGGGAAATTCCACTTCGTGATACAACATATCTTACATATAAAGTACAGTGTATGTATGTGTGTTTGTGCGTGTGTGTGTCCAAGCAACTCCTCCGCTTCCACTGGTCCGATTTCAATGATTCATAGCTCATTCAAAAGCCCTAGTAAAGTTAGGCACAGGGAACGATTTTTCGTTGAGCTTAGATTCAGGGTTGCCAGATTATGCGAGGTTAAAAATATATATTAATATATTATAATAGCCATTATCGTTGCTTTCATAGTTCAAGGGGGGTAACTTTTATTTTCCTTTTGTAACCAAAATTGCAGTGCACTACTGCATTCATATATTACGTTCGTCAAGAAGTAACATTCGGTAGTGGTAAGTGAGGTATTGGCTTTCTTTGAAAGAAAGAAAACTCGGAATTCAAAACCAGCTTGAAGAGGGATGGACACTGTCAGGTTATCTTGCCCTGGACACATTGCTATGGCTGATATATATTTGGTGTTCTTTTGACCCTAATGGCTTACGGGTCTTGTGAAGATATGTAAATGTTGATATAAATAACTCTTTAAGTATGACTAGACAAAGCTAAATTTAACAACTTTGCGAGTATCTTTTTTCACTAATTAGCATAGATAAGGCATAAACTATATAAATGCCTACGCAGTAAGGCTAGAGTAGCTCTCGGTATACGAGCTAAACGATTACAGCCGGACTGATAAAATATGGAGGAAATGTCACTTCATAGCAACTTCCTTTAACCGGAGCATTTTTAATCTAATCAAAACATTTTGATTATTGACCATTTTTAGAATTATCTTCTTTTTTTTTTTAAGCTTATCAGCCCAAGCAAGGCTGGAAGCCACTAGCACGCAAGGGGTTACAGAAGGTTTGGAGGAAGAGCAGATAGGAGTGGTAAAGGAGAGGATGTGGAGAAAGATAGTGGATCGATCAAGGCAAGGGGGTTACAGAAAATTTGGAGCGAAAGCAGATAGGAATGAAAGGTGAAAGGATCTGTACGTTGTTTTTATTTACAAATGTAAAATGGAAACAAAAAGGACACTTATACATATAATCAGAAATAGTTGAAATTCGTAGGATACATAATGAGGAAAGAGGGCTTGGAAAATTTGACACTCACAGAACATATAAAAGAAAGAGGGGCAGAGGAAAGCAGAGTACCATGTACACAACGAGCTTGCATAAATGGTTGGCAGAGCAGTGATTAGGAGAGGTAACAAAAATATAAACTTTGACTAAGGGCTACAAAGGATAGGAAATTGTGAAGAGCCATGATCTCCCACGTCCTGAAGGGACACAACACATAGAAGAAGAAGAAACACAAGTTAAAAATTATCAGTGCGTACTACACATAGCTAAGGCATCAGTCAGTTATGTGCCATGCGTGACACACGCTTTCGATACACGACTGACGAGGCAAATTTTTTTGCCATTGCTTTCTGCGGTAGACCTGTTATTTACCTATAGCTGGGGGGAGAAGAAGAGGCCTATGACATTACGACCTAATACCCTTTCCCAAGGGTATTAGGTCGTAATGTGAATGTAATGGATTCGACTGGAATTCGAACTCTGCTCACTGATTCCTCAATCCGAGCCGCTATCCATTACTCCACCGTGTTTCCTATGTATGTATGTATGTATGTATGTATGTATGTATGTATGTATGTATGTATGTATGTATGTATGTATGTATGTATGTATGTATGTATGTATGTATGTATGTATGTCCAAGGCAGAGACTATATAAATGCCCAAGCAGTAGGGGTAGGGTAGCTCCCGGTATGCAAGATAAAACAAAACTACTGATGAACTGATAAAATATGGGGAAAATTTCACCTCATGACACAAAATATAATTAATAATTCTCTATAAATGAATGTTTCTTAAGCATTCAGATATCATGTCCGTCAAGAATTATATTCAGCAGTGGTAAGTTAGGAATTAATTCATTGAATTATTTGTCTTTGCTTTCAAAGCGACCTACCTAACTTCTCATTCGACGTACCGACCTCATATACCTACCAACTCACTAATCTAATAAGCAATTAACCTACCATAACATCTGGGTATTCGTACATACCTGTAAATGTATTTATAAATAAAAATATTTGCAGGCACACATAAATTTCGGAAAGGGGAACATACGCCAAAATTTTGCCATAAATATCTTAAGATTCGACATAGTATTATTTTGTTAGCTTTGCTGGTTTGCTAGCTTTGATTGGCCATCTTTTCCTGTCTATTTTTAGTCATTCTCGGTGACTGAGAGAAAAGACTTGCTTCTCGTCGACCCTAGTAATCGGTGCCGAATTTGAATTTTTTCAAGTTTATGTCATTTCTTCTCGGTCAGATGGCGCTAAATGATCTTTTAACTCTTTAACATTCGTAACTTTTAAAATCTATAATATGCACGCATGCATCTATCTATCTATCTATCTATCTATCTATGTCAGTTCAGATCTATCTATCTATCTATCTATCTATCTATCTATCTATCATTTTTTTTATTAATCATTCCCCCCCCAAGCAAGGGAATTAAGCCACTAGGACGCAAGGGGTTACTGAGTGTTAGAGAATAAAAAAGAACACTATTAAGGAGAGAGAAAAAAAACCCCCCCCCCCCCCCAAAAAAAACAGAAGATGACGACTGACATCGCATTTAAATTTTTGAAAATCAAAGTTGATTGGGAAGCAAGAAGCCGGAAGTGAGTTCCACAAGCGAGAAGTACGATAGAAGGAACTGTTATCTGTCTATATTTCTGAGATGAGGTATTGTAATTATTTACATTGTTCGAATTGTAATTATTTACATTGTCCTCATGTTTATTGCCTTATTCACGACGTTTCGGCTATTGCACGCTCCAGCCTTCTTCAGGTGAGTGGCATTTCGAACTGAAAGCTTTATTTCCTTACTGTGGTATATTGTCTCAATTATTTTCCTTTACATTAAGTTTATAATCCCCAAAATTCATACACTGATGTCCTCAAGGACATATGGCCCACTGGATAAAAGCGTTGTTTGGATCCAGTGAATTGACCCAAAGTGTTGTATGTTCAATACCTGGCTACTACAGCGGTGAACAAAAACTTGAAGAGTTGAGTTAAAGGGAGATAACTGAGATATCCAGAACAATCTACCTTTAGTACGAAATCCGAATGAGCGTACAACGTCGTAAATATGGCAATAATTAGAATTTACGGTTAAATCGAGCAATTTCTGTAAAATGATAAAACATTGTTGATAATCTAGTTCTTAAATTCATAAAGTTTAAGTACTATAAGAAAGTACACCAGAAAGTACTGAAAGTGACTGAAGCCGAGATCCCAGGTAAGGACCAATAACATTGCAGATTCTTCTTTGAATCAAGTATCTTTAAATATCTATGGTATTCAAAGCAAGGAGTCATTCGAACCACTTTCGAAAGGAAACCGGCAATTGATTCAATATAATAATTTCACTTCATATCAGCGGAAAACGTTATGTGTCACCCTCCTGGAGGTTAGCATCAGCCACATTGATGGAAGGCGTAAAGGATTCTCTCAGACGATTAAAAGAGAGCAGTTTCGTATTGGGGGCGTTAAAATTAACAAACCATTCCTTGTCCCATTAACAACAGATTGTAAGTCATTTTCTATATCAACTCTCCATTTGACCATATTAAACCAATCAGACTTACTATTAAGACAAGGGTAAATAATTGTGACGTCAGTATAGATGCAGAGTTCTGAACTTATGACACCAGGAAGGTCGTTGATTAAATTTAAGAACAACGTAGGTTCAATCATAGAGCTCTGGGGATACCTGCGTTAATGCTAAAAGATCTAGAAGAGTAGCCATTCAAGACAACTTTCATTTCATGATTTGATAAGAAACGCCGAATCAGTTACAAATTTCGTTCAGAAATACCGTAACCTTTCAACTTGTGAAGAAGAGCAGCATGCCAAACCCTGTCAAACCCTGTCAAATGCCTTCGAGATGTGTCCAAAGCAACAGTCCGAGCTTCACCTTTCTTATCTATAGCTTGATAGTCACTTTTAACAATAATCGTAAATGCATCAGCAGTTGAAAATTGAAAACTATATTGCTTATCTAAAAGAAGACCCTGCAAGGTAAGAAGCTTAACCAATTCAAAGTTAATTAGAGCCTTTAGTACTTTGCCAAATAAAGGTAGAAGGGTAACAGGTCGATAGTTAGAAGGATCAGATGGTTGGCCTGAATTCTTAAAAAGTCGAACTACAGAAGAAGATTTTCAACAAGAAGGAATGCAAAGAACAGTAAGGTATCTATCTATCTATCTATCTATCTATCTATCTATCTATCTATCTATGTCAATTCAGATCTATCTATCTATCTATCTATCTATCTATCTATCTATCTATCTATACTAAGGAATCCGTAGCCTAAGGTTAAGAAAATATTTACTTTACCCAATAGATATTTTTCAGCGTTTTCTATCTTGTCAATTCACTTAAGTCATTGTATTTGTGCAGATCACATAAATTGTTTATTATTCAGTGAAAATTTCAGATTAAAATTCACCTCATAACTGTATCAACACTCTCTCTCTCTCTCTCTCACACACACACACACACACACACACACACACACACACACACATATATATATATATATATATATATATCTTATTACATTAAACGTTATATTTAGTTGATGCACAGGTTGAGCAGGCACCTCAGCTTTTTCTTTAAATACTATAAATTTATGTCTACCGGTTTGTGCATTCGAGAGACTTAATAAAGGAAATGCGCTCTCTGGCCGTGTTCGATACCGTGTCTCCCTTGTAGAGGAACCATGTTGAAAGGCAGATTTTTCTTTATCAAGTATCTCCCTCAAAGCAAGAAACCCGTCTTTCAAAATAAAAAACGAAAAAAGTTTTAACATTTTACCCAAATTTTTAGGATGTTATTTATTTGCATTTTACGGCTTATCAACATTTTTACAATTTATTTAAAACCAAACAATAATTTTAGACTATAAAAAAAAAATCAGAGATAATAATGATTTACTGATACAGATCCTACTAATTAATCCATAGTTGGGGGAGAGGAGGTGGATTCATAAATTTCCCAAGTGTATTTGCACCTAAGTAAATATAACACATCCGACTGAAATTTACCTATTCTCCCCCAGTTATGGGTTAATTAGTAAGACTTGTATCACAAGACCATTATTATCTAAAAAAAAACTGTTACAATCTAAAAATGTTTTCTGGCTTTAAATAACCTGAAAAAGGTTGATAATCTGTAGAAAACGAATCAGCCAATTAAAAAGATATATCAGGTTGTATTAAAAGTATTTTCGTTTATTTCGTTTTATTTCATTTTTTACAGATCTTGATACCAAAGCTTATTTAAAGAACATGTTTGAAGAGTATCTATGACACCATTATTATTATTATTATTATTATTATTATTATGTTATGTCACACAGTGTAAGTTTTTGAATACCTCTGGTACATTAAGTTGTCTGTCAAGTCGCAATAAGGATCTCAGACAGACAATACTTTCCTGAAAATATGCACAGTGCCCCTACTATGGGTTAGTTAGTTGGAGCTATAAATCATTATTATCGCCAAAAATTTCTTACAATCTAAAAAATATTTTCTGGCTTTAAATAATCTTCAAGAGGTTGATAAGCCATAAAAATCACTCAATAAAATGTAGAGCTTTTCAGATTCAATGTGACGCACATTTTGGGAGCCTTTTAATGATGTCAACTTCTGAAATTGCTGATCCTGTGCGTGACATCATTTTAGCAGATCGACCAATCTCGGCCATAAGAATCTTTGAGAAACCGGAGATGATTGGAAAAGCATTCATGAGTTGTTGGATATGCAGTAATTGCCAACCAATCGGGTGCCAAAATGTTTGGAATGCCTAGACGAATTGATAGAAAGCGGAATACACCAAGTTGATTTTGTGGCATATTCAGCGATCTAGTGATCATCTTAGGAACAATTTCTTACTGTGGATGAAACATGATCACAACACTTTAACACGGAATCCAAACAACAGCCCAAGCAGTGAATGAGACTCGAAATTTCCTGACGGCTTGTTTTCAACGGGAAAGGTCAGCGCCACAGTTTTCTTGGGAACATACAACAGGGCTTCTCTCTCTACTTTTGACGGGCGAACAAATTACCCCACCCCATATAGCGTTTCTTCGTCCCGACTTCGTCGATGTGCGTAAAAGCTGGGAAATGCTCACTGCACGTTCACAAGCGAACGGAAATGGAAATCAACGAAAAGAAATGAAAACACGAATCCTGTCTTCAAGGACTTTGTTATTTATTCGCCAGCCGATTTTCCAGTCGTCCCTAGTATTCTCTCTGGGGGTAAGTAGGTTGCCCGTATGTCCATGCGCTGCTTCTTCTTACTTCCGCCGAGCGACTGCTACTAACTTGACTCGTTGGGCGGATCGTTGCTGTTTTATTCAATCTAACTGTTGATCTACTTATATAAGGCTGCAAGCAGAAACTTCTAAAGTCCGACATAGCGTCACCTGACCTCACAAGTTTTCATTTATTTATTTATTCTTTTCTGATCAAGGTGATGTATCTAATTAAGGGAAACGTTAAAGTGTTTAGTCGAAAACGGCTATCAAGACGTAGATTTGGAAGAATTTGGGGTTTGAGTGTAGAGACAATCCACCCTAATCACCAGATCTTACTTCATTAGATTATTTCTTATTTTCAATCCTTTGAAAGGTATGATAATATGGACACCCACGTAGAAGGGGAAGATGTGGTTTTATGTCAAGTGTTTCTGTTCGATAGACCAGCGGATTTTCCTTTTAAACTTTGGTCTTCTAAGCGGCATCCATTTTAACCGATGGTTAACGCGGAAGTAAAGGAATGGACGAAGGAATTTCGGGGATCAAGTGAGAAAAAACGGAAATAGGGTATATCCGGATGCGAGTTTATATTAACTGTCACGTTTAAGATCGGAGAGAGTTCTGGTTCACCCTTGGCGGGTGACGGACGTCTCCGTGGCGTGGTTCCGAAGCCTCCATTCGTAGACACCACATTGGGATGAGTAGATAGGCGAGAAGATAGAAGGAAGAGATGACATAGACCAATTATCAGCTACTTACCCACTCGGATGAGCAAGCGAAGCCCCAAATAAAACATCTACATATAATATAGGAAACAGGGTTGGCGTACTTAATTCTCGGCGTCGCGTTTATCTTTCATTGTGTTGCTTTGTGAGCGGGCATTGCGCTCTTTCCAATCTTTCGTGAGGGCGTGGGTTGCGTCTTATGTGTGCAAAGGGGAGAACACCAACATAGGAGTATTTCATTTACCAAGAATCAGAAAATGGCAAAAATGGATAAATGTGCCCACAATAAGACGTGTCAAAAAAGAAGTTTTACCCACCATAACAGTTTTTTTTAACTATCTTCACTCCTCAGCATTGTTTATTTTTTTAAAAAGCGATGTTTAAAATTGGAATAAAACCTAAACAAACGATGAAAGTGAATTTATACATTTTTTTTGTTCATGAGAATTTGTTAAATTTTCATTCACAAGATTCATTTTATATTTACAACATTCTAAAAACTAATACACTTAGAACTAATTCAATGCAATATTTATCATTGACCAATTTATAAAGGAATAAATGTGAAAACAATTTTTTATACATAAATTTATTAATATTTACTGGATTATTAAATATGGGAAAGGTCTTGATCTGGCATCTCGTCTATAGTCACTTTCTCACAGACGTGATGTGGCTTCCGCTTTCTACAAATATTTTTATGGCAACTGCTCTGACGATATATTTTCACTGGTACCCCAACTGCATGAATGTAAGCGTGTTACTAGGTTGGCATCTTTGTCCCACCCTTTCACTGTCGATAGAGTTAAATGTAACTGCCTCTTTTACTCCAACAGCTTCTTCTCTCGCACTTCCTGACAGTGGAACTCCCTTCCTCTTACTTGTTCCATGATAGCTATAATCTTCAAGTATTCAAATGTAATGTCAGTCAACATTTTCTGATCTTCTTGATTCCCCTCCTTCTCTATATCCTTTCCTCAAACACCCCTCTTTACTCTTGCTCTCACTCTCTGTAACCCCTTGCGTGCTAGTAATTTCCAGTCCTGACTAAGACAAGGATCCGTCTTGGCACCTATGTTATTCTCTTTGTATCTGGCTTCCCTGGTGGTTATAATCTTCAAATATTCAAATGTAATGCCAATCGACATCTTCTGATGCCTTGATCCTGATCCCCCTCCTTCTCTATATCCTTTCCTCAAACACCCCTCTCTACTCTTGCTCTCACTCTCTGTAACCCCTTGAGTGCTAGTAATTTCCAGTCCTGACTAAGACAAGGATCCGTCTTGGCACCTATGTTATTCTCTTTGTATCTGGCTTCCCTGGTGGTTATAATCTTCAAATATTCAAATGTAATGTCAATCGACATCTTCTGATGCCTTGATCCTGATCCCCCTCCTTCTCTATATCCTTTCCTCAAACACCCCTCTTTACTCTTGCTCTCACTCTCTGTAATCACTTGCGTGCTAGTGGCATTCCCGCCTTGCTTGGGGTGAAATGCTTAAAAAGAATTATAAGCAAATCCTCGTTATTTACCATTTTATAACGTTTGAATCATTCGGTAATTAGCTGATGTTTTGCCAACCATTCGAATAAACAATATAAAAAATACGGCTTATTATTTCTTTTGTAAATTCATATGAACAAAGAAAATGTAATAATTCACTTTCATATGTTTAGGTTTTATCACAATGAAAACAGTCGCTTGTTAAAACAACAAACATTGCCGAAGAGTGAAGGTTGTAATATAATAGCTGTGTCAGTGAGAAAAAACAAACATCCTTTTAACACTCCATCTTATTGCGGGTACAACGTTCCATGTTTGCCCAGAAGTGTTTGAAAAGGCTTAAAGACATTTGGGTAACGATGTTGCAAAATGGTGGATACTTTGGAGAATTACTTGTATGTTTCATTGCTTCAGATCATTCCTTTTTTGGTCGGCCCCTTTGGCTTTGAGGCACATTTTGTGCTAGTTAATTCCACTCCCACAGAGCTCGTCTACCCAGAGAATACCTCTCCTTCGGGAAGGAGCTAGGGTTAATTGCTGGCGCCTGACACGACTCCCAAAAGAGGAAATGCCGAAGGGGATTGACTATTTTTCGCTTCTGCTCCCATGTACGCCTGGTCCCCCACTTGAATCTTGGCCTTGTGCCACATTCTGCCTGAGTAGGCGTTTGTATAGATACCATTTTCAGCATGTCTCACACACACACACACACACACACACACACATATATATATATATATATATATATATATATATATATATATATATATATATATATCAGTAATTATACTCGTCTGGAAAAACCTTAGGTGTTTTGGCTTGTAAATGAACAAACCAATACCCAAGGATAAAAAAGAAAGAACTAAGAACATGTAATTCAGGCGAAAACAATAGTCCAGAATCCAAGCTCATAGTTCAAAGAAAAAAACCTCCAAAAACGAGTAAATCAAAAGTAACTAAGTAAAGTGCCCAATACACTAAGTCGAGCAAATCTAACTATGAACCTAAAGTGTCAGGAAAACCTACCTAAGTTTCACCTACGCGGATCGTCAGGGTACGCTGGCCGATCCGCGTAGGTGAAACCTAGGTAGGTTTTCCTGGCTCTTTACGTTCATAGTTATATATATATATATATATATATAATTATTTATTTGAAAATTATAACATAAATATGTTATAAAATCACTACAAAAATAGCCATTTTATTTCAACACCTCTAGTGTCTTATCAAGTGATGATGTTGAATGTAGAATAAAGGATTTTAAAAGATTCAAATTAATTAACCACCCCTCGCAAGGGGAAATGCTGTTACATAAGCTGGACTGACCAATCAAAATACAAGTATACGGGAATTCAAAAAACTTGACAACGAAGTAAGGTTATAATAGCTATTAAATGCTTTGAAGTTGGGTTTATACCAAAATAGAATTTATTCTAACTAATAAGTATTAAATTATACGATAAAATTTGAAATTAAAATGAAAAATTACCCATTTTAAAATCTAAATGTAATCTCTATTAAGTTTAAAATTATAAAATTACTGAGGAAAAAAGAAAAATACATATGTTATTCTATTTATTTTGTTTTGATTGAAATTAAGTTGGAATAAACGACTGCTCTTAACTTCATGACAACATGGATACATTTGAATTCTAAGTAGGGGCAGAGGATGATGACATCTTGCGAAAGACAATACATACACAATCAGATTATAATACATAAGCAGGCAGACATATTTAGATATATACACACAAAAAAAGTGACGAGACAGGAAATATCTCCACGACACTTTACAAAAAACAAAACAAAAAAAAAACACATACATACACAATTCAATGTGCATGCAAGTTACCATACACATAGACACTGATAAAGACACGTACATACACCCACATACATTGACATAGACACTCCGATACAACAATCAAGAAATATTCAACATTGAAAGTGTTATTAAACGAATTCTAACCACTTATTAAAATATAACTTATACATAGATAAAAATGGTCTAATAGATCAGAGAAACAAACAATAGGAGAAGAAAGGACATTAAAACAGATATATACGTATAAAAATAACATCATCTAATATATAAAAACGAAAATTCCAAACACACAAATATATATATAAAAATATATATTTTATATATGTCTGTATACGCTCTACTGTACATTAGGTGAAAGAAAATAAAAACTACCTACAGATATATGTGTACAGTGTACACACATTCTTCACTACAGACAGAAGCACAGAAAAGCCTACCTATAGACAACCATATAACCACATATATACATATACACGCATACACACATACGCATATATATATATATCTACACATATACACACATACATATACGCATATGCACATATACACATACAGAAGCAAGCATAAATATATCAACCCACACAGCAAGGTAAAAAAGTAAACAAACCAAATATAAATTTACAGTGACATATCATTATCATTCAAAGTATTACAACACCTGTAATAAGTTAAATTTATAACGGTGTTTGCAGTTAACGGTTAGTTCATATCTTTGATTTAAGAGATAGTTCTTATTTTTAAATCTAATTATTTCAATTTTTCGTTAAGACGTAGATAACACGGGGCATATAGGGATGTTCGGGATTTCCTGATTAATTTCTATTTAACAGTAGATGTTTTATTCTTTTCTTTTAGATTCCAAAAATACTTGGATAATGAAGTCATGTACTTATAATTACTGCTATTAAAAGATTGTATATGCCCCCGCCAACGTTACTTGAATGGATTCATGGTGCTACCAATATAAAAAAAAATGATGTTTGGGTTTTCTAGTGTAGAGATTGTACTAAGATAAACCACAGAACTACTCAAACAATTATTGTGTAGTGGACAATTATTTGGATTCCTACAATTGCACAATAGTTATTATAACCATACTTCGTTGTCAAGTTTTTTGAATTCCCGTATACTTGTATTTTGATTGGTCATTCCAGCTTATGTAATAGCGTTTCCTCTTGCGAGGGATGGTTAACTAATTTGAATCTTTTAAAATCCTTTATTCTACATTCAACATCATCACTTGATAAGACACCAGAAGTGTTGAAATAAAATGGCTATTTTTGTAGTGATCTTATAACATATTTATGTTATAATTTTGAAATAAATAATTATATTTGCTCTACTCTGTATTGAGCACTCTTTTAAGAATAGTAATTGTTGGTTATTGGAATTTATCCCGTATACACTAATCCTAGACTTATATATATATATATATATATATATATATATGTGTGTGTGTGTGTGTGTGTGTGTGTGTGTGTGTGTGTGCGTGTTACATTAAGAGGCTCCAGAACCTATTGCACGTTTATTCCAAAAATGCATTACTACACCAACACATACACACATGTGCCCACGATATCATTATTTTAAAATCATTTCCCCCCAAACAAGGGAATAAAGCCACTAGGACGCAAGGGGTTACTGAGTGTTAGAGAATATGAGAAAAAACACTATTAAGGAGAGAGAACAATAAAAGAACAAGAGATAATGATTGACATCGCATTTAAATTTTTGAAGATCAAAGTTGATTAGGAAGCAAGATGACAGATCTACAAGCGAGAATTGCGATAGAAGAAACTTTTAACATAGAACATATGGCTACATCTAGCCATTTCAACTGTAAAATGATGAGACCTATCTGCCAATCTAGTACTGCGCTTAAATTCATAAAATCTAGGTGCTATAACCGGAAGTTTATCAGAAGAATTACCATAAAAAAAAATTATAGAAAAGACAGAGGGAAGATATGTTAGGGCCGTAGGAACCAAAAGCAGTGATCTAAACCTGCAGATAAAAACATGCTATCTCATCGATGATAACTAGCCGGCTTGCCATTACCATCTGATGAATCTTCTCGTCAGTGCTGGAAGTTGCCGGGCGTCTTGCTTCTTCTTCGTGCGTCAGGCTTGGCCGGCCACTTTTAAACTTCTCAATCCACTCATACACACTTCTATTGCGTATTGTGTTAAAAGCCCCCGATAGAGATAGATAGATAGATAGAGAGAGAGAGAGAGAGGGGGGGAGAGAGAGAGAGGTAGTCTATTGTAATTTGGTCTCTCAAAAAAGGAACTAGCATGATACACGAGATACATAATAAAATCATTTTTATAAGCGAAAATGTGGGGGTCGCACGATACGCGAGATCGATAAACAGTTTTTCGCCGCCGTATTTTACTATATATATTTGCTGTAATCAAAAACTAAATCAGTATTTAAAATAAGCATGATTTTGATATCACTGATGTTTTACTTAATTGTATCCAATAATAATGCATGTAATATTCACATATCGTATTATTATGAAATACAAAAAAGCGAATATGCATCTTTTTCATGGTTTACTTTTATATGATGTTTAGTTGTTTCTCGTTCGGTTGTTTATGGCTGTACGCCTTTACGCAACGAGTATAGCGTTACTAACGATACTTTTATCATTCTCTTTTGCTTTTTAAACTTATTTAAATAGAAGATGGGATAAAGAGAGAGAGAGAGGAAAAGACTATAGTCTATTGTAATTTGGTCTCTCAAAAAAGGAACTCGCATGATACATGAGATACATGATAAAATCATTTTTTATAAGTGAGAATTTGAGGGTCGAACGATACGCTAGTTACACGATATAAATATATATATATATATATATGTGTGTGTGTGTGTGTGTGTGTGTGTGTGTGTGTGTGTGTGTGTGTGTGTCTGACGATCGCAAATAGCGTGAAACCCAGGGTCACAAACTCTCACCAATCCAACTAAATATGTTAGCTCTATCACTGATATTGAGCGCTTTCCAATAAGTACCGCGCATATATAATATATAAATAATGTATATAAAAAATTGCATATATATATATATATATATATATATATACATTTTACATATAAATATATATATATATATATTTTCACAATAATTCATCATGTCTAGACCTAGAATCCTCTACACACACACATGCAGAAAAGCAGAGGACGGGCATTTCGTCCTTTTTGGGACTCATCAGCAATGTGCATGTATATATATATATATATATATATATATATATATATATATATATATATATATATATATATATGTTTTGTTAAAGACCATCATTGCCCCATACCTAACAACCAATTACAGCATCACATCTACCCACGAATTCCTCCATATTCTAAAAGTACAAAACCGACTGAAGGTATCTTAGCATCATTTGACGGTGAAAAAAATATTCACAGACTTCCCCATTGATCAAACCATTGATATAATCCTTAACTCTGTGTACACAAATAATTCTATCCCACCTTCATCCATCAAAGCAAATATCTTGAAAACATTATTACATGTATGCACAACCAAAGACCCTTTCTACGACCATAATGGCAACATCTACAACCAAATTAATGGTATTAGTAGGGGAAATCCGCTCGGCTCGTGTTTCTCCAATTATTACATTATTTTAACGAAAAACATAAAAGAAATAGATACTTTCAAAATCACATTTGAAAAAACTCTGTCCTTAACTTTACCTACGAAAAATAAACTCCTATTCTTAGACGTTCTCGTAGAATATAGTAACAATACTTTTACCATCTCATTGTATAAAAACCCACTAGCAGAAACTCTTGCCACCTTAATTTTAAGCGTGAATGCCCACTCAGATACAAAATAGTTGTGATAAAAAAATTTCCTAAAGAGAGCGCACGAGAATTCATCCTCTCGTCTAATTTTCTTTAAAGAACTCAGCAATGCAAAACAGACAGTAGTTAACAATAGTTTTCTTAACCACCTCATCGACCACCAGATTAGACTATTTCTTTCCAAAGCAAATAATAACGATACTGAACACACAGATAAAAATAACATTCTACAAAAGACAAATGCACGTCAACTATAAAGATGAATCTTAACTTAGAAATATCATAAAGAAATACACTACCCCAGTTGACCCGAACTAAAAAATCAAATTAATTATCTATTACAAAAAATTTAAAACAGCTAACTTTATCCTCAAAAATAACAACACACCTGCAAAATCAAAACTATAAAGAACAAACATTATTTATGAGTTCAAATGCCCTTTAAGGAAATGTGTTCCTGATCAAAGTGAACTCATAAATAATTACATTGGTCACACTACTACATGCCTATCCAGATGAGTTACATTACACCTATCTGACCACAACTCCAACAGAACCCATTTAAACACACACACAAACTTATCAGACACCATCCAAAACATACTAGTAGAAAATACATGCATAGTAACCTCATCCACATGTAAAAAAGATGAAAAATAATGGAATTCTTAATAATAAAAAAGAAAAAGCCAACACTCAATAATATTATCTATGAACACAGTCACAATGTGCTGACGGTGTTTGGAAAATAAAACATCCCTATAACTCTAGATACATACACACAACCCATACATCCAGTTAAAAAGTAAAAATAAAATCATCCTTGATAATGCCTAAAAGTATATCCGAAGCGCTCGGAATTACAGAACATTTGGGCAGTTTCTACCCACTCTGTGTCCAGAAAAGAAAACACTTGTTCAAACATAAGAAAAATTGAATAACAAGCTTAATCGCAGTACTTTGTCTGTCGTCTGTCATGAAACTTAGAGCGATTGTTGTCCGAATACGCAATTATATATAAAATACATAAAATTATTATTTAAAGATAATTGCAGAGCGGCGCGGTCGCGTGCTTTTTCAAAAAATCACCATCACAACAGAATGTCGATTTTATCGCAGGTACAATTATTCTAAATTCAGCAAGGTAAGCGCCGTAGTTTTTGTTAACCCAAGTACTTTCGATCTTTTCCAGGATCATCTTCAGGGGTGAATTAGAAAGACTGTTTGTCCCTGAAGATGATCCTGGAAAAGATCGAAATTACTTGGGTTAACAAAAACTACGGCGCTTACCTTGCTGAATTTCATCTTAACATCAGGAAAGTGATTAGACAACAGGAAAGAATCAGTTTAAAAATAAGTAGATACAATGTGTCTATATTATTCAATGAAATGTTTGAATGAAGATATGCTATATATATATATATATATATATATATATATATATATATATATATATATATATATATGTATGTATGTGTGTGTGTGTGCGCGCGCGCGTTTATATAAGGCTTTTTAGCGTGATTTTTAAACCATTATCAACCCATGCAAGGCAGTAATGCCACTAAGACACAAGGGTGTGGTAGAATTAGGGTCAGAAACATTAATAATGAGCGGAAAGAGGAAAGAGTAATCAGTAGGACAACAGATAGCGATTGACGTTGTATTTAAATTTCTGCAGATTAAAGTTGGCTGGGAAGCATGGAGCCGGAAGGGAGTTCAACAAGCGAGAAGTGCGAGAAAAGAAACTGTTAGCATAGAATTTACAGTTACATCTAGCCAATTCAACTATGAATTGACGAGATCTCGACGCCAGTCTAGTACTGCACTTAACTTCAAAAAAGGTCTAGGTACCACAGTGAAGAACTCACCCGATACTTACCATGAAAGTATTTATAGAATATGCAGAGAGAGGCGACCTTACGGCGGTGACTGAAGCCGAGCCGTCAGATCAGGACCACCAATATTAATCATACGCGGTATTTACTCGTTAAACTAGGACGAGATGTGACACAAGGTCTTTTTTAAAGTGGGTACCCGAGAGCGTACACCCGGGTAAGAGACAAAAATTGCCCACAGTCCCCGTAACTGTCGGTTGCGCTGGCCTCGGTGCGAGCACCGATCCCTGTCTCTGGTGCCATCAGAGAGCGCGGCCTCGGGCAGCTGTTCCTCAGGGCTGGGCACCTCTTAGTATAATTTTCTCAGTTGTCCCTCTGTCCTTTGACAGAGAAGCTCCTGAGCGCACTCTGCTCAAAGACAGAGACGCAACTGAGAGGTGATAAGTCATGCGTTATAAATCCCTCCAAGGAGGAATTTATACGCTACTATTATCCGCCAATATTAATCATACGTAAACATTAACACATTTAAAGTGTATGTATGTAGGCGTACCACTAGTGTTTATGCCCGTGCGTTTATGTATTTGTCTAAAATTCATTTTGCCACGCGACAGCTCATCATTTGTTCACTGAGCGTTAAATAACATTTCATATTATTTTTGTGCTTTTTTGTCCTTAAATTAAAAAAAAAGACTTAAAAAAAGTAAAGAAAAAGAAAAAAAAATCCCCACCAGGGGCAATAACACAAAGACATTATTACAAAGACGACCGTAGTATGGCGTTTATCAGAAGTAACTAAAACAATGAAAGTAAACCATCCACGTGATTTTTTAAGCCACCCGGCTATTTTCTGCTTCAACACACGTAACATTTACTCCCCACCCAGTCCCATCAATCGCGCCCCACAACAGATGGTATCTTGTATTACAAGTCTTTAACGGGGGTTCGAAACACTGCCAGGTCGATTTGAGCGCATACGTAAGAGAAAGGAGACGACAGCGCACCAGTTAAATACAGTCATTGTTGCAAGTAAACAAATATCAGCAATGTGTTATAATTTTAAAATCTAAAACAGTCAAGATTCTAATATTTGCAGGGGTAATAACAAAGAGGGAAAATGAATAAGTGATTTTTTTTATTTTGTTTTATTTCATTCTTGCGAGTTTAGCAGCCGTCATCTGCCGCCCGGTGAATCTTGTTGTTTGACGTAAAAAGATACACCATCTTTACTTTCATCCAGCACAGCACGCGTGCTATTGGAGTTAGTTTTTAAAAATAGAAACTGACTTTGCTTTTCATCTCTATAATTTTTTTTTTCACAATGAAGTTACGAAGAGGGAAGAACACCCGACTTGTAGCGACGTAACTCTTGTGTTTCTTTCTTTCTTTCTCTTCTCCGTCACGTTTAACCACACCGGCAAAAAAGCCTCACCCCTTACCAAACGACCGTTCCATGCATCAAAACGATTAAAAACGATTTAAAAGAAATAGATAGCTAGATAGATAGACTGAGAGCATACATTGGGAGTTAATCATTAGTTTTTTAAGAGTAAAGAAAGTGAGAAATAAATGCTGTAATAATTGTCAGATATCGATTGTAAATCGTACCAATTTCCTTGCATAAAAAAATCGTTTAATTGGATTTTTAACCTTATTAAAAGATTGGTCTCTTGAGCGAGGTAAATAGAGATTTTTTTTCTTTTTCACATTAAAAAATGGATTTCATTGGGGCCGGTTTAGTGGATCTTTGATAACCCCGGATTTCGTATAATTTTATTACCCAACAACGCACCTGGGAATATACCAGAATCATGCCAAAAGTTCACCAAAAAGGACGTAAGAACATCGGAAACAAATTTTTGGATACCATAATAAACCGGGTCGATGGGTCGAGTAAGTAGTTTTATTTTATTTGTTTATAGTCTACTAAAAAAAAAAAAAAATGGGGGAAAAGAAAAAAAGTGCTTTTCCAAATAGTGTGTTTTTTTTGTTTTTGTTTTGCTTGATTACTATTAGGTTGGTGCAAAAATAATGTCGTTTTTTGACGTTCAACTTATATATATAAAACGACATTATTTTTGCACCAACCTAATATTTATCGGGTACAAAGTTCTGGAGATTGACATCGACTTGAATAAAACAGTTGACTACAATGAAGAAGCCTAACTAACTAAAATATCTATCTCATCACAATAGTTTGACGGATCCAATTCAGGCCTCATTAAGCAATCAGATCGTCATAATTGAATGACCGTTACTACTTTATCTGAATTGTAATTACGTTGAATAATTTGCTTATTGAAAGCGGATCTAGCACGATAATAGGCGAGGTTATCTGATTTAAATTATTAGGTGTTATTCTTAGATTTTCCTTGAATTTATTCTTTGTTATCGTAATGTATGTTTGCTTATCAATTCCGTTTTTATTCAACTGCTTTATTTAAGTCGTTGTCTTCCTCCAGGACCGTATTTCCGGTTAACGGTAGTCAAAACTGTTTAATTTCTTATTGTATTGAAAGCTACCCTTTTTAAAAAATTTCTTATTGTATTGAAAGCTACCCCCCCCTTTTAAAAAAATTTCTTATTGTATTAAAAGCTACTCCCCTTTTTTAAAAATTTCTTATTGTATTGAAAGCTACCCCCCTTTTTAAAAAAAATTCTTATTGTATTGAAAGCTACCCCGCTTTTTAAAAATTTCTTATTGTATTGAATGCTACCCCCCCCCCTTTTTTTTAAATTTCTTATTATATTGAAAGCTACCTTTAAAAAAGCGTGTTCGTGAGATATTTATTTATTTTCCGTCGTCGGAATTAAGTTAGTCGGAAGTTGCACGATGTAGTTTAACGTTTCCCTAGCTTATGGCTTTCTATTAGAGAGAGAGGTGGTGGGGGGGGGGGAGAAATAAGAAAAAATTGATTGGAAAAGAAGATTTTTATGACATCATTCGGTGAATCTAAAATATATATAAAAAAAGTTTCTTTATTTTCGAAAATTCCTTTTTTCTTCTTTCAAACAGATTTCTTTGCAGACATTCCGACGAAATTTTCATTCTGAAACACAGAACCTTACTTTCTTTTCGATGTAATGTAACACTAATTCACTAATTTATATCATTACTAATAACTATATCGAGCACACATATGCAATATATATATATATATATATATATATATATATATATATATATATATAATATATATATATATATATATTCTGTTTATATGTTATTTTAATAGATACAATTTATTTAAGTAAATGCTCTGTTTTTTAAATAAACAGTATTAATTATATTTACCGGCCCGAATGTTCGAGAATTTTCGTAGAACATATACGTTCTCCGACATGAATCGAACCTGTGTCGTATATGGAAACGTCAATTGATCTGACGTGCTATACCACTCAGTTACAGAGAAAGGATCTGGTTAGCTTAATCTAATTACTGTTTATAAACACCAAATTGTCCTGTGTGTGTGTAAAACACACACACACACACACACACATATATATATATATATATAAATATATATATATATATAATTTGGCTCTCCCTTACTTCCAACAAACGAAAAATTGTAAGAAAGTTGTAAAAACTAAATAAAAAATTAATCAAATTTTCCTCGTGTGTCATATTCAACGAAACATATTTAAAAGAAAGGTTGCTGCCGAAATATACATTAAACATATATATATATATATATTTATTAATTAAACTATATATATATATATATATATATACACACGCAGATACGTAGGTAGACATGTGTCGATGTATAGGAGTACATCTCATATTACAGAAATTTCATTTTTTGTAATGCATTTTCTATTAAATATTCGAGGGTGTGCTGACGAGTTTTCGACCCGACACACTTCCCAAAATCTGACCTAACGACCAAACAAGAATTTCTGGGTAATCCTTTTTTGGCTGGATCGCACACATCACATGATTCGTGCATATATATATATATATATATATATATATATAATGAAAAGATGTGCCTAGTGATAACCCTAGGTTCACACACGCGCGATCTTTAGACGACTTGAACGCCTTTCTGGCTAGGACCATCCTTTCATAGGAATTTACGTTGTCAAGGGTTTTTGCTCTGTCTAGGTAATCTAGACGTTGGGCTCTTTACTTTAATGAGTAGGGAAGTGTTTGTTTTCAGTTTTTTCTTTTTTCTTATATGCTTACCTTGCTCGGGATTTTCTCTTTATTGACGGTATTTAGGTCTTTTGACGAGTTGTCCGTTGGTTCCAACAACGGTTTTGTTTTTTCTTTGATACATATTCCCTGTAAATATTCGCGTGTAAATATTTTATATACTGTTGTTCACCAAGAGCCACTCAAGGCAGAGGATTACTGAATGAAGATTATCAGAATATGTAGGATAGACTTATAGAGGTTAATGTCATAGTGGTCGGAGAGGCATTCTCTCTGGAGTCTCTTACACAGGTATTGGGGAAAAGTTCAGTAGAACCTCCTCTTTATCAATGAAATGCAAAGGGAAAGATGAGTCGACAACTGTTTACGTGGCATGGTGAGTATTAGCTGTGTAGCTCGTCTAAACATTTACCTTGAAAGTATATAGTATGAGGAGGAGGCACGGTGGAGTAATGGATAGCGGCTCGGATTGAGGAATTGGAGTTCGAATTCCTGTCGAATCCATTACATTCATTTACATGCTGGGGAAAGGTATGAATCCTCCTCCTCTTCTCCGACAGAAGAAGAAAAAGATTCATAACAGGACAGACCGGGTTCTATAGCCTTGGATGGCAACTGGTCTACAGCAGAAAGAAATGGCAACCTACTGCGGTAAAAAAAAATCTGCCTCGTCAGTCATGTATCGAAAGATACATGATCGCCTAAGCGTATATCACGCATGGCACATAACTAACTGATATATATATATATATATATATATATATATATATATATATATATATATAATATACCCCACGCCGACAGTACAATTCGGAGTTTCATGCACTATGCAATCATCAGGGATAAATGAGCTGGCCGTTATATATATATATATATATATATATATATATATATATATATATATATATATATATATATATATATATATATATATATATATATATATAAATTCACCTTCATCCCAACGGCTCAGTGGTAGAATCCCCGACTGACGCCAATTCGGTCGGGTTTTGATCCTAGCTTGAGGTAACCGGACGTCTATCCACACTGATGTGTTGTGATACCGCGAAACAGTCTGTGTGTGGATGACAAATATATATATATATATATACGCAAATACATAGATATGAAAACATAAATATATATATATATATTTGGCTTACAGATAGCGCAACTCTGCTATCGGTAGTTGCTGAAATGTTTTTCTGATGATTGCATCGTGCATGTAACTTAGAGTTGTGCTACCGGTGCGGAAAAATGTATATTTATTATTAATATAAACTGTAGCTATGCTTCAGCATTATTTTATTGGTACCAACACTCCATATTATATATATATATATATATATATATATATATATATATATATATATATATATATATATATACATGGCCACTCGTATTCGAGGATACCCGTCTATTATTGCAGACGCTTGCTCGGGCACATTTGGGTTTGTTCAACACCCATTTATACTGCAAATATGCCGAGCAGACCATATTTACAGTTTCTGGGAAAAGAGCGTCTTATCTAGTGTGATCAATAATCCGAATGACAGCACGCGCAAACCTTCGGTCACGATGACTTGTGACGTATTGCTAGCACAGCTATCGTCTACCCAATTTCACTCTAAAGGCTTGGGTCAACTCGTAGTATGGTTTTTTTTCCCAAAGGACCCGCAAGCTAGAATCGCCCCCTCCAGTCCGATAACATTATGGTGACATTCGAACCCGGGTTCAATGGTCAGAAACTCTCTAACCGTGTCCATGATATATATATATATATATATATATATATATATATATATATATAGTTACTAGCACCCCATTACTGGTTGCTGGCACCCCATGCAAGCTGAACTTCCTGTCGTATCCATTACATGATCAGAAACGCTCTAACCGCCCGTGTCCATTATATATATATATATATATATATATATATATATATATATATATATATATAAATATAAGTTAATGGTCAGAGTTGAATTAGACCAAATACAGTAGTATTAAAAAAGTGCTCATTATACATATAAAAAGATAAAAAAATTAACATGTAGAGATTTTAAGTATAAAAAATTAAGAAATCAACCGATTACGCTACCTTCGTTTCAACCTTTCGGTATCTTATGACGATTTCGGTCAATTGATTCCTAGCGCTTTATTTTTTTTTAAAATTCAAATTTATGAACGCAATATCTAAAAAAAATAAACGCATAAGCGCACGACGTGAGATGTGGTAGAAGGTAAAAAGTGGAGGGAGGAGGTGGGTTGTACTTGATTTTATCCCCTCCTCCTCACCTTTTACCACACCTCAGGGTAGCTCCAATACGAACATTTTAGCGTGTTTGGATGCCAATCTGAGGATAGTGCAGAGGATTCGGAAAGAGTTGAATCAGTCTAATGGTGATTATGAAGGTATGCAGCTCGGAAAACCCACTGATCCATCTGATAAGAAAATGATTTTCGAATTTATTGGTGAAGGCCTCAGACTCAACATGGAGGCCTACATCAGGTGCCTTGATGAGGTAGTACTGTCGTCCTTGGTCAAGAGGGTGGCTGACTGAAGACGCTGTCTGACAACCGGAATTTGCACCATGCCATACAAGCTAGAAAACTCAGTCATTGCTGTCAGACAATTTCTGCCACCCGTTACATCTGGCCACCTAACTCCCCAGACTGCAACCATTCCCTGATCATTATATGTGGGACGCAGTTGAGCGAGAGACCAACAAAACTCCTTGTAACACCGAAGATGACCTGAAAGCAAGGATTATGGCATCATTCCCCAACATGAACAAGCAGACTGTCCAGAAGAGCTGCAGGAGATTCCAAGGTCGTCTGGAGGCTGTAGTTGAAGCCAATGCCGATTTTATTGATAGCAACCAAAAGCCAACTTGTACGTCAAAAAACATTAATGAAATCATGTCGCAAGCACTTGGAACTTTATTTAATAGACTAATGTATTACATCTACAAAACAAACAAATTTATTCAAATAAAGAACACAATTTTGTGTGTCGAATAAAATCGACATGTCTCTATTTTCACATTAATTCAATTAAAAAAATTGTATGTATGTATGTATGTATTATGAAATGGACAATGGTCCGACAATTATTTTAAAGACATTTTTTTATGTTTATACGTTCTTTTTATAGATACAAATATTTAAGTAAATGGTCTGTTTATTATAAACAGTATTAACAAAATTAACCGGCCTGAATGTCCGAGAAATTTTGTCGGAGGAGGCATATTTTCTATGAAAATTTCTCGGACATTCAGGCCAGTAAATATTGTTAATACTGTTTAGAATAAACAGAGCATTTACTTAAATATTTGTATCTATAAAAAGAACGTATAAACATAAAAAATGTCTCAAAATAATATATATATATATATGTGTGTGTGTGTGTGTATGTTAGAGAGAGAGCATGTAAGTAATTGCATTTATTTGTTTGAGTTAATTTGAATATAAACTCAGACTTAGGACAATTCATATTTAAGCTTTCCACTGAAACTGTGAAAACAGTCCGAAATCTCGAAAAGAAAAAACAAAAAATCCTTAACCAAAAACTTTAATTGGTTTCACCAAACTTGTATAAATATAAAACAGCTGTCCAAATACACATATACACACGCGCGCGCACACACACACATATATATATATATATATATATATATATATATATATATATATATATATATATATATACAATACGAAGCAAAATCACTTTCTATTTCGTCTTGTTCTATCTCTCTATCTATTAAAAAAAATAACTTTGAAAGTTTAAAAATTTCAGCCCCCGCTCTCCTTTTTGCACATAACCACTCCTGGTCAAAATCTGAAGACCAGATATAAAAGGGTTAAAAAATATAAAATACTGTTACTTTAATCAAAATTATATTTGCCAAAAATTTACATTTAATTAGAAAATGTTGTTTATCAACAACCAAGTGAAAAATTTAAGCTTTTAATTGATTAATTTAAACAAACATTGAAAAAGTATTTTTTGGTTGGTCATAAAGATATGACCATGTAAATAAAAACAGCAAATACGGAACAAATAAGTGACAACGACAATTTAATTCTCAGTATAGCCTCCATTTTTGTGAATTACTTCGTAAATTCGCTTTGGCATAATCATTATTAACTTCTTCGTGAGGGTGCTTGGGATGCTTGCCCAGGATGCATAAACTGCAGCATGAAGAGCATCCACAGTTTCAAATTGCAATCCATGTTTATAAACATCCTTTGCCATTCATCCACAAACATTCTTGATTGGGTTTAGATCTGGAGAGCACGGTGGATGGCTCAAAAGCTGAATGTTGTTTTCAATAAAAAAAACTCCTTCGAACTTTGAGCGTTGTGGATTGCAACATTGTCCTGCTGGAAAATCCAGATTTCTTTGCCTAGACGAGCGCCTTCAGTAATTAGCAATGCCTTTTGTAACATGTCAATGTAACTAGCAGCTGTTTAATGACATTTTACCTCCTGTAACTCAAGAGTTCCACTGTACGAAAATGAACACCAAATCATAATTGATCCACCTCCACTGTGTCGTGTTGAGAAAATTTCTTTTGGGACGTCTTTTGCATGCCAGTAACGCTGAAAACCGTTTGGGCCATCAAGGTTGATTTTTTTTTCTCGTCTGAAAACAACACTTTCTTCCATTTATCCACATCCCGAATTTGATAATCGGAAGCAAATTGTAAACGGGAGGTTTTATGGCGAAGAAGAAGGCTTTCTTAAACCCTTTCTTATTTAAATGCTGACGAATGCTGAATTCGATAGCATTTAAATAAGAAAGGGTTCAAGGGATCTGTATTCGCTTTTATCTGATTTGATGCTAGGCTTGAATCTCTCTTAACCTCTCGCTTAATGCACCTATCGAGAGATTGTGAGGTTTTGTTTGGGCGACCGCTTATTTTTTTACGCATCCGGATTATTGATGAAGTTAGCAATGACGGTTCTGCTACAGCCAATTTCATTTGCAATGGCTCGTTATGAAAGACTACGTCTTTGAAGTTCAACAATCCTGCCCAGTTCGAACTTTGTTAAAATTTTACACTTAGCCATTTTAAAATCTAAAATTTAACGCTGGAAATGAGCTAAGTAGATGTTTACACGCCTGAAGCTATGAGCACACTGACTAATTCTAAAAATCATGTCCATTAACGTTTTTTTTTTCACACATGGTCTTATCTTTATGACCATCCAAAAAAATTATTTTTCAATGTTTGTTTAAATTAATTCACTTGTTAAATGTTCACTTGTTTGTTCATATTTAAGCAGGAGTATATAGTTACGTCAACAGCACTTTAATCCGATGAGGTACTAAAGGATGAAATGCAAAATGCGATTTTTTCTACTTTTTCCCCCTATCTATCTATCTATCTATCTATCTATCTATCTATCTATCTATCTATCTCTGTTCTCTATCTATCTATCTCTGTTCTCTATCTATCTATCTCTGTTCTCTATCTATCTATCTCTGTTCTCTATCTATCTATATCTGTTCTCTATCTATCTATCTATATCTGTTCTCTATCTATCTATCTATATCTGTTCTCTATCTATCTATATATATCTGTTCTCTATCTATCTATCTATCTCTGTTCTCTATCTATCTCAATCTGTTCTCTATCTATCTATCTCAATCTGTTCTCTATCTATCTATCTATCTATCTATCTATCTCAATCTGTTCTATATCTATCTATCTATCTATCTATCTCAATCTGTTCTATATCTATCTATCTATCTCAATCTGTTCTCTATCTATCTATCTATCTATCTATCTCAATCTGTTCTCTATCTTTCTCAATCTGTTCAATATCTATCTCAATCTGTTCAATATCTATCTATCTATCTCAATCTGTTCAATATCTATCTATCTATCTATCTCAATCTGTTCAATATCTATCTATCTATCTATCTATCTATCTATCTATCTATGTATCTATCTATCTATCTATCTATCTATCTCAATCTGTTCAATATCTATCTATCTATCTATCTATCTATCTATCTGTCAATTCGAATGTGTTTTGGAATATGTTTGCTGGAAATTTACATGGAAGTTATTTTTAATCAGCTTTGATCTTAAAATGACTGCAAATACTTACCGGCACCTTCCTTCATTTATTTAAAACATTACAAGGTCCAAGAGCCACTCAATATAGAAGGTTATTGAATGACGTTATCGTATGAGCATAAGAGGAGATAAGAAGTGTAGCTTATGAGGCTATGTGGATATATAGAGTCAGTTGGGTACCGTCTGTGAGAAAAAGAGCACCATGACACAATCCACTCCGCCATAAATTTGGAAACGGCATGTTGTACTGCTTGGCATTCGCACCGGAAGCTCGAATACGACCATTTCAGAGTATTTGGGTGTCTATCTGAGGACAGTGCAGAGGATGCGGAAAGAATTGGATGAGTCTAATGGTGATTACGAAGGCACGGCTGCTCGGAAAACTCACTCTGTTCGTTCTGATAAGAAAAGAACACCCGAATTTGTTGGTAAAGGCCTTGAGGAGGTAGTGCGACTCTGGATCAAGAAGGTGGCTGCTGGAAAAACCTATCTCTGGCAACAGGACTTTTCACCATGCCACGCAATCAGGAGACCCAGTCATGACTGTCAGACAATTTCTGCGACAAAACCACCCCTTACATTTGGCCATATAACTCCCCAGACTGCAACATCCTTATTTTGATTATTATTTGTGGGTCGCAGTTGAGTGACACACTAAAAAAAACCCTTTTATCACCAAAGAGAAAATGAAAGCAAGGATTATGGCAGCATCCATCAACTTAAACAAGGAGACCGTCCAGAAGAGTTGCAGGAGGTTCTGACGCCAATGGCGATTTTATTGAATAAATTTAGTGTTTCTAGATATATTTTTGTGTAATTTTGGTAAATATATCTGTTAAAATGAGATGTCAGTATTAGTTTCATCTTTATATATATATATATATATATATATATATATATATATATATATATATATATATATATATATGTATGTATATTGACCACTAATATTATATATATATATATATATATATATATATATATATATATATATATATATATATATATAATTAATTAAAACAGGTAAAATGTTTGTCACTTAGCTGATTGATGTTACCTTAAGGATCCCGACTCCAGAGTTTCGTAGACGGACCCTACAGGTATTACTCCGTCCACTCATCAGGGGTATCAGCAAGTGTCTGCTTATATTGCTCGATCTTTTTTATATGCACTTTTCATTGGTGATATTTTTATTTTTCATAGTGTATGTGTTGCGTGTGCGTGCGTTCGCGCACATGCGCGCGTCTGATATATATATATATATATATATATATATATATATATATATATATATATATATACTGGGTATCGCAGAATTCATCTTGGGACTACTTTATTTTTATTGTTCAAACATACTTTTATAGAGAATGAAACTTTAAACCGTGGCAATGTATTCCCTTGCAATGATACGACGTCAGTATCTTCCATTTCCTTTGTCCCATAGACGCTTTCTTTTGGGAGTTTTCTCCATAACAGTGTCTAATAACTCAGGCGTCAACCCTCAAGTTTCTGTACAGCTGTTATCCTTGAGTTATTGACTTATCTGTAGCGTATTGATGTGTACGCTGCCCTTAAGAAATAAAAGAATCAGAAGGCATTAGATCAGAAGAAAGTGGTGGCAATAAAATTTCGGCATTTCACGAAATTATGCAGTAAACAAAAGTTTGATTGAACCCAAAATAAAATTCCATGATTTTGATTCTTTTTTTCAGTTGGGAATTTTTTCCAGGGATAATTTTCCGATGTTAATCGAAGTTCTTAAAAATGAAGAAATCCCAGGGCTAAATTCTAAAAGATATATGCTATGACATTTCTAAATACTTCGGTGGCTTTTCTCACACACACACACACACACACACACACACACACACACACACACACACACACACACACACACATATATACAGTGCTGTTCGATAAAATGATTTACCTGATTTTTTTATCTAAAATTTTTTCGCTTATTGTTTTTGGGGTCAAACTAATTTTTAATCTTACTAATATAAAGACCCCTTCCCGACCACCTAGTAAAAAAGTTTACCCACCCTAAGGTATTCTATTGATAATTATAATTTTGGATATAAATGAGATTTAGGGAAAAACTCTGTTAAAAAAAAGTGACACTCTTATTTCCTGCAACTAGTAATCAATAAAAACATAACCGAACAGCTTTAAATAAAGAATAATAGAGGTATAATTTATTATAATAGGTAATAT
>OZ038496.1:15137422-15179922 GCA_964036315.1 Acanthosepion esculentum | reverse complement strand
TATGTATATATATGTGTATATGTATGTATATATATGTCTGTGTATATATCTATATATGTATATATATGTGTATATGTATGTATATATATATGTCTGTGTATATATCTATATATGTATATATATGTGTATATGTATGTATATATATATGTCTGTGTATATATCTATATATGTATATATATGTGTATATGTATGTATATATATATGTCTGTGTATATATCTATATATGTATATATATGTGTATATCTATGTATATATATATATGTCTGTGTATATATCTATATATGTATATATATGTGTATATCTATGTATATATATATATGTCTGTGTATATATCTATATATGTATATATATGTGTATATCTATGTATATATATATATGTCTGTGTATATATCTATATATGTATATGTGTGTATATCTATGTATATATATATGTCTGTGTATATATCTATATATGTATATATATGTGTATATCTATGTATATATATATATGTCTGTGTATATATCTATATATGTGTATATATATGTATGTGTTTATGTATATATGTGTGTATATATATGTATGTGTGTATACATATATGTATGTGTGTGTATATATGTGTCTGTATATTCATGTGTGTGTATATATGTATGTATATATATATGTTTATATATGTTTATTATATGTGTATGTCTGTATATATATGCGTGTGAATATATGTGTATGTGTGAATATATATATTAATATATATATATATATTTATATTCATCAGTTTAGCTTACTCACTTTCGTTTATTACACATTGTATCACTTCGTGTCTCCTATAGCTTTCCTGGCGTTTTAGCTAGTAATTAAACGGAAGATCATTTAGGTCAGAGCCTCGTTTTGAGACCACGGAGCAATCACTCTACTGAAGAATCCTGGTAGGCGAATATTCTACCACCGCCCGCCATTCTTTCGGGTAAATGATTGAAATTCTGGTCTTCACACACACACACTTCCAAGCCCATTCCAATCGTTTTTCTTTTCTCGTAAACATAGAATGAGTTTTTTTTAATTTATTTGTGTTTTTAAGCGACGCGAATCTCATGGAAAATTCTTATCCAAAGTTTATTTGATCGATTGTCACGTTTAAAATATTGTCCAGGGTTTTTAAATTGAATCTTGTTCTTTTATATGCCGTGTCCATTCAGGACGTAGATGATCATAACCCTCCACCCCCCCCTTATTCATTGTATCTCTTAATAAATTTTGTCTTTTTTTATTTACCCCCATACCATATTTCGCCATCCATTTGCTCAAGACCATCAAGTATGTTACGCGCTACTTTCCCCTGTCCGCCTTTCCTTCTGTCTCTACTGTGAGGATCAGATTTTCCAAGCCCTCCTTCCTCATTACGTGCCCCAGAAATTTCAGCGCCCTCTTACTGGTGTTAAGTATAAGTTTCCTTTTTGTTTCCATTCTCTCCAAAATCTCGTCGTTGCTCACATATTCGATCCATGGTACCCTCAGCATCTTTTTGTAGAACCACATTTCTGTTGCTTCAAGTCTCTTCATCTTTGAGGAGATTGTCCAGCATTCGCTGCCATACAGAAATACAGATATCTCGCAACAGTTCAGTACTCTTCTCTTTTTTTTTTTTTGTTTTTTACGAAATTTTGATGTATCTTAATACTCTACTTAGCTTTTGGAATGCATCTTTGGTCATCCCAATACGTCGCACTTTCCGTCCACCCATAACACTTCCCAGATATTTAAATCTCTGCACCTGCTTGACTTTAATATCCCCAACCTGTAATTTGCATTTTGGGCTCATCCTTTTACTGAAAACCATGCATTCTGTCTTGTAGTTTTTTTCCTCTTTCTTCTCGCTTTTCTTTGCTACCTTCTATAAGAGATTTTGTAGTTTCCTTTCTGTGTCTGCTATCGGCACTGTGTCATCTGCATATCTTATATTGTTAAAATTGTGGCCGCTAATAATGAATCCTGGTAGGACTTTTAGTTGTCTTAGAATTGCCTCGCTGTATATGTTGAATGAATCTGAGAAGACACATCCTTGTCTTACACCCCTTTCTATTTTTGTATATATCCGCTGAACTCATTTTCTATCCGTATGCAGGCGGTTTGCTGCCAGTATAGATTCTTGATTATTCTAATATCTTTTCCGAATATGTCATCGTTTCTAAGCATCTCTAGCAGATTTCTTTTGGCGTACTTTGCCGAACGCCTTCGTGTGGTCTATAAAACACAGGTACATGTCCTTCTTCATTTGTATTGCCTTTTTCTGACAGCATTCCGAGCATAGATAACGTGTACCTTGTTCCAGTGTCTTTGACGAACCCGCACTGTTCTCGTCCTATCTCTGGCCTGATTCTGCTGTGCGCTTTATTCATCAGAATTTGGATAAGGAGTTTTGTTATGTGGTTCATTATGTTGATTGTCTGGCGAAATTCACATTCGTTTGCGTCTTGTTTCTTAGGCAGTGCTATAAAAATAGATCTGCTTAGGACTTCCGGTATATCACCACTGATGTAGATTTAATTTATTATTTCGCTGACCTTGTCTATGCCGAAGTCGTCTAAGGCTGACAGCATATCTACTACAATTCCGTCTTGTGCTGCCGCTTTGTTTCTGTTCAATATGTCCAGTCCAGCTTCCACTTCGGTTTTTAATATTTCCGGCCCGTCGTTATTTTTGTGTATTGCTGGTTGTTCCCTTTCGTCGTGGAAGCGTTCTTCTATATATTCCTTTTATCTCTGAAGTATTTTCTCTTTCTCTAATATCGGCGTTCAGTCCTTGGATTTTATGGATCCTGGCGATGAACATGTCTTTTGTCCTGTCAGTTCTCTTATATTTTTATGCATATCTGATTTATTCTATGATACTCATTCTTTCTATTTCTGCACGGTATCGTTGAGCCATTCTTTTGTCGCCTGTCTGCATTTGTTCCTTATTTCTTTGTGCAGTTTTCTGTATTCCATTCCATGTCTTGGAATCGTCTTCTGTCTCCTTTGCATCATGTCGAGAATTTCATTTTTCATCCATTCGTTTTTTCTTCTACGTTCATTTTTCTTTGGGATGATCTCGTTTTGTTGATGCCACTAAAACGTCTCTTAGTGTGCCCCATTTCGAGTTTCCATTTCCATTTTGTCCCTCGTATCTTTTTTTTCAAACTGTCCATATATTTTTACTTCAGGTCCTGGACATTCGGAAGTCTGTTGTATTGCAAGTTGGGTGCCGCGTTAGGCTTCTTCAGTTTCCGTATTTTCATTTTTAGCTTAAATATAACAGGTAGGTGGTCGCTTCCGCAGTTGGAACTTGCATAGTTTTTGCAGTGAACAACTGCATTCCTGAATCTCTTGTTGATAGTTATGTTGTTGATCTGGTTTTTAGTTTCTCGTCCTGGGCTTCTCCATGTTCATAATCGTCTTGGATGTTCTTGGAACCATGTGTTGGTTATTACGTGATCATTAGCCGTGCATCATTGGACCCATTTTTCTGCACGTTCGTTGGGGGTCCCTAGTTCGAATTTGCCAGCTATTTCCCCATCCCTCTCCTTGCCTACTTTGGCATTCAGGTCATCCATGATAATTACAAATTCTTGTGATTTACACTGTGCCTTAGCGTTGTCTAGCACTGAGTAGAAAATTCAATTTCTTCTTCCGTGCTTTGTGCTGTCGGGGCATACACAATTATAATAGGTATGTTGAAAAGCTTTCCTTTCAGTTTAACTACAATAATTCTTTCAGATAATTGAAAGCAACCTAGAACGCATCGATAATTTTTCTGTTACTGAAACTGCTTCGTTAGCATCCACGATTTTAGCTTTAATTCATACCAGACATTGTATAATGCAGTACCGGAATTCCTAGAGATGGTAGTAAAAGAAATGACCAAACATAGATTTTGAGAAGACAAAATGTATAGTTGTCAGCAAAAGGGGCTGCCCAGGATGTGATTTATATTTATAGTTAGTATTTGACACCGAAGGTGCATTGGAATAGCGAAAGGTTCATTGGAATAACGAAAGGTGCCTTCCAAAATCTAAGTAAAATATTAAGAAACAAGAAAATCCCGTTAGAAACAAAGAAAAGACTACTGAAGTGTTATGTAATATCGTTAGAGAAATGTGGTTCTACAGAAGGATGTTGAGACTGAACATGGGAGCAACGATGAAGTTTTAAGGAAAATGGAAACAAAAAGACGCTTCTCTTTAGCATAAGAAAAAGACAAAGTAGGTCTGAGGAAAGCAGCGAAGAACATACCTAACGATAGATAGGTTTTGAACAGGAGTAGAGGTTGGCAGAACAGGGACTAGGGAAGATAGTTAAAAGACAAGCCACACTTAAAGGTACGGAAGACAGGAAAATGTGGAGTCATGATCGCCCACGTCCTGAATGGACACGGCACATATAATTCAAACATTGAACGATGTCTGAAAGTACATATAGTACAGAACTCTATGCATGTTTTTCCTCTTCTTGCATGCATCCGAAAAAGTTTGATTTATATATTAGGCACAATAAGAGATTAACAAGAACGTATATATAGCTGGCCATTCGTATTCGAGCCAATCCCTAATGCAGGGGATTGCTCAGGCGCATTTGTGTTTTCTCAGAACCCATTGAGCCCACCTGTGAGTTTATACTGCAACTATGCTGAGCAGACTTTAGTTACAATTTCTGGGAAAGAGCGTGTTGTCTAGTGTGATCAACAATTTGAACAAGGCCAGTATGCTCAAACCCTCGGCCACGATGACTTGTGACTTCGTGCTAAACCCTTATTCTTTGTAGTTGCCGTTCGAGTTATTATTTCAATAATCATCCCGGACAATATTACAAAGCTTCTAAAGTCTTCTTCAACTCAAAACTCCTCCGGCTGAACTCTGAAATTTTATTCGCTAATTAAATCTTGACCTATTCAAGCCCCCAAGGGTTCCCAACCCAAGGCTTGTATGGTTTTCAGGTACTTTCCCCTTTAGTTTGATAACAGGGAATCACTTTCCTGACAAATCAACCATGGTGAGGTTCGAAACCGGGATTCATGGTAAGAAGGCTAACGTTCTAACCACTCAGCCACGTTCATAACTAATAACAAAATAGGACAATTTTAACAAGATACTGGAATAAAAGTTACGTGATGGGCATATTCTTTCTGACCACATATTTTATTAGGCAGAATAAGCGAATAACAACAATGGCTAACACAACTGAACAATTAGAACAATATACTCTTATAAAAAATGATGTTTTGTTTAGAATTGGGCTTCCAGTCACTTCTTGTTGTAGGGAACGAACTGATAGTCCTCAGTATACAAAGAACTGATATATTTCTATTAAACGGACTGTTCCAGTAGTAATATAAGCATCTACGGTGTTGGTCTCAGGGGGGTTTGCTTTCCAGCGTAGGCTTGAGCAAGGAACGCAGACGAGACTATGCCGAAGACCAGAGTCTCGTCTGGGGAGGTTGACAAACCCGACCCCGTGTATGCAGAGTCTACGCGGAATTTTTACCCGAGTCTACGCGATCGGATCTTCCCACATAAAAATTGTCCTTATACCACATCCTACCTTGTGGGGAGGTCGGGTAAATATCGTTTGCTTTCCAGCTTCAGATGAACTTACAAATATCTACTTGCATTGTTCTTGTTTAAAATAAACCTTTATTCTTTGTAAGTTGCCGTTCGAGTTATTATTTCAATAACCACCCCGGACAACATTACAGTCTCCGCCTGAACTCTGAAATTTTATTCGCTAATTAGATCTTGACTTATTCAAGTCGAAAATTAGCTATCTTTACTTTTATCTTGCCATTTCTTACGCTAATACAACTCCACATAGTAAACCACTTCCTTGAGTGGCCCTTGGGCCTTGTATTTGGTAAACATTAGTAAAAATTATTTTTTAATTATTTTTTTAAAATTCAAAATTGTCCGATATAAAATATATCTGTAAAGACATTATTAATAAAAGAAATGACAGGAAGAAAACGTTTTATGCCAATGTTTCATTCATGTTTTATGTGTCCTTTGTTGAGGTAGTTTATCTCGGCGAGTGTCTTGACAGTTCCTCAAGGAAAGAAACACATTGGCATGAAAGTTTTAACTCTTGTCATTTCTTCTGTAGAGGTTTATCCCTTGTTTCCTGTTTAGGAATTGGTTTCCAGTTCCTTAAACTCTGTACTTCTGACGTCTCTGCCTGATATCTGGAATTTTATTCTGCAATTATTTGTAATTTTTCCTCTCCAAATTAGGATTGGGTTTCCGGATTCTTCTAAAGTTTTCTTCAATCCTATACTCCTAACGTCTGTGCCTGAAAGCAGAAGTTTTATTTACTATTTTTTTTTTACCACAATAGGAGTAGATAGGTTCGCCTATCGTCCGGTTCCCACTCTTCCTCAATCATTTGAACGGGTGTAGAGGTTTATCCATTGTTTCTTGTTTAGGATTGGGTTTCCGGTTCATTCTAAAGTATTTTCATTTTCTTTCACTCCTACTAGCTCCTTGCGTCTTAGTGACATTATCGCCCTGCTTGGGCTGAACTGTTTAAAACAAAATGTGGCGTATAGAACATTCGTTCTTACTATAGATCTGATTAGAAACAATAAGAGATTAACAACAATAAGAATAACACTTGTCAATGCACTTAATTTATTGATATTAATTAAATACATCTAACACTTAACATTAAAGATCAAAACTTAGCTAATAAGTTATCACGAATTTATTGATCCACCTACCTACCTACCTACCTACCTATCTATCTATCTATCTATCTATCTATCTATCTATCTATCTATCTATCTATCTCTCTCTCTCTCTCTTTCTATATATATATATATATATATATATATATATATATATATATATATATATATATATATATATATATATATATATATTTAAATAAAAATAAAAACAGAACTTTAAAGTGGTGTGTTTTTATTTTTATTTAAATTATTAACTCTGATTTACATTGAGCTCTCTGGATTTTATCCTCCTTGGGTCTACCCATACGGATTACCTAGTTTTTCGTAAACTAAACACTATATATATATATATATATATATATATATATATATGACATTACTATGTCCACTGCTAAGAAAGTTAATTCACTGTGTCGTGCTAGACACATTTTCTCTCCAGAATCTACGATCTAACTTATCTATATGTCTGTGCTTAGAATATAGTTGTCATATATGGTCCAGTGCTCCTGCTATATATTTAGACATCCTTGATAAAAACCAAAGAAGAATCAGCAATATTATTGGCCCTGATCTGGTGTCTCGGCATCAATCACTTTCCCACCGCTGTAAACTTGTCACCCTGTTCCTTTTCTATAAGTACTTTCATGGTAACTGTTTGGATGGACTCATCGCTATGATACGTCGACTTTTTGAATTTAAGCGCAGTACTAGACTGACATCAATTTACAGTTAAGTCAGCTAGATGTAACTGTAGATTCTATGCTAACAGTTTCTTTTCTCACACTTCTCAATTGTGGAACTCTCTTCCGGCTTTCCAATCAGCTTTAATCTTCAAAAATTTAAATGCAATGTTAATCGCTATCTACTGTCTTCCTGATTACTCTTATTTTGTTCTCGCGCCTTAGTAATGTTTCCTGTTTTCTAATTCTTCAACAACCATTAACCCTTTGTGCCTTAGTGGCTTTACTGCCTTGCTTGGGGTGAACTTGATTAAAAGAAAGTATGTATGAATAAAATAACACATTTTGAAGTTATCTAGAAGAGATCCAATACACTCGCAAAAAAGTATGATTCCAGACTGTTAAATACACAGCAGGCACATCTCTTTCTCCCTTTCCTTCTATCTATCTATCTATCTATCTATCTATCTATCTATCTATCTATCTCTCTCTCTCTATATATATATATATGTGTGTGTGTGTGTGAAGGTGTGTATCCCAAGTTTAATTGTAAATATCTACATAGAGATTTAAGTACCAGCGAATTCTTGCTTCGCTGACGCTTAAAGCGTGCCGCTCGCTCCGGCCGAAATCACACAAAAAACCCATTCGAAGTTTCTCTTTCATTTCACTGGAAATTAATTTGCTTAAACTTCCATGACGAACAGGCGCAATTAACTATTTGCATTAACAAACGCTTTTTATTCTTTGTTCTTTCTATAACAGATTTACCAGTTCATATCTTAAAGCTTAAAAAAAAAAGGATACCCAGGATTTACCAGATGGAAATTAAACTAGACAGAGCCTTTGAGCAGAAATCCTTCTCCTTCCATTCTCAATTAATCATCCAACTTTTATTCGGTTGTATGCTATGAACTGTAACATACCAAAACATTTCGCGGCCTCCTTTCGTATTCATTTAGAACAACCCGGCCCTAAATATCTGGGAAGTGTTTTAGCATAGAACGGAAAGTGCGACACTGAAATCTGAAGGCGCATTGGAATATTCCTTCCAAAAGCTAAGCAGTGTATTAAGAAACGGAAAAATTTCGTAAGAAATAAAGTAAATAGTACTGTTATGTAACATATGTTCTGCTATACGTAATGAAGTCAGGACAATCTCCTCGGATATGACTAAGAGACACTTTTCCAGTGGACAAAGGCGTTGGTTAGATCCAGTGACAGACCCAAAGAGTGTGAGTTCAATACCCGGTTAAGGCAGTGGAGAACTTTCAGAGGGAAAATTAGCAGGAGATAACTGATAACTGACATCCATCAAACATGGCTCGTGGAACTAGAACAGTCTACCCCAGTGATCGAAATAAAGGGTTCGGTTCGAAATTCCAACCACCTGAAGAAGGCCGGGGCGTACAACGGCCGAAACGTTGTGACAAATATGGCGACAAAGATGAGGACAATAGTCCGACTAATGTAAATACTGTACATAATACCTCATCTCAGAAATATAGACAGACTCCAAAAATGTGGTTCTACAGAAGGATGCTGAGGATAACATGGATCGAATATGTGAGCCACGAAGGGGTTATAGAGAAAATGGAAAGTTATACTTAACATCAGAAAGCGACGGGACAGATTGTAGGGACAGATGAAACCAAAGCAAAGCATACTTAATAATATTGACTGAATATGCACAGGAGAAAGTGAAGGCAAGAGGGACAGGGGAAAACAACGCAAAACTCCTACACTAGCTAGTAAAGGAAAGCAAGAATTTTTTCACCCCAAGCAAGGCGGGAAGCCACTAGCACGCAAGGGGTTACAGAGAGTTGCGGCAAGAGGAGTGATAGAGGAAAGGATGAAGAGAAGGATAGGGGATAGATCAAGGCATTTGGAGACGTCGATTGACATTACATTTAAATAGTTGGAGATAATAGCTATCAGGGAAACAGGAATGAAGACGTGAGTTCCACAGGCGAGAAGTGCGAGACATGAAGCTATTGGAGTAGAAGAGACGTCTACATTTAACAGTTTCGACAGTGAAAGGGTGTGAGCGAGATGCCAGCCTAGTAGAACGCTTAAATTCATGAAGTCTGGAAACCAGCGAAAGTAGCTCGTTGGAGCAATTACCATGAAAGTATTTGTAAAAAAAAAAAGTACAGAGGGAGGCGACGGCACGCCTGTGAGAGAGCGACTGCAGACGAGATGCCAGATCAGAGCCAATTACATTGCATATCCATCTCTGGATCTTATCAAGAACCCTGAGACAAACACAAGGGGCACCGGACCATATATGGCAGCAATACTCCATTCAATGGCGAATGGTTGATTTGTAGATGTGAAGGATCGACTCCGGCGAGAAAAATTTCCTGGCGCGGCACAGGGAGCCAACTTTTCTTGCGGTAGACGAAGCTATTGACTCAATGTATTTGTTCCATCTCAGGTCAGCAGACAGCGTGAGACCAGGTAGTCGCAAAGAGGAACTCTCGAGAAGTGAATTCAGGACAATTATTACTATGGCAGATGTTCGGTCGAGTTACATTCACCAGCTCCATCTGCTCAGACCTTCACAGCTAGGACCCGCCATTCTATATTCACAGTGGCAAATCATCCCCATTCCCTTTGCGTTCCTTTGATAAAAAGCAAGTTCCATTCAAACAGCTTCTCCTTTGAACTGTTATTTTATGGAACAAACTCCCGAGAGAATGCTCCTCTGACAACTTCACTCTTTAAGTCCAGGGTCAACCACTATCTATCTATTTTACTCGTCCCAGTAATAATCTTTTACTTCCCCTTTCTCCATCTATTACGATCTCACTCAGTAATACTCTACCTTGAGTGGCGATTGGGCCTTGTATTGGGTGAAAATGTCGTAGCGAGACATTTATCACTCTTATGTAGTTTCTCCATACGTGTAGATACGTGCTGGAGTTATCTTATTCCAGGAATATCAGAATGTAGTTTTAATAAAACAAATTGGTTTCTAGATATATTGGTGGCGGTGGCATCGTTACAGAGCCCAAAGATGATAAAAAGGTAAGTTGCTTTCCTAGGTCGAGTGCGTTTTCATTATGGCAGGTAAAAAAATATGTGGCTAAGCTAAAAAAAGAGCTTAATTTGTAAGAAGACGTCTAGCATTGGTAATAAATCTAGTTTATCAGCAAGTATAAGTCTATCGCAACCAGAAATGAAGTCTTAAGCTTGGTTACACGATGTTTTTGTTCTTCTTCCTCTTTTTCTTCTACTTCTTCCTATTCTTTTACTTTCTCTTCCTTTACTTCCTCTTCTTTCTTTTCTTCCTCTTTCTCCTCTTCATTTTCTTCTTCCCCTTCTTCTTCTTCTTCTTCTTCTTCTTCTGTTTTCTCTTTTTCTTCTTCCTATTATTCTACTTTCTCTTCTTTTTCTTCCTATTCTTCTACTTTCTCTTCTTGTTCTACTTCCTTCTCTTCTTCCTCTTCCTCCTCCCCTTCTTCTTCTACTTCCTTTTATTCAACTTCTTCTTCTTCTTCTTCTTCTTCTTCTTCTTCTTCTTCTTCTTCTTCTTCTTCTTCTTCTTCTTCTTTCTATTCTACTTTCTCTTCTTCTACTTCCTCCTATTTTTCACCTTTCTCTTCTTCTTCTTTCTATTCTACTTTCTCTTCTTCTACTTCCTCCTATTTTTCACCTTTCTCTTCTTCTTCTTCTTTCTATTCTACTTTCTCTTCTTCTTCTACTTCCTCCTATTTTTCACCTTTCTCTTCTTCTTCTTCTTCTTTCTTTTCTACTTTCTCTTTTTCTTCTACTTCCTCCTCTTTTTCACCTTTCTCTTCTTCTTCCTCTTCATTTTTTTCTTTTTTATACTTTCTCTTCTACTTCCTCCTAATCTTCAACTATCTATTCCTTCTCCTCCAATTGGTAATCTTCTGCGTTGCTAGAGTAACCGGAGTTGTCGTTCTTGTTTTATTTCCATTTCACTGTCTCCAGGGAAATCTCTCGTTTTTGTAAAAAGTCATCTTGACTTTTTCTTGAAAAGAAAAAATCTTTTTACATCTTTTTTCTTTCTTTTTTCGTACATTCTTTTTTTTTCTTAATACTTTGGATAATTATCTATGTAAAATTTTTAAGAATATTACGTCACGTTTAAACACCGGTTCCTGTATGGTCACCACAGTTAAGCAACGTCGCAGCCTGGTCAGTACCTAGATGGGTGACCGCTATAAGCTTGGATGTGCAAGTGGTGTAATGGATAATGGCTCAGAATTGTTAATATTCTCCCTCCAGCTATGGGTTAATTAGTAAGACTTGTATAACTAAATCATTATTAACTTCCCTCCCCCAAAAAGAAATTGTTACAATTTAAAAAAGGGCTGATAAGCTGTAAAATGGAATCAGTCAAATAAAATATTAGGTTATAATCAAAAGTATTTTCGTTTTATTTTACTTTTTACAGATCTTTATACCAAAGCATGAACATGTTTGAAAAGTGTTTATGACACCATTATTATTATTATTATTATTATTATTATTATTATTATTATTATTATTATTATTATTATTTCCTTGGATTTCTGTTGCATACACATTTTCTTCCGTGTCCCAACCAGAGACCTAAGGTCAGAAATGGCTTCATGACATCTTCCACTGATCATTTTTACAACAACAAAACTCTAAGATCATTCCCATTTTACATAGATAAAGCTGTTCGTAATATGTGAGCTGTACTTGTGAGTACAATTTTTATATTTCTTCAAGGCATGGACTACCAGGAATCCGTTCAATGAGACTAACTGAACCTTTTCCAATCAATCCTTGGGTTCCAACGGCAACTGAAATTGTTATTGTCTTCATGTGGCATATTTTTGAGATTTCAGCTTCAATAGCCTTGTATTTTGATAATTTTTGTGACAACTTCAAAGCTACAATACAGGGACTGCCATGTCAATAAGAAAGTACATTCTGTTCTTGTGGTCGATGTCTGGGCGATTAGCTCTGATTGTTCTGCCCATAAAACTGTTACAGGTCCTATCTCTGTAACCGGGTGTGGGTGACATTCATACCAGTTTCTTACCGTTTCCTTCCTGTAAAAGTTGTATATTTTCTAATGGAGATATTGACCCACTCTATCATGCCGAGTTTTATATACAGTGGATGCTAACACCGTGCAACCTGATACAAGATGGTCTATTGTTTCTTGATATTTATCACAGAATCTGCATTAGCTTGTTTGTTACGGGCAGAATATTGACCATGAAGATGCTTACCTTGCCATCATTTTTTTCATTTGGTACATTGCATTTGATTTCCTTTTTAGGTCATTTGTGGCTGCAGTGTATTATGGTTTATTTTCATTTCTTCACCTACTTGAAATTCTTTTTTCAATCTGTTGGCTTATTATTATTATTATTATTATTATTATTATTTTGTCACACAATCTAAGATTTCGAATACACCGGGTACATTAAGGTATCTGTCAATTCACAAGGATCTCAGACAGGCAACACTTTCCTCAAAATATGCATAGTGGTCAAAAGAGGCGATTTTTGGATGACTCCAAGTTGGTATGACATCTCCAGCTGGTCAATGAAGTCACCCAGTTTTAATGGCATTAATCCCAATACTCCAGTCACCACTGGAATCACCTCGACACTCCCTTCCTAGATCCCAAACAATCTCGCTATTTCAATCATTCATGTCGTTGAGAAAGTGACTGATGTCGAGGTGACTGGTCAGGATTGATTACATTCTTTGGATTTTTTTCAAGAATTTCGAGATGTTCAACAGGAGCAGCAGACCAGATATGACAGCAGTATTCACTGCACGGACGGATGGTAGATTTATAAACGTTCAATATGGATCCACATTGACGAGAAAAACTTTCTGGGACAACACTGTGAACCCACTTTCCTTGCAGTAGACGTAGCAAATATATATTCTGATTATACGTTATTTTTATACATACACATATTTTTAAGTAAGTGCTGTGTTTATTATAAATTTATTATATTTGTATTTATAAAAATAACGCATAAACAGAAAATATATTAAAATAATTGTCGGACTTTATCCGTTTCATAATATATGCCATTTCTTTACATTAAGACATGCCTCGAGTAGATATGATCGTTCGAGAAAAATCATGAGAAATGTGTTGTTTAAAAACAGTAATTTGACTTTGTTAACCAGATGCTTCTTCTGTAGCTAAATCTTATAGCACGTCAGGCCAAATGACGGTTCCGTGTAGGATACAGGTTCGATTCCTGTCGGAAGACACATATTTCCCTTCGATATTTCTCGGAGATTCAGGACTCCATCCGCAGAAGTTCTTGCTTTTCGTCTGGTAGAATATAAAAGGCGTTGTCTATTACGATTTTCTGAAACATGGACGTACCGTAACTGCAGACGTTTATTGCCAGGAATTTGATCTGGTAAACGAAAGATTACGTAGGAAACGTCCTGTTTTGGCAAATAGAAAAAGTGTCACTCTTTAGGATGACAATGTAACAGAACACTCTGCAAAATAAACCCAAGAAAAAACGAGATCATTAAAATGGAAGTTTCTTCTGCAACAGATTTAACATTTCCATCTGTTTCGATCACTAAGACATTTCAGAAGTGGCAAAATCTTCAGAAAAAGTGTATTGGAAAAGAGTCTTTCAAACATTTTTCAGGTTAAGAAAAACTCAAATTTCTTTGAACATGAAATCGAAATTTGTCTCCCTATTTTGTTACAATTAGAGTTGGTCAATTTGGCAATTTATGTTCCGATATCGGTTTTCTGTTTTTTCATTGATACACTAATTTTCGATTCGGTTTTTTCGTTTTTTAATTTAGTATTTTTGATTTCTAAGGAAGCCATTCATTTTCTTGTGTAATGATAGCATTTCCAGTCGATATCTGATTTCGTTTGAGATTGATAAATTTGCAACTTAGTCCATTCAACACGAAATGTCTCATGTATTTCTGGTCCAATCTTAAAAATATTCATATGGTTGGAAAGAAAATAAAATAATCTTTCTAAATATGTAATTTGTATGTGCTTTTATTCATTGAATTATTTTTTACAGCGTGTTAAATCGGTATTTTGTTTCGAACAGCCGAAAATGCGAAATATGATTTTTTCCCGAGATTAAATTTTACGCGTTACATTGTTTCACAAAATCAAAGTGACTAATCTTTATCAATATTCTTGAAATTGTACACTCAGTTAGAAGACATCTTAAACTACAACCAGGAAGATGTTCATTTCTTCTCTGCCCCGTGGAAGCGAATACAAATAAACGTCCCATATACTTTTTGACTTTCGAGTGTTGTTTTTTTTTAAATGTCTGTCATTGTGGAAGTCAGTTAACTGGTGTGTAAGGGGTCAATATTTGGTTTTAAGCAAGGGCCATAAAAATTTATAGACACGCTCGAACCTCGGTGTCGGCAGTTACTCATTTTCATCCGATATGATAATTAGGAAAATCAATTCATATTAAGCAACCGATGTTGGAAAAAATTTCAGGATATATTTAATTTTTTTTATAAGTAATATATTTCTAAAAAAAATTAATGGATTTTTTCAAATCCGACAATCTTTTATTACTTCAAACTTTATTTTCAATGTATACTCGTATTTGAGTAGACGCCCCGTTTATTTTCAACAGTATCTATTTTGTCTACCGGCCTACGTACCCGAGAAAACTTAATAAAAAATGCCCTCCATCAAGTTTCGAGCCTGCGTCCCTTTTGCAGGAGGAAACATCTGATACAACGTTCTTTTACTTCTCGGTTACGAAGAGCTTCACAATAAAACGTGGTCCTATTTTGTTATTAAAGCACGCTCACTCATTCAGACATTTCTCGAAAGTTCATGTCTCTCCAGTTTCGTATCCAAAACGTAAACAAAGCAATTTCTAAAGAAATAATGGCCTTTTATTTATTAATCCGACAGATTTTTATTACTCCAAAAGTTATTTTTAGTGGATAACCATATTTGAATAGACGCTCGGTTTATTTTAAACAGTATTTATTTCGTCTACCGTACTGCTTCCCCGAGAATACTTTAAAGGGCAAAATAGAACCTTACATTATTGTGACGTCGGATCAAACAGTGGATCATCCTACAAATGAGGATGCAGGTTCGAATCCTGTCGATGGTTGCATTTTTTTATTCACACTTGGATATTACACTGAGAACATCCAAACTGACAATCGACTGGAGAAAGTCACGCTTGAGTAGGGAATTGCGACAAACGATGCCTGGCCGAGTTTAACGAGAGAAGCCCTGCGCGGAGTTGAATCATGGCCGGCAGTATTTTCTTTTCGGTTCTTTTATATGCTGTGTGCGAACATAGAAGAAATGTCCACTTCCGTTTTATGCCGCTACATAAAAAAGCATATTTTAACATATTTTAGCCGCATACATTTTACATTTTTGTTTTACTAGAAATTTTTAAAATTCTCACATTATTTAGTATTGTTGAAGTTATCGCTAACATTTTTTGTTGAGATTTATAAACTCTACGATTCGTTCAATTTCGCAAACCAATTGATGAAATTTGAATAAACTGATTTGTTCGCAAAAATACTTTGACAAAAAAACCTACTTCCCGGTTTCATAATTTCCTTAATTTAATTTCATAGGACTTTATTGTAAACAATGAAAAAAATCCTTTTTAATAGCGAAGAATAATTTCTTAGGATTTCTTACTCTTGAGAATGCAACATACAACTGGCCATGTGAAAATCTTTATTTTTGGGGCCAAATTCCAACTTTTTGAAGCGTTTGACCTTGTGATTTGTATATAATTATTGTAAACGCAAGGCGAACTAGAAACTGGATTCTTGAATATATATAAACCTAAAGATATGCAAAAAAACAATATTGCATTTTTATTAAATAAGTATTTGTTAATTTAATCTCGGTACCTTCATGAGATTGCTAAAAAAAGAAAAAGACGCCAAACTTGACGAAAGCAAAATTTTATCAGATAAATGTTTATGCTGTTATTAAGAGGAAAGACCGAAGTATTTTTAAAAAATTTTTCCTTCTTTTTAGAACATTCTAAATTTTGATTAAAAAAAACGTTGTTTCTCTTTGTATCACCGGAACTAGTAAAATAACGTATAAATTTTAGCACATTTATTTTGTATGACAGGCATTAATTTGGAAAATCTTGCAAAAATAAAAATAATTGTCGGATGTTAATGAAACTTTCAGAAACTATTCACAAATGATGGAAATTATTATATGTTTTCTTTATTTAAAGTCATGGGAAAAATATTTTTTTATATTTATTACCCCCCTCCCCAACTAATTTTATGAAACCTCTAGAAATTCAATCGCATTCAGTTTAGCGATTATATTAGTTAAAAGCACAAGGCTTTGAGGAAAGCAAATCAGGTATTTTTTTTTAATTGGAACCTCCCCACCTGAAAATCAACTCTGAATTGTAACATACAAAACTCAATAAAACAAAGATACTACAGCATACAGTCATTCCTGGTGCACCCCTGAATGCGCTGCAGCCATAACTCACAGGAACCACTACTTCAAAATCTATGGCAAGGAGCGGTGTAGTCTGGTCCTTACTACTTTCAGAACGCCACGCAGACGCTGTAAGAGAGTCCTGGAAAACGCCAAGTGCAGCTACACGTGATCTGTCCAGGCCAAGGTTGAAAACAAATTAGATCTCGCGAATTCTGGAAGATCACCAACCAAATGAAGAACGGCTGTGCCCAATATTATAAATGTCCCCGAGGTCATATCTTCCTCGACAGACAAGGCGAGGCTCTTCGCTTCGATCTTTGTCTCAAACTTAACGTTAGATGACACAGGCCATCCCCTCCTCAACTTCCCACGTCTTACTAAGCGCGATCTCGCTAATATACTCATTTCAGTAAAGCAAGTCTCGAGACTTATCAAAAGCCTTGACCCCCCAAATCCACTGGTCTAGACAGAATTCCGGTGGTCGTCCTTAAGAGTATCAACCCAGAATTATCCCCGATTCTAGCAAAGTTATTTAATGGCTGCTTGAAGAAGAAATATTCCCCAGGCATGTGGCAAGTATCAAGCGAGCCATTAGCTATTGCACCATCCGCACACCCAAGCTTACAGTAGCTGGTATTCTCAAACGATCAGCCATCTTTGTATTGAACAGGCGCGGTGTTGCTTAATTTCGGTGATCGCGTGGGAACCGCTGTTTCAACGTGATATGGCCGTAATTTCCCATAGTCTTTAGATCAGTGGTTTCCAACCTTTTTTTTACATGGCGGCACATTATTGAGTTCTTTAAATTTTTGCGGCACACCTATCACAAAAAATAAATATTTTCCACTCATAAAGCCTTTTTGCATTTTGTGATTGTATCAAAAATATCTTGACCTATTGTAGTCTATTGGGTAACTGTTTGCAGCATAGAAATTGCATTTATACATGTCATCGATGAAGATGCCACAATGAATCAATTAACTGTGCATGATTACTGATGTCAGTGGATTCATCAATTTGGAGAGCAAACAGACTATTTTGAAATTTGGATATTACACAAGTCAAGAATTCTTTGCTGAATTGTATTGTTTGATAGAGGGATCCTGCTAATTTCTTGTTCGGCCTTATCACCAAGCATAATTTTCACCATCTTCTTGCATGCTGGAAGGATCACTGATTCTGCAAGAACATGAAAGTTTAGATAAAAGAAAACATTAATATGATGAATTAAAACTAGTAATAAAATAATACTAATAATAAATAGAGTATAGACCCAGAGTGTTGGGATAAAAAGTAATAATGTGTAAAATTTGTTATGAAGTTTTTTTCAATCATTTCACCCCAAGTAAGACAGTAAAGCCACTAAAACAAAAGGGCTTTTTGAGTGTTAAAGAATAAGGAAAAAAAGAAATATTCTTAAGGAACCAGAACAACAATAGAAGAGTCATCAGGAAGACAGTAGATAACGATTGACATTGCGTTTACATTTTGAAGATCAAAGTAGGCTGGGAAGCATGGACCCGGTAGAGAGTTCCACAAGCGAGAAGTGCGACGGAAGAAACTGTTAGCATAGAACTTACGGTTGTATATAGCCAATTCAACTGTAAATTGGCGAGACCTTGTTGCCAATCTAGTACTGCGTTTAAATTCATATAGTCTAGTTACCATAGGGGGAAGTTCATCAGAACAATTACCATGAAAGTATTTATAGAAATGACAGAAGGAAGCAACTTTACGGCGGTGGGAAAGTGACTGAAGCCGAGCTGCCAGGTCAGGATCAATAATATTCTTTGGATTTTATCAAGAATCTCTCTCTATATATACCACCGGACCATATATAACAATAATATGATAAAAGGAAAAAAAAATCCTTACGAAAAGATGTGGTTACAACATCAACTTAAAGGTACCAGTCGTTCGAAAAAAACTCGGATTTTTTTCTGAATTTTCAAATGAAGAACTATATTTATTATGGCCCGATTGTTTCAGACGGTTGTCTTCACCTTGGTTGTTATCGATCGTTTTATCATCCGGCCTTCATCAAGTGTCTCTAGTAGTAAGTCATTTCCGAAAATTTCAAACAGAAAAGTTAAATTCCCGGGAGTAGACAGTCTTCATTCTCCTCCCCATGCTGGAGGATATTTCATATTAATTAATTCGGTTTTGCAGTATCGCTTGCCATTTTCAGAGAAACTTGATTGCTTCATTTCTTTATTGGTATTTTTTTAAATTCAAAGACAAAAACAACAGAAAAAAAACAGAAAATTATGTTTTATGATATATTTTCAAAGTAAATGGCATTAATGATTTTTAAAAGGCACATTTCGGAACAAAAGAATAAATTTAGTCTTCTGTGTTGTGCTCGGATTCAGTAAACTGTAAGGGTGGGGCTTGAGTTCCAAGGCCGTCCCCATAGCGCGGGATATCAAGCCACAATTCCAGGTAGTTTTCATATATAATGATACTATTAGTGAAACATGAAGTGTAGGCTCCGCCGTAAACTTTTGAGTAACCAGGAGACTCATATAGATAAAAACGCGCGAAACACGTTAATTCTGTTGTAGCAAATACGTATTTTATTTATAACTGTATTTTCCTTGTGCTTTGAGTTTTAATAAAAAAAAGAAAATGTAAAACAAATTTTAAAATACTTAATGTTTCCAAAACCCGCTTTTAAGTGTCCGTTGCTTCTAACTTTAGAACTTGGCAACGCCTATGATTGCATGTAAAGAATAAAAAGGGAACATGATATTTCTAGAATTAATTTATACTTATTCGACTTTCATGGTAATTGTTTTGATGGACTTTCCTCTAAGGTTCCTAGACTTTAGAAATTTAAACGCAGTACTACACTGGCGGCAAAGTTTTATCATTTTACAGTTGAAATGGTTAGATGTAACCGTAAGTTCTATGCTAACAGTTTCTTCTATCGCATTTCTCGCTTATAGAACTCTCTTCCGGCTTCTTGCTTCCCTGTCAACTTTGATCTTCAAAACTTTAAATCTAATGTCAATCATTATCTTCTGTCTTCTTAATTCTTGTTCTTTTATTGTCCTCTCACGTTAATAGTACCTTTTCTCATACTCTCTAACACTGAGTAACCCCCTTGCGTCTTAGTTGATTTATTGCCTTGCTTGGGTTGAAATGATAAAGAAAAACCAGGAAGACAGAAAGTATGGTCATCAGGAAGAGAAAAAGAACAAGATGCGAGTTAAAAATTGGAGATGTCAACATCGAGTAGGTGCAGATGTTTAAATATCTGGGAAGTGTTTTGATATCGGATGAAACGCACATTGGATTAGCATTCCAAAAGCTAATCCAGATGCTAAGAAACGGAAAAACTTCGTTAGAAACTACAAAAATGAGTGCTGGAATACTATGTGATATCCATCATCTAATATGGCAGCGAATGCTGGACAATCTCCCCACGGATGAAGAGAAAACTGGCGGCAGTAGAAATGTGGTTCTACAGAAGGATACTGAGAAATCCGTGGAGACTGCATATAAGCAACAGGGAAGTTTGAAAAAAATGGCAACAAAAATAACACTCAGAATCAGGATAAGATATATAATGAGGAAGTTGGGGGCTTGGAAAGCTTAACCCTCACGGGGCATATTGAGGGTAAGCGAGATGAGGGAAGGCAGCACCATTTACCTGACGAGCCTTAGCAAGGAGAACAAAGTGCTGAGAAATTCCGGCATATAGAAGAAGAAACAGAAGAAAAGAAAAAAATCGTTATGTACTTTTTCACTGAGGTCAGAGGTTGGTGTTCGAGGCTAGGGCAACGTCCTGATTTCGAATGCTGATTTTCTAAGCATGCATACCCCGCTATCGGGAAGATTGGGCAATACAATCTTCTTAGCTTTATTTGTTATTGTACTGTACTTAACTAGGCTTAGTAACAAGAATGAGGAAAGTAAGAAAGGTGAAGAGAAGAAAAGGAAAGAGAGAGAGGGAGAGAGGGAGAGAGGGGGAGAGAGGGTTTGAGTCTTGTACGTGTCCCCTTTCTTTTTAGCAACAGAAGTTTGATTTAACGCCATTAAAAAAGCTTAGGGTGACTTTTGGGAAATAAAAACCGAGTTGGCAAATGTAAACCATTTTAAATGCTTTGTGTGCCAGACTAACGTAATAATATTCATCCCTACAACGAGTAACGAGTCAAACGAATTACGTGCTACCCTCACACCCGGGTACAGGGCTTCGAAGCTGTGCACCGACATCACCTCACCTCACAAAATCTCCCCAGCCTACTCAAGAAAACATTCAAATAAAATATGAACATTAATAATATCTGCCAACCGTCACTTGTGCAACTTAGAGGTAGCGTTTGCGTCCAGGTTTCGAATTATGAATTCTTAAAAACATCAGGCGACTGCCTAACCCTCAAGGGGTAGCCCAACACCATCTTTCATGTGAACATGAGCCTAGATTGCTCCGTGCGAAAACTAAACAGCGTCAGAAAAAAAAGAAGAAAAAAGTATTTTACACGCCCCTGTCGACAACATAGAGACAAGGCGTAATTATAAATAGTTTCGTGCAAGATTAACCCATTAATAACACCGTCCCATTTCTGGGACGTTGAATATTAATGTGTTATAGGTAGAAACCTATAATTAATACATGAAGGCGTGGATTCATCTCTTCTACCCGACAAAGAGGTAGGAATAAATAGGTTAGACTGGGTTCTCTAGTCTTGAGTGGTAGCCAGTCTAGGTGAATGACGACGATGAAATCACAATCGTGGAGAAAGTAACAGGAAACTACTAACCAATATATTTCCTAAGAAGTTAAGATCATTCACAGAAGAAAAGGAATCTGTGGAGAGCCATGATCGTATACATACAGAAAAGAGGGAAAACGGATTGATGTCGACGATGTCAAAAACTTCATATGCATATAATTTATAAGTGACGGCAATTGAATATGATAGGAAATGAATGGTTAGATGATGAAGATGATGGAGAATGAATAAATAAAAGTTGAAGAGGATATGAAATAAATAAATAAATGTTTAAGATGATAGGGATTTAATAGATAGATGCTGACAATGATAGGGAATTAATAAATAAATATTGATGATGATAGGGTATGAATAAATAAATATTGAAGATGAAAGGAAATAAATAAATGAATATTGAAGATGATAGAGTATGAATGAATAGATACTGACGATGATAGTGAATGAATAAATAAATGTTCTTGATAATAGGGTATGAATAAATAAATGTTCAAGATGACAGGGAATCAATAAATGAATATTGAAGATGATAGAGAATGAATAAATAGATGTTGACAATGATAGGGATTGAATAAATGAATATTGAAGATGAGAGGGTATGAATAAATAAATATTGAATATGATTAGGAATAAATGAATATTGATGATGATAGGGAATGAATAAATAGATGTTGACAATTATAGGGAATGAATAAATGAATATTGAAGAGGTTAGGGTATGAATAAATAGATGCTGACGATGAGAGGGAATGAATAAATAAATGTTGTTGATGATAGGGTATGAATAAATAAATGTTGAAGATGAGGGAATTAATAAATGAATATTGAAGATGGTAGAGAATGAATAAATAGATGTTAACAATGATAGGGAATGGATAAATGAATATTGAAGATGATAGGGTATGAATTATTAAATATTGAATATGATTGGGAATAAATAAATGAATATTGAAGATAATAGGGAAGGAATAAATAGATGTTGACAATGATAGGGAATGAATAAATGAATATTGAAGATGATAGGGTATGAATAAATAGATGTTGACGATGATAGGGAATGAATGCATAAATGCTGACGTTGATAGGGAATGAATAAATGCATAATGAAAATGATAGGTAATGAAGAAATAAATGCTAAAGATAATAGGGAATGAATAAATAAATGTTGAAAATGATAAGGAATGAATAAATAATTGCTAACGATGATAGGGAATGAATAAATATTGAAGATAGGGAATCCATAAATAAATACTGACGATGATAGGGAATGAATAAATAAGTATTGAAGATGATAACGATTTAATAAATAGATTCTGACCTTGATAGGGAATGAATAAATAAATGTTGATAATGATAGGGAATTAATAAATAAATTTTAAAGATGATAGGGAATAAATAAATGAATATTATAGATGATGCTTATTTTTCAACATAGTCTCCCTCTGCGGTCCACACACTTGTATCTGGCTCAAAGTGATGAGGCCAACACTGGGTTATGAATCGTTCAAGGAAACCAGCTGGATCTGCCGCAGCCAATGTAATTTTTCTCGTAATATGATCAGCCTGTTCAGGTGTCAGAAGATGTGGCACCCACCAAGCAGAAACCTTCGTCAGGCCAAGTTCATTGTGCAGTGTATTCTCAACACTCAAATATTCTAATAACATTGGCTATTTGATTTTTACTTAATCGCCTCCATCACCATGTAGTGGCTACGATCAATGTTTTCCTATATAGTGGCAGTTGCACGACGTCCAGACCTTAGGTCTTTTTCAAGACTCTCCCTTCCAGTCCTAAATTTAGTTGCCCACTTTTGCACTGTTGATAAAGTTGGGGTGTTATCCCCTAATGTCGCAACCATATCAGCATGAATGTCCTTTTCTACAGGCACTTGATAACATCACGATATCAAATTTTATCCATTTTCAAGGAAAGTCGATACTGTTCTTTGAACAGTCAGTTCACAGTGTTCTTTGAACAGTCAGACGTTAGTTTACCTGGAATGAAACAATGCAATTATTCATAAGAAGAGTTAAAAATAAAACATGCAAGATCTTACAGTTCTAGAATCACTCCTTCGTAGTCAGCCTATGAACTTTTCAGTTCATCCTCGTATATAATTAATGTCAAATTATTTCTAAACCTATAATTAATACCGTTTTTTAAGAAACCTATAATTAATACCGTTTCTCTTTTAGAAGCCCTATAATTAATACCGTTTTTTAGAAACCTATAATTAATAGTTTTTTTCATATCTAATACGGTTAGATTTATGTTTTTTTTTAAATTAATCATATATAAACTGATAAAATATATATATATATATATTTATAGTAGATAAACCCAAGCCTATTAATTGCCAAGTCGTTCTTCATAGATTTTATATAATATATAATCTATGTTTGTAGTATGTTTAATAGTGACCGAAACGAAACTGAAGCGGATAAGAAAAAAAAGGAAACTTTTATTAACAGCGCGTTTCACTCTCTTTGGCTTCCTCGGGTTAAAATGAAAGAAAGACAAAACTGTTTGCGAGGAAAATATTTGGGATCTCTGATGATAATTGGGAATCATAAACCAAATGAATTACCTTAGCTTATCACCCCCAATATTCAAACTGATTTAGTATCTATCCACTTGCTTTATTTGTATCTGTATTAGATCCGTTTGGTATTGTAGGATTTTAAATATATTTTTCTAATGTTTTGACCCCACTCTGAGAGTATCTGTCTATATTTCTGCGGAAAGAAATATAAAGGAGAGACAGGCCGCCCCCTTAAGTTAAGGCTTCAAGAACACCAGAAAGTTGTAACACGAGGGGAAGTGGAAAAATCAGGCGCGGCTGACCACATATGGAGAGAAAAGGGAGACACCGCCCTCTGTGGGATTAGGTTGCGATCATAGACAAAGAACACCATTGCAAAATTCGTAAACTTAAGGAATCAGCACATATGCTAGGCCACAAAATTCTCCTGAGCCGACCAAGCATAGAAATGAATACAATATGGGAACCAGTAATAAAGGTGTACTAGAGAAAAGTAATAATAACAACAAAAATTGCAATATGAGCTCTGGTAAAAACATATGATAACAGAAAAAATTAAAATCTGAGTACTGGTAAAAATGGTTGCTGAAGACATTAGGTTTATAATACCCAGAAATTCATACACAGATATCCTCAAGGACACATGGCACATGGATAAAGGCGTTAGTTAAATCCAGTGACAGGACCCAAAGAGTGTGAGTTCAATACCTGGTTAAGGCGGTAGAGAACTTGGAGAGGGTAATTAACAGGAGATAACTGATAATAGACATCCATTAGACAGTCTACCCCGGTGAGCGAAATAAAGGGTTCAGTTCGACATTCCAACCACCTAAAACGGCCGAAACGTTCTAATAAATATGGCGACAAAGATGAGGACAATAGTGAGAGTTTATTATTTGCCTATTGCTGTGACCTTAACAGGGTGGACTTTGGAATAACACTCAGAGGTCCTGCTGCTCGATGTAGTTTATCGCCATACCCAGGCCGAACAGATTGAGGGAAAGAGGAAAACAGCGCATAACATACTTGATGGGCTTGAGTAAATGGATAGTAGAACAGGGTTTGGGAGAAATAACAAATAGACAAGGACAGGAAGATGTGGAGGGTCATGGTCGCCTACGTCCTGAAGGGGCACGGCGCATATAGAATAAGCTCAAGACTGTCGTTAACTGGGGCAAAAGATGGCTTGTCAATTTTAATGCCTCCAAAGTTAAACTTCTTCTCTTTAGTCATCTGAGAGACACCCCTCTGCCTTCCATCTGCATGGCTGATGCTATCCTTCAGGAAAGTGACTCGTTCCTTCTCGGGCTAACGTTCTCAGCTGAGATGAAGTGGAAAAACTATATTGAATCCATTGCTAAGTCAACGGCTACTAATGTCGGTTCGCTGTGCCAGGCCAGACAATTTTTCTCTCTGGAATCTATCTTGCATATCTAAAGTCTACCATTCGTCCATGCTTAGAATATTGCTGCCATATATGGTCCGGTGCCCCTGCTATTTGCCTTGAGTTCCTTGATAAAATCCAAAGAAGAATCAGAGATGTTACTGTCCCTGATCTGGTGGCTCAGCTTCAGTGACTTTCCCACCCCTGTAAGGTTGCCTCTGTGCCTTTTTTATAAATATTTCCATGGTAACTGTTTGGATGAGCTCTTCGCTATGGTAACTAGACTTTATGAATTTAAGCATAATGCTAGACTGGCGGCGAGATCTCATAACTTTACAGGTGAGCTGGCTAGAGGTAACCATAAATTCTATGCTAACAGTTTCTATTCTCGCACTTCTCGCTTGTGGAACTCCTTTCCGGTTCCATGCTTTCCAGCCAACTTTAAAAATTTAAATGCAATGTCAATCGCTATCCACTGTCCTCCTGATTACTCTTTCCTCTTCCTGCTCATTATTAATATTTCTGTTCCTAATTCTTCCATACCCCGTAACCCCCTGTGTCTTAGTGGCTTTACTGCCTTGTATGGGGTGATATCTTATATAAAAAATAAACTCATAAAATCCTTGTGGTCTAACGTTGCATGGTTTGTCCTTGTGGTCAAACTCACCTTTAGTGAACTTTGCAAGTCCTTAGTGACACATATGACTTCCAAGCGAATCTTTTCCATAAGCTTCACCAATCATCTTCTTCGCTTTTTCTGCTGTCTTTTGTAGCCATAAATTCTATGCTAAGAGTTTCTTTTCTCTACTACCTTGTTTCAGGTGATGCCGATTAAAAAAAAAGACGTAATGAAACTCTGGGAGGCCACCGGGAGCCGGCTTTAAGCAAATGATTAAATAGAAATGTTTAATCCTATTACATTTAATTCTCTGATTAAGTGACTGAAATTTTTCTCCCGACGGCCATGTATACAATAAGACCGAAGCTGTCATCCGTCAAATCTATTCACCGGATACTGATTTTGGTGTTGTTACAGTGTGTTATCAAAGCTGAAGGGGTGAAGTTCACCTCTACGGAGATCGGTCTCCATCTGGCCAAGAACTCCAGATAAAGCAATACGATAACTCTTTGAAAGCCTTCAGCTGTTCTGTGAAATGGGCTTCAGAATTATTTTCTTAATTTTGTGTAATATTGGATACTTGAGACGGACGACTTCCCTTACCCCCAGGAAATAAAACAAAAGAGCATATCAGTGACATAGAGTCCTGATTGTGTTATCTGGCGTGGAGTTGATATTTATAACCCTTGTATACGAGCGATTTTACAAGCCGACTGGTGTATTAATTATTCGACGATTCGCAATTTATAAGCCATTTTAAACGGAAATTCCTTTAAAGGAAGAACATTCAGAGAAGGTATTGCTAAATTAATAACTCGTTATCTTGCTAATTGCACATGATGCAAATATAGTTGGGTGTGCGGGTGGTAGAGCATTTAGCGGTTTGGAAAGAGAAAAGAGCCGAGTTCGAATTCCAGCTGAACTTGTTCATTTTCCCCCATATACACCAGGGAAAGTTTGAATCCATCTCTTCTTCCCCCAGCTATAGGTTAAATAGTAAGCGTGACTGGGCTCTCTTGATATGAGTTGGCAACATTACTTTTTTACAGTAATGTTCGGCCTGTAAAAGGTCCCAGAACCACTCGAGCTAGAGATTACAGAGTATGAGGTAAGGGGTATAGTTTATAAGAATATATGGGGAAAATAATGGTTAACTCTAGACTTGAACAGATTAAGACTGTAGTGATCAAGGAAGCATCCTCTTGGGAGTCGTTTCCACAAAGTAGCATTTCGTGGGAAGAAGATGCTCGGGTGGAACTTACATCTGACCAGTGCAATACGAAGGGAATGAGGGTGGTTCGCTACAATGTGTAATGTATGTCGGGTCTTAGCTGTGAAGGTTAGAACTGGGGGAACTAAGGAATGTAGTTCGTCCGAGCACTTTAAGAGAACTTTTTTTTGTGCTTAAAATATCTTAACTAGAAAGCAGATCTTACTCCCCAACTTGTTCCTTTTCTTTCTATATTTTATGGAGTAAGAGGCACAATTTATGCAGATATGCGGGGAAGTGTTGTAACCTAGCAAAGGTTACTGGATAGAATAATCACACTAAGGTTGGTAATGAACGATAATACTTAGGACAAGAACAACACATATAAGATTCGCCAGCGGCGCGTAGAAGTAGTTAACTGCTAGAATTGAGTCAAGTGCGGAGAACCGACAATTTTTTTTCAAGATTGGTGAATGTACTCGATCCATTTGAGGTCTGAGTTGAGCTTAAGTCCCAATAGGCGAGACTTGAAAAATTCAGGATCCACTCTGCGATGTTGGAGCATCACTATTTTGGTTTTTGTGGCATTGAATATAAACACCTAGTCACCTCCACCCCCACATACACACTGAGCTGTTAGAGCTCGTTCAGAGGAGAGATCAGCTGTCAATCTCTGGTCATGTGGAGTTTTGGAGGGACACCGATATAACGTTGTATCATCAGCATAGGTATACACAAATGATCGAGTATCGGCATAGGTAGTTCATTGTAAAAATAAAGCAAAGCAGAAGAATGCCACTAGTTTGGTTTTCGAAGCATCGAATGTGACAAGACAGTTTTTTTCCCCACTGAGCTGTTAGAGCTCGTTCAGAGGAGAGATCAGCTGTCAAGCTCTGGTCATCTAGACTTTTGGAAGTGCATCCATATGGCGTTGTATCATCATCATCATCATCATAGATATTCACAAATGATCTGAGCTGTATCAAAGCAAGTGTAGAAATTTTAACTCGTAGACTGTAAAGATATACACTACAGTTGAAAAGTTTGAAGCCACCCCCAGAATGTTATGAACTTGAGAGAAGAGTGAAAAAATAAAAATAAAAATAAAAAAAGGATCTGTTGGGAAAAGAATGGAATCAATTATTAAACTTATACTTTGAGAAACATTTGCAACGTTTGCCAAAAATTTGTGCTGCAGTAATCAAGGATAAAGGAGGATATTTTGACGAGAGCAAAATTTAATCATCAAATGATTTGTTTTTTATTTTTGTTATAATAAAATACATAATGAAAATCATATCTCACTTTTTTTTAACCATGTATAATAATTTTCTCTTATTCAAAGTACAAAACAAGTACTTTTGGGGCAAATTTTTAAAAAAATTCCAGGTGTTGCCTCAAACTTTTGAACTGTAGTGCATATGCACCATATATATCGATATATGCACACAAAGAACTAGTTTGGTTTTTGAGGCATCGAATGTGACCAACCAGCTGTTCCCCTTAATGAGCTGTTAGAACTAGGTCAGAGGATAGATGAGCTGCCAATTCTGATCATCTAGAGTTTTGGAGGTGAAGCCATATCCAAATCATTTCTGTAAAGTAAAAAGAGAGTTGGACCAAGAAACGGACCTCGGAGGACGGGTCCTGAACAACTACCTTCAGGGAGCTGCTCATTCGGAATGACTAGATAATTGAGAAGACTCTTCCAGCGATTCCATAGCTTATGCAATAACCCTCTATGCCACACCTTGTCAAATATCTTTGAAATATCTTTTGTGATCGTCCTTGAGATGTATTTGTACTTCACTGATTGTGTAAGTAATGAGAGTTAGGATATCAGCAGTGGATCGAGCTGATCGAAATCTGTACTGCTTGTCACTATTGAGGAGATCAACCATGTTCTTGTTGATTATAGCTTCAATATTTGCTAATGAAACTAAGGAGGTTGATGGACCTTAAAGCAGGCCATTTATGTAAAGTAGATAGAGTATTGGACTGAGAAGCGAGCTTTGGTAGACGCCCGCATTGTGAAAGAAAAATTAAATTGAAGACCAGCCTAAAGAAGGATGGGCTCCGTTAGGCTATGGCTGCAGTACATGTGATGTTCCTTTGACTCTAATGGGCTATGGAGCTTGTTATGTAACATGACAGATAACTCAGTCACGAGGCACCACATTTACTACATCCGAAGCAGCAGTGGTGCGTCAAGGCAGTGGTTCTCAGCTGTGGCCAATATGAACTTCGGGCTCATGTAACTTTACTGGGGATCCACACAAAAAAATAGAAAATTGGGGATTCACGGTTATATTTTAGTGATCTATGGTGCAATTTCATTTCGGAACAGTTGTTATAACCGAAAATTGGAAATTTCTACAGTAATCTACGTCATATTAAAATACTAAAAATAGAAAAACGATTCTAAAACTGGCAGAAAACAAGGTCAAGCGATGTAAGTTAGCGTCCCTTATACTCTAACTGAGCTTTTGATTTTAAAAGTTGAATAAAAACTGAGGATATATAAAGGAAGCATTGAGATAACGGTATATATTTTTGTATATCAAAAACTATATTGAGGGAAAATGTAAGACAAAATGGAAAAAAGTTTTTGTGTGACACATTGCATCTTTTAGAATTTCATCGGACTAAATTTGTTTTGTTGATGCGACTACACATGCGCACGAACAAGGAATGCTGGGAATTTTAAGCGAAGGATTGTATATATAAAGGAAAATTATATAAGGATTATAATTTATTATATAAAATAGTTTAATATATTAATATTAATTTTAAATATTAATAAAATAAAATATTAATATAAATTAATATGAAATATTAAAAAAATAAAATATATATAATAAAATTGATTTAATATATAAATTACATAATTGTTATATATAAAGAAGGCATATACATTTAATATGTCTATAATGGAGAAAAATTTATGACAAAGTGGAAAATGTTTACTTGTGTCATGTTTCGTCCTTTAGGATTTCATCAGACTAAATTTGTTATGTTAGTGCGACGACACACGCACACTAACGAAGGATTCTGGATATTTTTCCCCAATATTGTTTTTGATATATAAAAATATATATCATTACCTTATATTCTATAATCTTTTTTTTATGTGCCGTGTCATTTCAGGACGTAGGCGATCATGGTTTTCCACTTCCCCCTATCCCTTGTAGCTCTCAATAAGTTTTGTCTCTTTGCTACTTTCCCCAGTCCATGTTCTGTCATCCACTTGCTTAAGCTCGCTAGGTATATCATGCGTTGTTTTCCCTTGCCTCTCTTTCTATCTATCCAACCTTTGAGTAACAGATTCTCCAGGCCCTCCTTTCTCATTACGTGTCACAGAAACTTCATCTGCCTCTTCCTGATGTTAAGTATAAGTTTCCTCCTTGTTTGCATCCTCTCCAAAACCTCATCGTTGCTCACACGCTTGGTCCAGGATATCCTCAGCATCCTCCTGTACAACCACACCACCGCTGCCTCGGGTCTCTTCTTCATTTTTGAGGAGACCGTCCAACATTCGCTGCCGTAGCAGCTCAGTACTCTTTTTTTTTGTTACCAAAGAAATTCTCCTGTCTCGTAATAATCTGCCTAGCTTTTCGAATGCGTCTTTGGCCATCCCAATACGTTTTCGGATCTCAGCGTCGCACTTGCCGTCCTCTGTGAAAACACTTCCCAGATACTTAAATTTCCGCACCTGCTTGATTTTAGTGTCCTCGACCTGTAAACCGCATTTCGGGCTCATCCTTTTACTGATGACCATGCATTACAATTCCTAAACTTATCTATAAGTAGAAAATAAAATAAACCTTTTTTCTTGGAATGGTTATGAGGGGTCCAACAAAAAAAAATTAAGAGTAAAAGTGGTCCATGAGTGAAAAAAGGTTGTGAACAACTGGTCTAATCCTCTCTCTAGCTGGTTTGACTTTAAAGTGTTCCTTCTTCTTGACTGGTTGCAAACTAAGGCTGTAGGACCCGGATCTGTGCTGATGAATTCATAGCTTTTCCAGGGATATCTGTGCGTAACGAATACAAGTGGAGTTCGAACTCGGCCTTACGATTTGTCATTCCGGGACGTTATCAATTACACCACCCGCACGTCCACATGACAAAGACAGCAGTAGATAAAACGTAAAATCGCAAGATTGGCTTTGTGTGCGAAAATTTGGGAGAGATTTCCACGTCCATTTCAGGCCTTCACGGGGCCAGCGATGCTTCTTAATTTTATTTATTTTTTACTTATATTTATTCGTTATTTTTAGTGGATATTCGTATTTGAAATAGACGACCCGTTTTTTTTTTATCTCTATTTTAATCAGTGTGTATCACTTTTACCGGCCTGCACATTCGAGAAAACTTAATAAATCTCGAATCTGTGTCCATTTGCTAACAACCATGCATTCTGTTTTCTTGCAGTTGACGTTTAGTCATATCTTATCGCTTTCCTTTCTTACCTTTTGCAGGTTTTCTTGTAGTTTCCTTTCCGTGTTTGCTATCAACGCTGTGTCGTCTGCATATCCTATGTTGGTAAGAGTATGTCTGCGAGTAATGAATCCTGGTAGGAATTCTCATTCTCCCAGAATCGCCTCACCGTCTTTTATTTTATTTTAGTTATTTGTTGAATAGTTCCGGTGAGAAGGTAGAGCTTTTAAATTTCTTCAGCGATGCTTACGGAAATTTAACAAAACTGGCTCGTGTAATAAGAGACGACAGAGAATGTGACACAGAAATCCGAAGACACATAGGAATAGGGAAAGATGTTTTCCAGAAACTAAGAAAAGTATTAAGACATAAGAAAATGTCGTTAGCAACAAAGCGGGCCAAACTGTTAAATAATATTTAATATCTAGGAAGTATTTTAGCAGGAGATGAAAAATGTGGCACCGCAATCCGAACGTGCACTGAAATAGCAGTGGATGCATTCCGAAAGCTAAGCTAAGTAAAAAGAAACAGAAAAATTTCGTAAAAAAACAAAGAAATGTATGCTGAACTACTATGTAATATAAATGTTTCTATATTGCAGTAAATGTTGAGAAGTTTACGTGCATCGAGAGGATATTGCGTGTCAAACACACAGCCGACATCAAGTGGAATTCTTATATACGATCCATCGCTAAAAATGCAAGTAAATAACCTGTACGGCTCCAGTAATTACCTGACTCCTCATGCTATCCTCTACCTTTATAAGAGCCTGATCAGGCCGAAAATGGAAACAAGTTACATTCCATCACCTCCAATTAGACACCGAACTACCACCAGTCACGATGAACGGTTGTCACATCGAGAGGCACCGTGCCTCGAGAGAAGATTGGGCCTCAAACTTATACCCGACCTCAAGTAGAACTCTTATATACGATCCATCACTAAAGATGCAGGTAAAATGATCGGCTCCCTTCCAGTATGTACCTGACTAGTAATGCTATCTTCTGCCTTTATAAGCGCCAGATCAGACGGAAAATGTAATACTGTTGCCATATTTGAGCAGGAGCTGTCAAGACCTCACAGTCTTGATAGAGTTCAAAAGCGTCTCCGAGTTCGTATTTTTTTGTTTGTTTTTTAAGCATTTCACCCCCCAAGCAAGATGGGAGTGCCACTAGTACGCAGGGGGTTACAGAGAGTGAAAGTAAGAGAAGAGACTGCGTATAAGGGAGATTTAGGAAAGGATAAAAAGTATGGGGGTCAAGACGTTGCATTTAAATTTTTAAAGATTGCAGTTATCAGGGAAGCAAGTAAGAGGAAGGGGTTCAACTGTCGACAGAAGAAGCTGTTGGAGTAGAATTGGCGGTTACATTTAACTGTTTCAACCTAATTGCATGCTTAAATTCATGTAGTCGGGGCACCAGAAAAAAATAGCTCGTCAGTGCAGTAGCCATGAATAGGAAGCTACGTCACGTCTGTGAGAAAGTGACTGGAGTCGAGACGCCAAGTCAGGACCGACTACAATGCAGATCCTTCTTTGGATTTTATCAAGGATCTCGAAATGTACAGCAGGGGCACCAGACCATATATGGCAACAGTATTCAATGCATGGACGAATGATAGACTTGTAGATGCGAAGGATGGACTCAAACGAGAAAAACCCTCTGGCGCGACATAGAGAACCAACTTTCCTTGCGGTATATGCAGCTATTGATTCGATGTAGTTGTTCCACCTCGAGTAAGTGGAAAACGCACTGAGACGCTCTCGCAAAGTCGGTCATCAACCATGTTGATAGGGGGGTAGGGATATTTCTCTATGGTGGTTAAATGCGAGCAGTTTAGTTTTGGAGGCATTAAAATTTACAAGCCATTTTCTGCTACAGTTAGCCATTGACTGGAGGTCCTTTTCGAGACCAACGGTGAGGTTAGTTTTGTCAGCATCGTTAGATTTACGACTGAGACAGGAGTAAATGGTAGTGTCGTCTACACAGATGCCTACTTGCGAGCTGGTGACATCAGGAAGGTGAGAGAAGAATTATTTTCAACCCTCCAACCTCACTCTTACAGGCGAGATGTGGTTAGTTTCTCACTGCTCTATCGCTACTACCATAGAAAGTGCTCGGACGAACTGCATCTCCGGATTCCAACAGGTTTGACATTCACGGCCCGAACCTAACATGCCACTTACATAGTAGCAAACTACCTACATTCCCTTCGTATTCCATCGGCGAGAAGTAAGTTCCACTCAAAAAGCTTCTTCCCACATACCACTACCCTATGGAACAGACTACCAAGAGGATGTTTCCCCGATCAGTACAATCTTAACCTGATCAAGTCAACTGTTATCTTCCTCTCCTATCATTATAAACTACCCCTTATCGCAGTCCTCTATCTCGTGTAGCCACCGGGCTTTGTACAGGGTGAACCTTACTGTAACAAAAAGGCTCCCGTGGTAATGTTATACGAGTTCGAAGCTCCTTATTTCTTCTGAATTATCGTAATTTAAAAGCTGATTCAGTAATTTGACAGCTATTTCCTTTATTAAAAAGACAACACGTCTTTTTTTTCTTTTTTCGGCTTATCTGGGCTAGAGATGCTGGGCGAAAGAGAGACTGTTTCATGAGGTTCTTGTATTTCTTCAGTTGGGACCTCGCTGTCAACTGATGTTTAATTTGGTATAGGTGTTGCTACATGATATAACAAGCTCCCCTGGTAATGCTATGATAGCTCGAAGCTCTTTATTTGTTATAATTTATCGTAATATAACCGTTGTTTCAATAGATTTTTTTTTTGTTAAAAAGAAAACATCTTTCTCACAGGCTGTATGTGGCAAGTCACTCGTTGCTCTATCAATATTTCATGTAAAGTGGTCAGACGAACTGCCTCTCCTGGTTCCACCAGGTCTGACCGTCACAGCTAGGACACGCCATGTCACTTACATAGTAACAAACCACTCTCATTCCCGCCATATTCCATTGGCGAGTAGTAAGTTTCACTCAAACACCTTCTTCCCGTCAACCACTGCCTTATGGAACAGTCTCCCAATCTAAACATGTTCAAGTTTAGAGTCAACCGTTATCTTCCCCTCCTATCAATAAAAACTACCCACAAACGTGACCCACTATCTTGAGTGGCCGCCCAGTCTTATACAAGGTGAATCTTACAGCAAAAAAAAAGCTCCCGTGGTAATGTTATACGAGTTCGAAACTCCTTATTTGTTCTGAACTATTGTAATTTAACAGCTGATTCAGTAATTTGACAGCTATTTTCTTTATTAAAAAGATAACACGACTTTTTTTTGCAGCTTATCTGGGCTAGTGATGCTGGCCGAAAGAGAGACTGTTTCAAGGGGTTCTGGTATCTCTTCAGTTGGGCCCTCGCTAGAGATGAAAATAAAGTTTTCTGACAACTTATGTTCAATTTAGGTTTTGTTACATGGCATAGCAAGCTCCCTTGGTAATGCTACGATAGCTTCCTAATGGTTATAATTTATCGTATTATAAACGCTGTTTCAATAAGCTTTTTTTTTGTTAAAAAGACAACATCGCTTTTCAGTTTTCTAAAGAATATCCGCGCCCTTTAATCATGAAGCACTAATGAAGTTGGTCTGGAAGATCTAGAAGTGAATTTGAGGCACAGTAATTGTCCTACCGTAGTGAGTTCGATTCCCACTTATTGTTCAACACTTGTGACTTTAGTGCTAGACTAAGCTAAGAGTAATAAAATACTTATATACACCTCACAGTGACGCAATGGTCAGCAAGCTGGTTTCGAAGACAATTGCTATCGTAGTGTGGTCGATTCCAGTTAGGTTCCCAACATGTATAGCCTTGTGCCAGACTAATCTAAGTTTAATAAAATAATTATATATGCCGCGTTATGAAATTATAGCAAGCTGGCTTTGGAGAAAATTACTTCGCAATGACTTTAATTTGAACACACTTCCACACCTGCTAGAGGATGTACACTTGCTAATACGAAGACGCATGTGGTTCATGCATGATGGGGCTCCAGCACATTTTAGTCACATTGTTTACGATGCACTGGTTGACATCTTCCGTGAAAGATGGATAGGTGGGGGGGACCGGTTACATGACCTGCACGTTCCCTCGACATTATTTTTTGTATTTTTATCTGTGGGTCCACTTAAAACAATTGGTTTATGCAGCAGACATTAATAATGTTCATGGGGTCCCGTGAAACCATTCGACACCATGTGGGTGCATTCGAAAGGGTCCGCCAATCAATGATCCGACGGGTGCATGTGTGTGTAGAAGCAAGCGGAGGACATTTTGAACATTTGTTTTGAGTTGCTGTGTTGAGGTACAATGGACATTTGACCTTGTTTTAGCGCCAGGAACGTGCCCACAAAATTTGTAAATGTATTTTTGGATCGTATCGTGGATTGTACATTTAACAGTGTCTACCGTAATCTTTAAACTTAATAACTCAAAAACGAAGGATTTTCGGACATATGTTTATGTGGACTTTTGTCCTTGTTTTGGTGTGAGGAATCCGCCTCCAAAGTTTGTAAAAGTATTTTTGATATACCATATATATATATATATAAAATTTATACCTTTATTTGTATTTGCGATAGAAATAATTTGTAAAAAGGATTAGAAAGAAGTAAATCTATATTTTTTAAGGTTTTATTGAAATTTTATTTAAGTTTCCACACGTCCTCCATCATTAGCAATACAAAGGTTAATACAAATTTGCAGTTCACGGAAAACATTTGCCAACTGATTTGCAGTAATGCCTGAAATCACATTAGTTATTTTAGCTCTACTTAAAACTAGGTACATTAAACTTTATAACATTTTTTACAGATTATTTCTAACGCAAATACAAATAAAGTTATAAATTGTTTAAAGTGCACATGAACTTTATGGACATCCTGTATATATATATATATATATATATATATATATATATATATATATATATATATATATTGAGTAGCAAAAGTATTTAACACAACGATTTTTTTATAAATCTCTCAATAAAAATTGATCAATTTGAATGATACTTACCACAAATATTTTAATGAACATTGTCTAATAAGATATAAAGGAAAATTGAGAAACATTTTTTCGTGTACTTTTATTGACAATTTTCAAATTTGATTGCATGCAAAAGTATTTAACACGATTGGTTAATATTTACTAGTAGAGCCTCTGTTCTGCCTTACAGCCTCGTTTTCTGTAGTTTTCAACGAGCTTCTTGCATAAAGATTTTAGCAGTTTCACCAATTCTTCTTCAAAGACTTTCTTCAGTTCCTTGATATTTTTCCGGATCTCTTGCGTGTACTCTCAACTTTTTATTGGATTGAGATTCGGTGACTAGTTAGGACATCAATTCCATTTTCATTGAACCAGCGTTGAATTGTTTTAGCCATGTGCTTTGGATCGTTGTCCTGTTGGAATACAAAATCTCGCTCAAGCCCCAAACATGTTGCGCTTTTTAATAGATGGGTTGATAAGATTTGCTTGTATTTTGCTGCATTCATTCTTCCTTCAATGACTTCAATTTCTCCTACTTCGAAATACGAAAAACAACCCTAAGTAATTAAACATCCCCACCCCCATATTTGACTGTTGGGATGGTGTTTACTGGGTTGTATTCTGTTCCTTTTTCCCTCCATACTTGGTTGCACATGTTTCTCCCGAAAAGATCAATTTTCGTTTCATCTGACGAAATAACTTTCTTCCAGAATTCACCTGATGCAAGTTTATAATTTTTAATAAATTTCAAACGGTCTTGCACGGGTTTGTGTTTTAATAGTGGAGTCTTTCTTGGCGATCTAGAATACAGGCGTGTTCGATTCAGTGATCTCTTAATTGTATCTTTACTTACTTCAATTCCAGCATTTTTCAGATCTTTCTGAATTTCTCTTCAGTTGATTCTTCACATTCCGGGTTTTATATCGTTCAGTAGCCTCGTTTAATTTACGTGGACGAACACTCCTTTGAATATTTTCAGTAGTATCATATTTTTCCACTTTCCAACAACAGCACCTACTTTACATACAAGCGAATTTAAATCTTGAGAAATTCTTCGATACCCCTTACCATTTTTGTACAGCTTTATAATCTTCTGTCGCATATAGTTTGATAATTCTTTTATACATACATATATATATATATATATATATATATATATATATATAATTAATTTACATATACTTAATACTGCCCGTCAAAAATGTGTAAATTTCTTTTCATTTTTCGTTTCAATCTTTGGAAGTAAAGTCTGATGATCCGCGGTCCTTTAAAAGGGCTGTGGTGAAATAATTTATTATATGGAACCTTAAAGTGGTCTGTTTTTATTTAATATATATATATATATATATATATATATATATATATATATATATATATATATATATGTGTGTGTGTGTGTGTGTGGTCCGTTTTGAGCAAATGCACAGCTCACAATATTACCTTTCAGATATTTTTTGTACTCTTTAAATTAATACAAGTTGAGAAATAGAGCTACTTTGAGACATAAGGTTGACGGTTATGCCAATAATAATTGGTGTTCTTGGAAAGTTAACTAAAACGATATTATCAAAACTGAAAAAAAAATGGTAGATCCAGAGAAAGTTTGAAACTGTTCAGGTGACAACAATCCTGGCCTCTGTAAGAATTCTTGGGAAGCAAGGAAAGATTTTTTTTTTGACGTGAATATGTAAATAATCTATTCTGCAATATATCCGACAATGTGACTTTATATATTTATCGGTTATACAACTTGATCTCCCATTCTCCCATTCTTACATTCTTAGATTCCGCTATTGTCTCAGGGTGCATTATTCGATGCCAGTTAGCAAAGATATACATTTTAGAGGTAACTTTATTCGCTGTCTCTGCTTAAAAATGGTGTTGCGAATGAAATTTTTACATATTGCTGGTAATTACGTAATTTGTCCTGGAAAATCTGTAGCAACATTGACTCAAATAATTTACTTAATGTCTAATAATTCTCCTCCAACAAGGACTCGGGGCGCTTTTGAACTCTGTCAAGGCTGGAAAGTGAGCCCTGAGCAGCTCTCGCCCAAATATGGCAACAGTACTCCATTTTCGGTTTGATCTGGCTCTTATAAATTTAGAGGATAGCATGAGGAGTCAGGTACTTACTGGAGTGGTACAGGGAGCCGATCATTTTACCTGCATCTTTTGCGATGGGTCGTATATAAGAGTTTCACTTGAAGTTCTGCATATAATACTTTTGTAAAAGTTTAAAAAAAGAAAAGAAATTTTTTTATGATTTGTTTTAAAAATAGTAGTAATTGTTCACATGTTCAGTCCATGGTATTCTCAGTATCCTCCTGCAGAACCACATTTCTGTTGTCTCAAGTCTCTTCATCTGCAATGGAATTGCCCAGCATTCACGATCATGTAGGAGGATCGATATTACATAACAGTTAAATTCTCTTTTCCAACAAAGTTTTCCTGTTTCTTCGTACTTTGCTTATCTTTTCGAAGGCATCTTTCGTTATCCTAATACGTGCCTTCGGATTTCGATGTCGCATTTTCCGTTAAAACAATTCCTAGATGTTTAGTATTTTTTACTTGCATGATTTTTGTATCTCCAATTTGTAATTGGTATGATGGGCTCTTCTTTTGGTTGGCAGCTATACATTCTGTTTTCTCATAATTGGCGTTTAGTCCTTTCTTCTGGCTTTCCTTTACTACCTTCTGTAGGAGTTCTGTAATTTATTTTCTGCATTTGCTATCAACACTGTGTCATCTGCATATTTAATATTGCTAAGATTCCGGGATTACTTCACTGTAAAGATTGAATGAGTCTGGTGAGAAGACACATCCTTGTCTTATGACCCCTTTCTATTTTTGTGTACCTATTCAATCCATTTTCTATCTGCCTGCAGGGGTTTTTCTCCCATATAAGTTCAGGATTATTCTAATATCCTTCCCAAATAAGTCAACTGTAGTTAACATTTCCAAAGGTTCCTTGTTATTTAATTTATCAGACGCTTTTGCTTAATTTGTTTTTAATCATTTCATCCTAAACAAGGCGATAAAGCCTCTAAGGCGTAAAGGAATAATGAGTGTGAGAGAATATGAGGAAAAAACATTATTAAAGAGAGAACACTAAAAGAACGGGTATTAAGAAGAAAGAAGATAACGATTGCCATTGCACTGATATTTTTGAAATTCAAAGTTGACTGGCAAATAAGAGGTCGGAAGAGAGTTCCACAGGCAAGAAGTGCGAGAGAAGAAATTGGCTAGAATAGACTAGAACGTATGGTTACATCAAGATATTTCAACAGTAACATGGTGAAACCTCGACGACAATCTAGCACAGTGCTAAGTGTAAAGTCTAGGTAACAAAAAGGAAAGCTCATCGGAACAGTTACTATGAAAGTATTTATAAAAAAAAGGCACAGGGAACATACGTTACGGCAGTGGAAAAGTGACAGAAACCGAGATGCCAGGTCAGGTCCAATAACATTGCAGATTCTATTTTTGGATTTTATCAAGAATCTCTAAATGCATAGCAGAAGCACTAAAGATGTGGCAGCAGGGTTCAATGGATAAATGAACGGTAGATTTATAAATGTGTAAGACAGATTCTGACGAAAGAAAATGCCTAGTACAACACAGTGAATCGATTTTCCTAGTAGAAATATAATTTTTCTAAAAGGCCAGGGCGTACAACGATCGAAATGTCGTGAATATGACAATAAAGATAAGGACAACAGTCCAATAACATTGCAGATTCTTTGTTGGATTTTATCAAGAATCTCTAAATGCATAGCAGAAGCACAAGAAAAGATGTGGCACTGTTCTGCTTGTATTTCGAGCCTAAGTCCACCGCGCGCTCTTCTGCTGATATTGGTTGAAATTTTGAAGCGAACGATTTATTTAGCCCCCAGTCAATATGTTAACAAAGATGAGGACAGAAGTCCGGACAATGTAAATAGTTACAACACCTCATCTCAGAAATATAGACAGAAAATGTGACACCGAAATCCGAAGGCAGATTGGGATAGCGAAAGATGCAACCTAATGAGCCACATAACAAAACTTATCATCCGAATTCCGATGGATAGAGCTTGCGGCGGACTTAGACTCGGAATACAACCAGAACAGTGCGGTGTCGTTAATGTCACTGGTACAAATAAAACTACATTAATACTCAGAATGATATCTGTAAGAGCCATACAAAGACAGAAGGATGTATACCTATGTTTTATTGATTAACGCGAAAACTAAACTGATTTCTTTTATTCGTCTTAGAGAACCTTTTTTGGTTTCCATCAACATGGCCGATTCTAACCTCCAGTAGAATGAATCATTGCGCCTTCTCCAGCTAACGTTTTCCGTTGACGCGAATGGGAAAATTATATTTCTACTAGGAAAATCGATTCACTGTGTTGTACTAGGCATTTTTTTTCGTCAGAATCTGTCTTACACATTTATAAATCTACCGTTCATTTATCCATTGAACCCTGCTGCCACATCTTTTCTAGTGCTTCTGTTATGAATTTAGAGATTCTTGATAAAATCCAAAGAAGAATCTGCAATGTTATTGAACTGTTGTTCTTATCTTTATTGTCATATTCACGACGTTTCGATCGTTGTACGCTCCGGCCTTCTTCTGGCGATATTGGTTGGAATTTTGAAGCGGAACATTTATTTATCCCCCAGTCAATATGTTAACAAAGATGAGGACAGAAGTCCGGACAATGTAAATAGTTACAACACCTCATCTCAGATATATAGGCAGAAAATGTAACACCGAAATCCGGTGGCAGAAACGTAGTGAATATGACAATAAAGATAAGGACAACAGTCTGAACAATTTAAATAGTGTAGATATCACCTGTTTCAGGACTTTTATGGGTTTTAGCCTTAAAAAAAACAACAACCTGCCTTATATAGTCAATCTAAATAAAAAAGTATGTTTTTAAAAATGTATCCCCACTGAAATGTTATAAAAGTATGCAATTTAGTCTTTAAAATCTTATCCCGCCTCACATTTTTTTTAAACTATTAAACCTTTTAGAGTTTCAAAATTTAACCCATCTTAAGATTTAATCATAAATTATTGGCTTCAGTGTTAAAAAAAATATCCCGCCTCAAATCTTTTTGACTGAATGACGTGTTTTAATGCCTTACAATTTCATCTTCATTTAGTCTGAAACATTTTATCCTGCTTTACATTTTTAAAAATTTATCTCGCCTTACAATTTTATAATTATTGGGTTCAGTATAAAAACAATATCTCGTCGCAAATCTTTTAAACTAAATAAAGTGTTTTAATGCTTAAAAATTTAACCCGTCTTACAATTTCACAATAATTCATGGGGTTTAGTCTTAAAAGAACTTACCCTGCCTCAAATCTTTTAAACTAAATGAAGTATTTTAATGCTTACAAATTTACTCCACCTTACAATTTAGTAATAAATTATGAGATTTAGCCTTAAAAGAAACTTATCTCACCTCACATTAAAAAACTAAAAACTAAATCAAGGGTTTTACTCTTCAGAATTTGTTTGGATCGATTAATTCTGAATATTTATTGAGGCGAAACAAAAGTGCAATGGAACTGAGAATGCATGTTTCTTTGAACTAAATATTCACCCCACGCGGGAAATTATATGAAAAATAATAAGCGTACCGTACTAGATAAACAGTAGCGGACTGGGTCTAATGATGTTAGTTGCCAGGAGACAGAGAGGCCCACCCATAACTACAACGATATCACTTAATTTTCATTTTAATTTTCACA
>OZ038496.1:15094922-15132422 GCA_964036315.1 Acanthosepion esculentum | reverse complement strand
AGTTAATAAGAGTTTCTTCGGGAATTTGTCCCTTTTAATGTTTCAGTAATCCTTCTCAAACAATCTTTGCATCAAAGGTTGTTCAAATGCCAATTTAGGATGGAATCATATGAAGAAACTATTGGTTAAATGGCAAAAGCCGATTTTGGATTTTGGTTTGTTGCAGATTTCGTTCGCTTAACTGGAATAATCTAAACCAAGCTTTCAAATAAGACGATTTTTGTGTCACATGTAATTTACATGGCAAATTTGGAAAGCATCGAATGAAAAACCAGGGAGTTATGGCTGAAAAACGGGCTTTTGAACAGATTTTCGTGGTTTTTCGTTATACACTGAAAAGTGAGCAGGACTAAAACCACACTATCTTATTTCTTGCATGAAATTTTTTGCGACATATTTGAAGAAAATCGGATAAAAATGAGGAAGTTATTCAAGTTTAATTTTAAGTAATACGAAAAACCCGATATTTTTACAGTTTTTTGCAATTTTTTGTGTGAAGCCAATATCGCAAGAAAACTATCAAGAACTTAAACCTCGTAACATGAGCTGATGTTTTGTATTAAGTTCAAAGAACATCAACTCATCCAGTAAAAATTGTGTTCCCGTGTAACTTTGCCATGGTTTTTGTAAAAAGTCGTACTCACCTTTAGTTTTATTGACTTTTCTGCCAAACTTGAGAGGCCTGGAGATTGAAACGTTAATCTTGACTTATTATAATAAATATGCAATGACTGTGTAGAAGTTCATCGAAATCAGTCGAGAAATATGGACGTGCATAAATAGCATACATACACAGACAGACGCACAGATAAGACAAACTCTCAGACAGATATGTTCTGTTTTATAGATATAGATATACTGGTTTCGGGTTCGTGGCTTCACCTGGCACTGTCAGAAGATAAGTAAGTGACGTATAGGATATCTTCGTTGTCTTTTATTATGGCAGATTAACGGACCAGATCTTCCTTTTCCGCTAATGAGAACTCCGACTACTGTTATTCTTTAAATGCGATTGTCACTCTAACTGTCCTACTCTATATTTCAAAAGGCGGCTTCTGATTGCTTGTCACTGTGACTGCCTGTGAATCTCGAAGGTCGACTTGTGACTGGCTATTCTAGAATAGAACCTGACATTATAAGCCCACGACCGGTTATCCCCATCTTCCGGTTGAGTAAGAAATGATCCTTAAGGTTTTTATTTATTTCCTTTACCCTGCTTCTGGACAAGGGGTTGTTACATTGAAACTTTCGAATCTCGACACGGAAAAATACGAACCTCATACAGAAGGTAGTGAAGGAAAGCGAGATCAAAGGATAAAATATCAACTGCAAGAAAACAGAATAAATGATTGTTAGCAAAAAGATGAGATCAAAATGCAAATTACAAATTGAAGATACTAAAATCAAACAAGTACAGAAATTTTAATTTTTTTTATTTGACTAGTTGGATATTATAGCTATCAGGGAAACAGGAAAAGGGGAGGAAGTTCCACAGGCGATAGGTGCGAGACATGAAGCTATTGGAGTAGAACAGACGGCTACATTTAACAGTTTCGACAGTGAAAGGGTGTGAACGAGATGCTAGCCTAGTAGAACGCTTAAATTCATGAAGTCTGGGAACCAGCGAAAGCAGCTCATCAGAGCAGTTACCATGAAAGTATTTGTAAAAAAAGACAGAGGGAGGCGACGGCACGTCTGTGAGAGAGCTATTGCAGACGAGATGCCAGATCAAAGCCAATTACATTGAATATCCGTCTCTGGATCTTATCAAGAACCTTGAGACAAACAGAATGGGCACCGGACCATATATGGCAGCAATACTCCATGCAAGGGCGAATGGTTGATTGGTAGATTTGAAGGATCGACTCCGGCGAGAAAAATTTCCTGGCGCGGCGCAGGGAGCCAAGTTTCCTTGCGGTGGACGAAGCTATTGACTCAATGTATTTGTTCAATCTCAGGTCAGCAGGCAGCGTGAGACCGAGCTGCCACAGAGAGGAGCTCTCGAGAAGTTGAGCGTCAGACATTCTAATGGGAGGCAGAGATGGTTCTCTGTGGTCAGTAATAGAGAGCAGTAATCGGGAAGTGTTTTAACAGAGGGTGGAAAATGCCACACGGAAATCAGAAGACATTCTAAATGCTAAACAAAATATAACGAAATAGAAAAACTTCGTTAGAAACAAAGAAAAGGGAACTGAACTGCTACGTGATATCAGTCCTTCTATCTGGCAGTGAATGCTGGATGATATCCTCAAAAGTGAAGAAGAAACTTGAAACAACAGAAATGTGGCTCTACAGAAGGATGCTGGGGATACCATGAACCGAAAATGTGAGCAGCGACGAAGTTTTAGAGGAAATGAAAACAAAAACAAAGCTGTTAAAAGTCCTCAAGTGTTGTGGCTTCTGTTACTTGCTACAGTTCTTTGTGATTCTGCAGCCGCTGTCTAGGATGTTCGAAGGAAGATAGTCCTCGCTAATACCTACAGGCTTTATTCGCTTGAATCCACTTTTAATTACCGTCCTGGGTATGACGATAAACTACATCCACGTCCTGGGTAAGACGATAAACTACGCCCAGCAGCAAAGCCTCTGATCAGGAGGTTTTGAGGAGCGTGGAACCACCTCTTAGTTGCTGATGTCCCCAGGTCCGCCCTGACCCGAGGTGGTAACACCTGTTAGGGTCCCAGTTATGGGCAAATATTTACCCATGAAAATGGGGTAAAAACACTATGAAAGTGTAAAATAGGTTTTAATACCAGAAATACTGTAAAAGATTATTACCAGCAATAAATGTTTGAAGAAAAAAAATATATAACAAGCAATACATTTTTGAAAAAAAATATTACCAGTAATGTTTTTTAAAAAATTAATGTTCGTAGCAATACATATTTGAAAAAAAATATATTACCAGCAATACATTTTTGAAGGAAAAATATTACCAGAAATAGATTTTTTACAAAACAAAATATTACCAGCAATAAAAATTTTGTCGGTATTAAATAACCCATTGAGGTTGATATACCGTAAAACAAACCAAACCAAACCACTTTTAATTATTGATACGAGAAAGCGGTTGTATACAGTTGACAATTTAGATACTTCTGAACGCCATGCGCCGTGCATGAGATCTACGAAAGTCTCGATCTGACGAGGCTGTTTAAGAACCTGACTCGAGTTTTTAGTTTAATCTTTTGGTTTTCTATCAATTTGAAGTTTTCCGTGAAACTAATCTTAGCTCAGCCTATTCTATGTTCAATTTCTTTATTTCTTATACTTAATTTCTTCTAACTGATAGATTCATCGAGATATTTGAAGTGTTTACTAATTCGATATTATGAAGTTTTATGTCGGATTCAGAGTCGGTGCCATGACTGTTTTCATTCCAGTTCCATCTGATAGTTTCTTTTTTTTTTTTAAATCATTTCACCCCAAGCAAGGCAATAAAGCCACTAAGACACAAAGGGTTACAGAGTGTTAGAGAATATGAGAAAAACACTATTAAGGAGAGAGAACAATAAAAGAACAAGAATTAAGAAGACGAAAGATAACGATTGACATTGCATTTAAATTTTTGAAGATCAAATTTCACTGGGCAGCAAGAAGCCGTAAGTGAGTTCCACAAGCCAGAAGTTTCTGTTTTGAAAAGTTTTATCTTGAGTCCTACTTCTTGGAAGAACTAAGATTAGGATTGACTGATTTGTTTTTTACGACTTATCAACCCTTTATGGATTATTTCAAGCCGAAATATATATATATTGTAAGAATAATTCTTTTTTTTTAATATTGCATTAACAATTTTTTCAGAATAACAATGATTTTTTTTCCAGATACAAAAACTATTATTAAACCTACAGCTGGGGGGATTAACATTCTCAAGTGAATGCAAACTACATGAGTGGAATTCCAAGTCGTAATTACACCACCTGCACATCCCTAAGATTAGAAATGTTAGTCACACGCCCTCTATTACTAGTGAGTAGAAATTGTGATTTTCACTACATGCTTGTGGTCTTTTACCTGTCTATATCTCTGAGATGAGGTATTATGGTTACTTGCATTATTTACATTATTCGGACTGTTATCCTCATTCTCATTCCCATATTCACAACGTTTCGGCCTCTATATCTCTGAGATGAGGTATTATGATTACTTGCATTATTTACATTATTCTCATCTTCATTGCCATATTCACGACGTTTGAGGGCACATGGCCCAGTGGATAAAGACGTTGGTTTAGATCGAGTGACTAGACCCAAAGAGTTGTGAGTTCAATACCAGGCCACAGCAGTGGTGAACCAAAACTTAGAGAGTTGAGTTAAAAGGAAATAACTGAGACACCCGGAAGAGGTATGACACGTGGAACTACAAACAATTTACCCCGGTGGACGAAATAAAGGGTTCGGTTCGAACTCCCAATTACCTGAAGAAGGCGGTGGGCGTACAACGGCCGAAACTTTGTGAATGTGGCAATGAAGATGAGGATAACAGTCCGAATAATGTAAATAATTGTGGTCTTTTGTTTGACATAGCTTCATAAATATCATGAAAACTTAAAACTGATTCTCAAACAGGCCATTCTTGGAATACATGTAATTACTCAGATTAAATATTTGTGTTTAAAAATGATTCTATAAAAATGGTTCTCAGCTTCATTCAACTTTGTTCATCCTTGAAATAGGTTTCATGTCTCAGGGAACTCATGCATAAAAAAATTGTTATCTATCATTAATAATATCTATTTTATATTTTTATCGTGATTCACGTGCTAAGCAATATATAGACACTCGTCCAACACTCGAGTGAGTCACTCAATATTACACGAATCCCACCACGTACAGGTCCTGTCCACTACTGATTTTCCAAGCGTAGCTCAGATGTGGCACAAGGCCGAAAGTATGGGGCACCCAGTGAGGATCGAACTCACTACTCAGTCGTAATTGTTCTAGCGAGACAAGCTTGCTAAACAGGTCCTGTCCACTACCCAGTGAATGTGGTTTCAGACTGACACAATATAGACATCGATAAATACATTCCATTATATAATATAACAGGTTGAAGCCTTTACTGTGATAACCAAGAATTTTCCAACAATATGCCGTACGGGGATAATAAAATTACGAAAAATGGCATCAGCCTATTTATCACGGCTTCTCGTGAACACCTAGCACCATCTTGCGGAACCCTAGTGTTCTGGGGAACACCGGTTGTGAAACAATGGTTTAATTGAATTTATTCGCCAAATATTGAACAGTTTGCGAGTGAGGTTATCAGGTATTAGTACTGCGTAGTGAATACTGTTGTCATTAGTTATCTCAGACTTATGACTCCGCCTCACACTAAATCCTATATTTATGACCACTATGTTGGTGCGGTGTCAAGTAACCCAGTTAAGTACATCGATTTGTTCCTTTAGCGACTTGGATCTCCTCGAGTGTCTCACTATTTAGGCCTTTAACCAGACTAATTAATAAATACACTTGAGCGCCTAACACGATGCGACGGTTGGTAAGCTAATCTTGCAGACTAATTTCCTAGTCCGACGTCTTTGACCCAGTACCTTTGAGACCAGGTAACTGCCGGACAGAAATCACCTCTAAAAAAAACCCTTTATAAACATAGTCTTGCCAGTTTATTCGACATATATATCGCTGTGTTATCAAAGGTACAACAAACCTTAAAACAATTATTAATGCTTGCAAACAAGGTTTTTTTTAATGGTTTCATGCAATAAAATATGCAGCTATATATTTTTTTAAGCATTTCACCCCAAGCAAGGAAGAAGCGTGACTAACACGCAAGGGGTTACAGAGAGTGAGAGCAAGAGTAAAGAGGGGTGTTTGAGGAAAGGATAAAGAGAAGGACGGGGATCAAGATCAAGAGATCAGAAGATGTCGATTGAGATTACATCTGGACATCTGAAGGTTATATCTATCAGGAAAGCAAGTAAGAGAGAGGGAGTTTCACTGCTGGGAAGTGTGAGAAAAAAAGTTGTTGAAATAGAAGAGGTGGTTACATTTAACTGTTTCAATAGTGAAAGGGTGGGACCGAGATACTAACCTAGTAGTACGCTTAAATTCATACAGTTTGGAAACCAGTGAAAGTAGCTCGTCAGAGCAGTTAAAGAAAGACCGTATTACCAAAACACTCTGCTGCTGTCGGCTATTGGGGAAAGTTTAAACAACGTGTGGTGATGTTTTCTATCCGCTCAACAAACTAATAGCGGCCGATTCAGTACCGGACCCTGAGTTATCGGACTATGGAATGCTGGATTAAAGTGGCGAACAAGGATAAGTTTGTGGCGTGATGCAAGTCTAACCTAAGCTGATTTGTTTGGTTACATAAAATATTTACTATGGTGCAGAAAAATTCCTACCTTTAAACAATAGCGACTAAGAAATGTTTGCTATAACCATCCGTTCTGTACCTAAAACCAGCGATGTGGAAAAAATAGTATTTCAAGGTAAAAGATTGGCTTTAGCATAAAAACATTTACAGTGCAACTCAACACAGACAGCGAGACGGAAAGCATTCTAGGGCAGGTGTATACTTGTGGCTTAAACTCTCAAATGATCAACCATATGCAACAGGAAACAGTAAATATTTAATGTTTACGTGAAATAAGCAGTCGAGCGTATAATAAATTCTGCGGTGTGACCAACGTGGGTTATGGCTAGCGTGATCAAAGTATTTTTCTTTCATATTCATTTCAGTGACGTAATTAAAAAAATCAACCGGTCAAGTAAGTTCATGTCGTGAATCACGCGGTCAGTAAACATCACGCTACTGTAGCATTTTTCACGAAGATGTTCACCTTGGACAAGACCCGAGAACCACTCGCGGTAGAGGGTTCCATAGAAGCACCGTTTATAGGGATATATGGGGGACGATAGCTGTTTATCCTAGACTTGAACAAGTTAAGATTGTAGAGATTAGGGAAGCATCCTCTTGGGAGTCGATTCCACAAAGTATCATGAAAAGTGCTGTTTGCATTCTGAAATAGGGGAATATTTTATGCAGACCTTTCCTCCTTTTCCTTCTTTCGAGCTTCTGGTGCTTCAGAGTGGGTTGGAATGTTGCAGCCTATTCCGCCGGAAGTGGTCAAACGTTTGAAATGAAGATTTGCCTCTTGTTCAAGCACATTGTTCTATCACCATTCCACGTGTAAATAAAGCAATTTACAAACGAGTTCTACAGAAAGATGCTGAGAATACCATCGATGGAACATATGATCAACGAAGATATTTTGAAGAAAATGGGAAGAAAAAAGAAATGAGAAAGTGACAGCTGAAATGTCTGGACGAGGAAAGAGAGCTTGTAGAAATTGACACTCACAGTACTTATTAAAGGCAAGAGGGCAGAGGAAACATCGATTAACCTACTTAATTGGCTCGTGTCAGCGTAGAACAAGGACTGGGTGGGATAGCAGGAAATATTGCTTAGAAGGTTAGAACGTTGTGGAGAGCCATTATCGTCCATGTCCTGAAGGACCACAACAACAACAAAAAAAGAAGAACCACTAGCTGTTGTATCAAGCCTTTTATTACTGCAGTGTGTCTAGCAGTGATGTCAGAAATTAATGTTTGCGTTCTGGTTAGTCTTGACTTTAGAACACTATTCAACTGTTAAGTTTTCGAATGCTTAAGAGGACGCAACTTCCCGTCGTTGATAGCAGACACAGAAGTTGTTATGGGAACCTACCCATAATAGTAATGGACTAGTCCGTACCCCATAAATACTGCGCCGCAAGAGGAAGCAGAGACAGTCAGAGAGGGTCAGACAGAGACAGAGTGAGTGACAGTGTGAGTCAGAGTTCTGAGTCAGTCAGAGACAGAGTCGCGTTCAGACGACATTGGAATGGTGATACTTCAAGACAACATAGTTCTCTCTAACCTTACCTGATTGTTATTACTAACACTTCTACTCTTTTGTACATATATTCTGTTTATAATATATTTGTGTTATTCCATACCTGTGTTCGAGTTATTCTTCATTGGTTCTACCTTGGACCATCACCGTGGTACAAGGACCCTGGACCATAACAGAAGTGGAGGGAAGCGAGAAGAAAGGACTAAACATCATTTACAAGAAGACAGAATACATGGTTGTTAGCAAAAAGAACAACCGAACATGCAAATTACAAATTGGAGATTCCAAAATCAAACCAGTACAACAATTTAAATATCTGGGAAGTGTTTTAACAGAAAACGGAAAAAGATCTGAATCTGTATTGGGATAGTGAAAGATGCCTTCCAAAAGCTAAGCAAAGTATTAAGAAACAGGAAAATTTCATTAGAAACAAACAAAAGAGTACTGAACTGTTACATAATATCAGTCCTCCTATATGGCAGTGAATACTGGACAATTTTCTCAAAGACGAAGAAGATACTTCAAGCAACAGAAATATAGTTCTACAGAAGACTGCTGAGGATAACATGAGCCAGACACATGAGCGACGATGAAGTTTTGGAGAAAATGGAAACAAATGGGAACATCGGGAAGAGACAGTTGAATTTTTAGGAGACATAATGGGGAAAGAAGGCTTGAAAAATTTGACACTCACAGGGCAGATTGAAGGCAAGAGGGACAGAAGCAAACAGCGCATAGACTATATAGCGAGCTTGAGTAAATGGGTGGCAGAAGAGGGTTTAGGAGAGATAACAAAAAGACACAACTTATTAAGAGCTACCAAGAACAGGGAATTGTGGAGAGCGATGATTACTAACGTCTTGAAGGGACACAGCACATAGAAGAATATAGAAGAAGAACTCTCCAACTTCTGGAAAATATCAGTAAATTTGTTTACTTTTATTGTGTGATATTGCGTGAAGTTCGTTGGGTTAATTATCAAGCTATATAATAATTATCAATGTGTATGTATTATATATTTCCTGTCCCATCTGAAGTTGAAATGGATATAAATCAACAGAAGTTAATAAATTCATGAGTGATTGCTTCCCTTAATCATTTTAATAATCTATACAGATAAAATATTTACCTATATTTAGACAAAATTAATTCCTTTACTCATACGTTTCTTAGATTGCAGTCCTTTTGTTCAAGACTTTCATGTGAGGCACTCAGATACCTTTGTCTATTAAGTGATTGTCTTGCTTCAATTTGGTTTTGATATAGACTTTGTTGTCGCCGTCTTTGTTATTCTGTTGCTAATGTTTCCCTTCCGCAAGGTATTTCCATTTCACTGTTCTATTAAACACATAACATTTTTAACATGAAAAGATACTGAGTAAAAAGCGATTTATATAATACCAGGAGAAATCAATAACTCCTCGATACCATTGAACATCTAAAGAATAAATTAATTAAACGGTTCATTGGTATCCATTTTAGTTGTGAATTCTTTACCTCCGCTTTATTGAATCTCAATACATTTTTGTTTCATTGCATCTCACTATTAAAACTTTCTAACAATTGCCATCATTTTTGATGGCCCGGGTACATTAGTTATTAAACAGTAACGCATTTTATGACATAACAATCTCATGGATATATCAGACGTGTTTCTGTTTCAGTAGGGTATATTCAGAGTAAAAAAAGTTTCTAGTGTATTTAACCAGGGGAAGTTCAAAGACGGTAAATACATAAAAAAAATATGGCAAAAGCACTTTTACTATAACAGAAAATGTTACTATATATAAAAGCCAGGTAGTACTGAAAATATTAATGATTACTGTAATAAAATATTGCAAATGAGAGAACAGCCCAAGTTTCATCATTCTTATCTAAAGTTTGATAAACTCTTTCAGCAACAATCCTTAATATATCAGAAATTGACCGAGCGAAGCGAAAATCATATTGCTTTTCTGAAAGAAGACCCTGTGCGGTGAGATGTTTAACCAATTCAGAGTTGATTAGTGCATCTAGCACATTGCCAAAAAGCGGTAGAAGGTTAACAGGCCGATAGTTAGAAGGGTCAGACGACTCACCTGAATTCTTAACGAGTGGAACTACAGAAGAGGAAAGCAGGAAGGCATTTATGGTAGAGTTTAGAGAGAACAGATGTCAGTTCAGGAGCACATTTCCTGAGGACTATTTCAGTGATACTATCAAGTCCAAATGCATTGAGGGGATTTAGTTTAGAGAGGATATGAAAACCTATGAATAGAGTTAAATGCATATTACACAATAGAAACTTGGTTCTAAGTAAAAAGTTAGACAAAGATACTCTAGATGAGTCTAAAGTAGAATCTGAAGAGAACTTACGAGCAAAACATTCTGCTTTATCAGCAGATGTTATCACCTCGAATTGAGAAGAGAGAAGGAATAGAAGACATACTCTTATTTAACACACTATTACAAAGCCGCAAGTAATCATGAGAACCAAATTTGTTAGAGGATATACGGTGCATCAGTCTATCAGCAAACAAGGGCTTAGCTTCTTTGTGGACACGTTTACAATTATTATGAGCATACACAAATAGGAACCAAGAAGATTATAGTTTCACCTGGTGCTTCAGAGAAGATATAAAAGGATTGATGCTAGCTTTAACACAAGAAAGAAACCTTTGTTGGTACAATTATCAATAGGAAGATTAAGAATATCAATCCAAGGGGCGTCCTCAAGAAAGTCACAAAGTCATTCCCAATCGGCATGTTGGTAACAGAAAGCAGTCTTGTTAATACGATGTCCCTTTCTAATAGATCACTCAAAAGAAATATCAAGAGAAACTACTGCATGGGCCAAGAAGACCGACTTGAAAGAATAAATCAATAAAGAAGCATGTTGATCAGATTTATTGAGGGAAATCCACTATTTGACTAAGAGATTGGGCAACAAAGAAATTGAAAGTCTGAATACCGACAACATCACTAACATTAGAACGCTTAAGTCACTGGACGTGATGAGCATTAAAATCACCAAACACAAAAATATTCGCAGACGAATGGAAAGATATATATATATATATATATATATAGAGAGAGAGAGAGAGAGAGAGATGATTTCTCTATATTGCCAGAAATGTTTTCTATTATATAACAGTCCTTAGAAAAAGGGGCAATAAAGGAAAAAAGAGATATCTAAAAGAGTGCAATAATGAAAGTCGAAAGCACATGAATGAATCATCTTAAGGCTCAAGAGACAATTCTCTTGCAATTTGAAGATTTTCCCGGATATAATCACCGAGACCATATCTATGTATCCTAGAACCTTTTCTGCAAAGTGGAAGGTAATCAGAGAATTCATTAGTAGCTATAGAAGAATTTAAATTAATTTCGCAAAGTGCGAAATTATATGGAGAAAGTTTCAAGAGAAAACATTCTACACTACAGAAATTGGAACTTATTCCGCAAATATTGGAGAAAGGAAGGTTGAGGCGGGTAGGTTATTTTTTGTTTACTGGTTTACTCGTATTTTTTTTCATTGTATCTGGCATAAAAATATTTTGTTTTAGGAAGAAAAGGGTCAAATAATTATCACTATCTATTTCTACGGCAGACTAAAGAAGACTGAAGCGTAATGTGACGTCAGGGTTGCCAACCTGAAATACATGCAGGGACATTATTCTTATGAGCGGCATGGCACTACAAATACCCGGATATGATACGACTGCTGATCAGAGCATCCTCTCTAAGCGCTACCAAATAGTTCGGCCTCCTTACTGCTAGTCGGATGCAGCAACCAGAAAATCGCCAACCGATTAACCTTCATAATGATGCCACTGACCGGTCAGATCACCAAAAGGTTAAGACAGTTAAATCATTACGGCCATGGGAGAAAGTACCGGTTAACCATATCCTAAATAGGAAACAAGGGATACTCCTCTACTCCTGTTCAATAAATATGGATGGAGTAATGACTGGGCGATAGGCGAGCCAATTTATTCCTGTTAAACTGTTCACAGCACAGGAGGCTGGGTGCTTTTGCCGAGAAACCATCTCTAGGTTGGTTGCCGAATAAGGCTCTTAACCCCTTCCAGCCCAATTGACCTTAGTTTGGTGTTGTGGCCTTGTTAGGGCCAGAAATAAAGACACAAGAGAGGAATTGAGTTAAACAAATATATTAACAGAAACAGTAATACAAACATATACAAACGAGAGAGTTACAGCAAGAATGTTCAGTTCGACTGTCAGAGCTGACTGCTGGAAACTTCCCTCTCCAAAAGGCAATACCTGCTCCTATTTATAGCTGGCAGAGTCCATGTGTGCGTGGGTAAATTAACCTAACAGGTGTATGGGCAGTATTTTAGTAAAAGATTAAACAAATTAGAATTTTTTTGGATCCGGAAATGTCATAATCGCTAATTTTTCCTGTAGGAAAATATGACAAACTGGAAAGCTTTTTTTTTACGCATTCCATCCATTAGAATTTCATCAGACTGGGCTTTGATGACGTGACGGATGAAATGCGTCACAAAAAAACTTTCCAATTTGTCATATTTTTCTAAATGCTGTTTGTTGATATATAAAATTATACCAAATTATATATTTATATATCGTTATATCATATATATATATATATATATATATATATATATATATATATATATATATATAGGGATAATACAAAAATGAAAATTGTTACTCAGCTGCTTGATGTTATATTCAGTACCCCTAATCCAGAGTTTCGTAGAACGAACTTTTAGTAATCGCTCTGTCCACTCGTAAGGAGATACCAGCAATTTACTGCTTATTTTCTCATTTTCGTTATATATATATATATATATATATATATATATATATATATATATATATATATATATATATATGTATATAATGTAAATTGGTGTTGAAAAATGAAAGAATACACTCAAAAGTCTGATCAAAAGAACACAATTTGGATGTTTGGGAAAGTGTTTCTTGGCTAGGCCTAGAATTTTTCAGTACTCCCACGTGTATATATGCAAGCATACCTACCCACTCTCACCATATCTATATATAATATATATATATATATATATATATATATATATATATATATGTGTGTGTGTGTACGTATATGTGTGTGTGTTTTATGAGTAATATCTGCGTAAGCATGTAGAGTGGTTGGTTGGGTGTGTACACGGCTTCATGTCACTGTTCATAGCACGTGGGAGGACGCCGATGCACGGAAGTGTGAAACATTTATCTTTCACCAATGAATTTTTATCACATTTAAATTATTATTATTATTATTATTATTTGAACCGCCCCTTTTTATCTTTAACTTTTTGGAAATCTGCCGACACTGGGGTACATAGATGGGTGAAGAGACAGGTCGGCTATGCGCGGGGTCAGCAAAGATATCAAATCCATTACATTTGGTAATGCTGACCTTCGCCAAAACTGGGCTGAAGAACAAGAGTTGAAAATGTACCTGGCATGGTCTGACCACGGCACCACACCCTGCTTTCTTTGTAGTTTCTAAGAAAGATCTTGATTGTTAAAGAATTTAATGTACTCTTAATTATATATCTTTCAAATCCACAAGCCTGTTCCGCGAGTTTCCCCTCTCTGCGATAGTCTTTAAGAAACAACGTAAGTGTGCATAAACCTTTCTATTTTTCTCTGAAATTTAACTTGTGTTGCGAAGTTACAATGCACCATGGGAAATTTCTTGGATTTGTTGATGTCTGTTCGTCGTTCCGACACAGGTAGGCTTTTTTTCATTCTTTAATTCTGTTATCTTGGTGCTACATATATATATATATATATATATATATAAGAAATGAAAGTTTTTTTCATCGTCTCTGGCAAAAGATTGAACGAGATTTTTTTTGCCTGTGTGAGTTTATTTTTCAGCAGATTTTAAAAAAAACGTTTTAGGAGGATTTCACACAGGCTTGAATGTCTTCTCCCTGAATAGGAAAGAATATTAGTATATTTCTTAGTTTGCCTCATGACAAAAATACGTGCATATACACCCACACCGAATCCAGAGCATCAGTGTTTGCGTTCAAGTAAAACTAGAATTAAGAATACGTATTTTAAACACTGGCGCATCACACACTTCCTACACAATCTCCCCTTTTTACCAAACTAAGCTAACCTTAATAAATATCAAGACAGATATATTCTGCAGGCTCTTCCCACTTGGAAGTTCGGCGCATCACAATCTTCCTGCTCAATTTCCTCTTGTGTCGTTCTAAGTTAAATTTAGTAAATCTTATATATATCTTTAAATGAACAGGTATTTTGTATCGATTAATTTTATTGATCAACTTTTCAAAATTACGAATAATCCTTCTCAGACAAGGAGGAAATTCCGTAAGAAATTGTCCAAAGTTCATTACGGAATAAAAGTACCATGTATATGGTCCTATTTTCTACCTACACTGATGATGACAAGAAAGTTGAAAGCTCGGACCATATTTATTGCACTTTTCTTTCGAAATGAACATCGGGCAATTTCTGATGAAATTTCCTTCTTGGGAAAGATTATTCGTAAAAGCTGATCAATAAAATTAATCTGCACAAAATGTCATTAATATGTTTTTTATAGTATTTACTTTAAAGAACATTTGCTACCTAAATACACGTAATGCACACATATGTATATATATATATATTCTGTTTATAAGTTATTTTTATAGATACAGTGTATTTAAGTAAAAACTCTGTTTTTAATTAAACAATATTAATTACATTTACCAGCCTGAATGTTTGAGAAATTGCGTAGAAAATATGCGTTCTCCGATCGGAATCGAACCTGTATTCCTATATAGAAACCGTCATTTGATCCGACCTACTATACCATTTAGCTACAGAGAAGCGTCTGGCTAGCAAAGTCCAAATTACTGATCATAAACACACAATCTTCGACGATTATTCTCGATCGATCATTTGCTGCTCACGAAACGTATGTTAACGTAAACAATGATAACATGTTAGTTTATTTATATATTATTTAATATATTTTCTGGTTATTCGTTATTTTATAGTAATTCGGATTTTGATTACCAGATGCTTCTCTGTAGCTAAATGGTATAGCACGTCAGATCAAATCACTATGGGCTTTTAAGTGTTCGTTTTCATATATATATATATATATATATATATATATATATATATATATATATATATACACACAACAGACATCGAAATCGTTTTTACATTCTTTTTTTACATTTTTTTATTTTACATTTTTTTATCGTGTTCCTTCAGGAAATGGTCGATCATGGCTCTTAACAACTTATCTTTTGCAATGTTTGTTCTATTCTTATCACTACTAATTTCTGTTCTGACATTTCCACAAACTTGTTAGGTAGGTTACTCGATGTCACTTCTGTAGAAACACATCTTTCAGAAGAGTGGTTCATTGCGCCTTCTCGGACTAACATTTTCCGCTAGTATGAAGTGGAAAGATTATATTGAATCAATTGCTAGATCCACTGCTAGGAAAGTTGGTTCCCTTTTTCGTGCCAGACAATTTTTTTCCAGAATCTATCTTACATATTTATAAGTCTACCATTCTTCGTTGCTTTGTATATTGCTGCCACATTTAGTCTGGCGCTTCTTAGATTAGAGATTCTTGATAAAATCCAAAGAAGAATCTGCAATGTTATTGGTCCTGACCTGGTATCTCGGAAGCATTCACTTTCCTACTACTGTAACGTAGCTTTCCTGAGCTCTTTCTATAAATACTTTCATGGTAATAGTTTTGGTGAACTTTCTTCTATGGTAATTATCAGACTGAAGAAGACCAGCATTCCCCAACCTCGCCTTTTGGCCTTGTACCACATTTTTGTATTTTACAGAATAAATATCACTTTTCTTTATAGTACTTTATGGGACTTTATTAATTTAAGCGCAGTACTAGATTGGCGGCAAGGTCTCATCATTTTACAGTTGAGTTGACTAGATGTAACCGCAAGTTCTATGCTAACAGTTTCTTTTGTTGCACTTCTCACTTGTGGAACATGCTTTAAAGCTAATTTTGATATTCAAACATTTAAATGCAATGTCAATCTTTATATTCTGTTTTAATTTGTTTTTTTTATTGTTCTCTCCCTATAATAGTGTTTTTTCTCATATCCTTTAAGATTAAATAACTCCTTAAGTCTTAGTGGCTTTATTGCCTTGCTTGGGATGAAATGATTAAAAGAAGTCTTCCGGTCATCTGTGAAGAAATTGTATAAAAAAAGTACGAAATTCAGGGGGTTTTTTTTACATCTCTTTTGTAGCTTTCTTATTTGCACGCTTTTTAATTTTTGTGATGTCAACGAACACCCGGTACCACTTTTGGGATGTCAACGAATACTCGTTGTCACTTTCGTAATGGTTTTTGTAGTAGAGACTTTGTAATCGCAGATACGCCGTTAAACGTCTTCGAATAACACTCGCATTCATAATATTAGCTTGATATTACTCGCTCGAATAGTAATTCGTATCTTTTTTTATGTGCCATATTCTTTCTGGACTTAGGCGATCATCCCTCTATCCCTTGCAGCTCTCAACGAGTTCCTTCCCTCTGCTTCCTCTCCCAGACCATGTTCTGTCATCCACTTGCTTAAGCCCGCCAGGTATGTCACACGTTGTTTTCCCTTGTCTTTCTTTCCTCCTGTTCGACACGTGAGTATCAGATTCTCCAGGCCCTCCTTCCTTATTATGTGTCCCAGAAACCTCAGCTGCCTCTTCCTGATGTTAAGTATAAGCCTCCCCATTCTTTGCAACTTCTCTAAGGCCTCATCGTTGCTCACGCGCTCGGTCCATGATATCCTTAGCATCCTTCTATAGAACCACACTTAATTTTTAACTTTGAGACTAAATTTTTAAAAAATCGTCATAAACTTACATAGCACGTGTAAATGAAGCTTATTCGGGCAATTCGGATAGTGATCCAAATGGAGAAATAGTATAGGGAATAGAGTAGAGAATAGCGATCCATAAAGTAATAGAAGATAGAGTAGAAATAGCGATCAGTCTAGACGTCACGCGATTTCCTATATATGCATTTCCTCTATGGCCATGTGGTCTACTTAATTCAATAATGGGATCGCCTGTGTTTGCTTACTGGCGATCTATGTTCAAACACAAGTGTCGGCAGCGTCACTTTATGCCTATATAACATTAATTCTCTTGAATCAATAACCCCAGCTTATTGATAGTATATTAAATAACTTCCAGTTACCTAGTTAACTCGTCCTGGGTATGAGGACAAAATACACCCAAAATACAAGGCCTCCGATCTGGAGGTTTTGAGGAGCGTGGAACCACCACTTAATTGTTGTTGTTCCCAGCTTCACCCTGACCGGAGGGGTAGTAGTACCCGTTAGGGTTCCCATCTATGAGCAAGAAGTGAATCCACAGACTGTGGTTAAAACATTATGAAAATATAAAAATATGTATTTTTATAGTAAAATTAATTTAAAGCAATCCATTTTCATAGTAAAAAAAAAAAATTGCCAAAGCTCACAATAAAATTAAATTTCGGTATTGAATGACCCATAAGGAGTTGATGTGCCGTTAAACAAACAAAGCAAACAAAACCTAAGTAAGACAGTAACACACACACACACACACACACATATATATATATATATATATATATATATATATATATATATATATATATATATATATATATTTGCTCTGTAATAATAAATACATTGACCTCTTTTTATATTACTAAGAACCCATTGGATTATGTACCAACGGATTTATTACCTTTACTATATATATATATATATATATATATATATATATATATATATATATATATATATATATTATACACATTTCCTCGGAGTTTCATGCACAACGCAATCTTCTGTTGCTGAGTATAGGCTGAGCGTTACAACGATGTAACGGTCAGTCTCTACTTAGGAAAAAGAACGTATATATATATATATATATATATATATATATATATATATATATATATATATATATATATGTGCCGATGCAATTCCCAAGTGTTGAAATTTTTATATTTGTTTTTATTTATATTTTGACTCGATACCATCTTTTTTTAATTTTCTTGTTCACGCGAGATATATTAATGTTGGGGTGGAACATTATTCAATTTAAAATATTTAAGTGAATTGTAGTTTAATTTTGAATTTGAATTTAAGCCCAGGTTAACATTTAAGATTGAAAATAAGTTTGGAAATAAGAAATATAAATTCTAAATTAGAGAGCTGCTGGTTTTGAAAATGTAAGTAAACAAAAACGAGGCGTTGGGAAATGAAGGAGGGGGCAACTCTATTTTTTTCCCAAAAAAAGAGTAAATGATGATAATATTACTAAGGTAACTAAAACTAATGATATCAAGAAAAAGTATACCGTGACAAAATAAAATAATATAAAACAAAATTAAATAAAGTACTACTACTACTACTTCTAATAATAATACTAATAATAATACATATCAATGAAAAGAAAATAATTTAAAATAAAATAAGAAAAATAATGAAATAAGAGCCTTATATTGGAACATATAAATATGTAAATAAACACGTTGAATGTTTAAATGAATTGTAGTTGATGTTGAGTCTAAAGTTCGGCTTAGATCAACATTTAAGATTGAAAATAAGGTTGAAAATAAGAATTATAAATTCTAATTTAGGGAGACGCTGGTTTGTATATTGCTTCGGCATGAAACTCGGATTTGGGCAACTAATGTCATTTATTATGCATATCTTTAATATATACAGTTGCGGCCAAAATGTTCAGAATGGCATTGTTTTCGTCAGAAAAGTAGGTATAATTTTTTATCAAAGTTGTTTTATATTCTATAATTTTCAGAGACAATAAATACGATATTATTTGTTATTGTCTGAGATTTTGGTGTAATTTGAGAGGATAATACAAAAGTTATGGATGATTTAGTGATTTACTTCAAAACCCATGGCGGCCAAAATGATCAGAACGGTTGCATTTACTCCGTGTTTTAGTATATTTAACCGGCGAACTCTATTTTTTTTTATTTGTTTACGTAACGGTTCGTTTACTAAACATTAGTAAGAATATCTGCAGTGTACTTTGTTAATATAATGCCACTTACTCCGTTACCAATTCGTCAGCAGATTATTAAGCTTCCAAAGAAGGATAATTTAAGTATTGGGTCTATTGCAGAGATTGTTAAGTCAAAAAGTGTTGTTCACGGTATTCTTAAGGTCTACGATGATTGTGGTTCGTGTGAAGCAAGAAAGTCTACAGGTAGGCCAAGAAAAACATCCAAGAGAGAAGATCGTGCTATGGTAAAGTTGGTTAAAAAGGACAGATTTAAAACTGCTGCTGCTGTTTCTCGGGAAATGAGCATTGTACTGAAGAAAACTTTATTTCGAAAAACTGTCTCATCGTTTAGTTGAACATGACCTACAAGTAAGAGCACCTGCAGTAAAGCCACTGATCAGCTCCAAGAATAAAAAGTGTCGTCTTACCGTTGCAACCGGACATGTGTTGTGGTCTCAAGAAAAATGGCAAACGGTGCATTTCAGTGATGAATCTAAATTTATGTTATTTGACTCAGATGGGAAAAGATACGTTCGTCGAAAAGTAGGTGAAAAATTGTCGCCTAAATGCCTTAAGACTAGTGTTAAATTCGGTGGAGGAAGTGTCATGGTTTGGGGGATAATATCTGGAGATGGTGTGGGCCCTTTGGTGCGATTACATGGAAAGGTGAATACAGGAGTTTATAAACAACTTGTAAAAGATCATGTCTTGCCTGTGCTGAGAAATTCAACTAAGCGACCACCCATATTCACACAGGAAAATGCCCCATGTCACAAGGCTAAGGTGGTCATGAACTTCTTCAAGGCTGAAAAGGTTATTGTTATGGATTGGCCTGCTCAAAACCCAAATCTCAATCCAATTGAAAATGTGTGGAATATTCTAGGAGAACGTTCGAAAGCCAAACATCCTAAAACAACCGAGCAATTATGGAATGCCCTTCAGGAAGAATGGAATATGATCACCCAGCAAGAAATTGATAATTTAATTTCATCATGCAGTCGAAGATGTCAAAGCGTGATTGAAGCTAAAGGGCTTCACACTAAATATTAAATAATTTCAGTATTCTCTGTCATTTTTTAGTATTTTGTTATTTTTCAACCGTTCTGATCATTTTGGCTGCCATAGGTTTTGCAGTAAATCACTAAATCATCCATAACTTTTGTATTATCCTCTCAAATTACACCAAAATCTCAGACAATAACAATTAATATCCTATTTATTGTCTGTGAAAATTATAGAATATAAAACAACTTTGATAAAAACCTATACCTACTTTTCTGACGAAAACAAAGCCGTTCTGAACATTTTGGCCGCAACTGTATATTAAATAGTTCTGTTACTTAACATTGAGCACTGTTTTTTCTTACACCATAGAGTATGTATATATATTTGTATACAATCGCTCGTTCGTATACCTACCTATGTTTTCCAATTCGGTTATATATATATATATATATATATATATATATATATATATATATATATATATGTGTGTGTGTGTGAGAAGAACATTTTTAAAAGAAAAGATGTATGACATATTGGAAAACGGTTTTGTGACGCGTTTCATCCGTTAGGACTTCATCAGACTGGTTTTGTTTACATTGCTGTGATTACACATACGCATGAACAAGAGGCTCTGGCAGTTTTCAAATTTAGAAAGAGTTTTTTTGTATACAATCTAGCCAATTTCGCCTAGATTCTTTTTAGTTGTTTTTTTTGTGCTTCTTTTGTTTGGTTTCATCATCCTTGTTATTAAATATCCTACATTGTGATAACAGAAGATCTGCCAAGAATGATGAAACGTTGTAAGAAATGTGGACGCTAATTCATCCACAGTAAATGTGCGTCCAAGTTTAGGAAATCCACCTCGCAGACTGTTCTGACGTGCTCTCGCAAAATCAAGTCTACCGAGGAACGTTAAAACTGTAGAAAATGGTGGGGAAAACTATTTTCAGTATCTCCAAAATGTCATGGCCATATCTGGATTTCCAGAAAACAACTAGTCTTGTATATGAACTTCACAGACATTTTTCAGTCATATCATATCATATCATTTTTCTGTCATATAATATCATTTTTTTTATAAACATTTTCCCCCAAGCAAGTCGTTAATGTCGCTAAGATGCAAGGGGCTACTGACTGCGAATGAATCTGAGTAAAACCTTTATTAAGGAGATAATAATGAAAGAAGAGGAATCAGGGAATTTGTTAACTTTAAAATTATATAGAAAGATTCTTTAATGAGTTATGATATCACAATTTAATTGGATTAATCAAAGAGTCTGTTTTCTTTTTTTTAAAATAACATACCACCTTTTCTAGCTCAGATAATACTTAAAGAAAACACTATTAGAATAGGTACTGGTCAAACATTTGAATAAAAAAATTAATTATAAATTTTAATTCAATTCTATATTAAAATAATATTATAATTATAGAAATACCCGTGAAAATTTCAACGTTTTCCGATTTGAATTTTCTGATTAATCTCAATTCATGAGTTAATGATTGAATAAGCTCATAGCAAGTTCTACGACAATAAAATATCCGTAAAAGAATCACCGATTGCATCGTTAAATAACAAAACATTGCAATAACAATATAAATATGAATGCTGGTCGTTATGTAAGGAAGTAAGTGTACAAGATTTTAAATTGACAACTTTTTGCCATTTCACTGAAACAGAATTTAAATATGTGAGTGTTATCACCTCTTCTATTTTCTATTATTTCTTTCTTTCTTTCTTTTTTTCGTTCTATTGCACTTTTCACTCTTTCTCATCTGTCTTTCTTTCGTTTTTCTTTCTTCACTCACTTCATCTTATGTCTTTTCCCCGAATTCTTTCTTTCTTTCTTTCTTTCTTTCGTATGCACTTTTATTTTCTTTCTTTCTTTTGCATTTTTCCTTCTTTCTTATGCATTTTCTTTCTTTCTTTCCTTCTGTTGCACTTTTCATTTTTTACTCATCTTTCTTTCTAGGTTCCTTTCTTTCTTTCTATCTTTCTTTCGTATGCACTTTTCTTTCCTTTCTTTCTTTTGCATTTTTCCTTCTTTCTTATGCATTTTCTTTCTTTCTTTCTTTCTGTTGCACTTTTCATTTTTTACTCATCTTTCTTTCTAGGTTGCTTTCTTTATATCTTTCTTTCGTATGCACTTTTCTTTCCTTTCTTTCTTTTGCATTTTTCCTTCTTTCTTATGCATTTTCTTTCTTTCTTTCCTTCTGTTGCACTTTTCATTTTTTACTCATCTTTCTTTCTAGGTTCCTTTCTTTCTTTCTATCTTTCTTTCGTATGCACTTTTCTTTCCTTTCTTTCTTTTGCATTTTTCCTTCTTTCTTATGCATTTTCTTTCTTTCTTTCCTTCTGTTGCACTTTTCATTTTTTTCTTATCTTTCTTTCTAGGTTCCTTTCTTTCTTTCTTTCTATCTTTCGTATGCACTTTTCTTTTCTTTCCTTCTTTTGCATTTTTCCTTCTTTCTTATGCATTTTCTTTCTTTCTTTCCTTCTGTTGCACTTTTCATTTTTTACTCATCTTTCTTTCTAGGTTCCTTTCTTTCTTTCTATCTTTCTTTCGTATGCACTTTTCTTTCCTTTCTTTATTTTGCATTTTTCCTTCTTTCTTATGCATTTTTTTTCTTTCCTTCTGTTGCACTTTTCATTTTTTTCTTATCTTTCTTTCTAGGTTCCTTTCTTTCTTTCTTTCTATCTTTCGTATGCACTTTTCTTTTCTTTCTTTCTTTTGCATTTTTCCTTCTTTCTGATGCATTTTCTTTCTTTCTTTCCTTCTGTTGCACTTTTCATTTTTTACTCATCTTTCTTTCTAGGTTCCTTTCTTTCTTTCTTTCTTTCTATCTTTCTTTCGTATGCACTTTTCTTTCCTTTCTTTCTTTTGCATTTTTCCTTCTTTCTTGTGCATTTTCTTTCTTTCTGTCCTTCTGTTGCACTTTTCATTTTTTACTCATCTTACTTTCTAGGTTCCTTTCTTTCTTTCTTTCTTTCTTTCGTATGCACTTTTCTTTCTTTCGCATTTTTCCTTCTTTCTTGTGCATTTTCTTTCTTTCTTTCCTTCTGTTGCACTTTTCATTTTTTTTCTCATCTTTCTTTCTAGGTTCCTTTCTTTCTTTCTTTCGTATGCACTTTTCTTTCTTTCTTTTTCATTTTTCCTTCTTTCTTGTGCATTTTCTTTCTTTCTTTCCTTCTGTTGCACTTTTCATTATTTACTCATCTTTCTTTCTAGGTTCCTTTTTTTTCTTTCTTTCTTTTTTTCTTTCTTTCTTTCGTATGCACTTTTCTTTCCTTTCTTTCTTTTGCATTTTTCCTTCTTTCTTATGCATTTTCTTTCTTTCTTTCCTTCTGTTGCACTTTTCATTTTTTACTCATCTTTCTTTCTAGGTTCCTTTCTTTCTTTCTTTCTTTCTATCTTTCTTTCGTATGCACTTTTCTTTCCTTTCTTTCTTTTGCATTTTTCCTTCTTTCTTGTGCATTTTCTTTCTTTCTGTCCTTCTGTTGCACTTTTCATTTTTTACTCATCTTACTTTCTAGGTTCCTTTCTTTCTTTCTTTCTTTCTTTCTTTCGTATGCACTTTTCTTTCTTTCTTTTGCATTTTTCCTTCTTTCTTGTGCATTTTCTTTCTTTCTTTCCTTCTGTTGCACTTTTCATTTTTTTTCTCATCTTTCTTTCTAGGTTCCTTTCTTTCTTTCTTTCGTATGCACTTTTCTTTCTTTCTTTTGCATTTTTCCTTCTTTCTTGTGCATTTTCTTTCTTTCTTTCCTTCTGTTGCACTTTACATTTTTTACTCATCTTTCTTTCTAGGTTCCTTTTTTTTCTTTCTTTCTTTTTTTCTTTCTTTCTTTCGTATGCACTTTTCTTTCCTTTCTTTCTTTTGCATTTTTCCTTCTTTCTTATGCATTTTCTTTCTTTCTTTTCTTCTGTTGCACTTTTCATGTTTTTTCTCATCTTTCTTTCTAGGTTCCTTTCTATCTTTCTTTCGTATGCACTTTTCTTTCCTTTCTTTCTTTTGCATTTTTCCTTCTTTGTTATGCATTTTCTTTCTTTCTTTCCTTCTGTTCCACTTTTCATTTTTTACTCATCTTTCTTTCTAGGTTCCTTTTTTTTTCTTTCTTTCTTTTTTGTTTCTTTCTTTCGTATGCACTTTTCTTTCCTTTCTTTCTTTTGCATTTTTCCTTCTTTCTTATGCATTTTCTTTCTTTCTTTCCTTCTGTTGCACTTTTCATTTTTTACTCATCTTTCTTTCTAGGTTCCTTTTTTTTTCCTTTCTTTCGTATGCACTTTTCTTTCTTTCTTTTGCATTTTTCCTTCTTTCTTATGCATTTTCTTTCTTTCTTTCCTTATGTTGCACTTTTCATTTTTTACTCATCTTTCTTTCTAGGTTCCTTTCTTTCTTTCTTTCGTATGCACTTTTCTTTCTTTCTTTTGGATTTTTCCTTCTTTCTTATGCATTTTCTTTCTTTCTTTTCTTCTGTTGCACTTTTCATTTTTTTTCTCATCTTTCTTTCTAGGTTCCTTTCTTTCTTTCTTTCGTATGCACTTTTCTTTTCTTTCTTTCTTTTGCATTTTTCCTTCTTTCTTGTGCATTTTCTTTCTTTCTTTCCTTCTGTTGCACTTTTCATTTTTTACTCATCTTTCTTTCTAGGTTCCTTTTTTTTCTTTCTTTCTTTTTTTCTTTCTTTCTTTCGTATGCACTTTTCTTTCCTTTCTTTCTTTTGCATTTTTCCTTCTTTCTTATGCATTTTCTTTCTTTCTTTCCTTCTGTTGCACTTTTCATTTTTTACTCATCTTTCTTTCTAGGTTCCTTTTTTTTTTCTTTCTTTCTTTCTTTCGTATGCACTTTTCTTTCTTTCTTTTGCATTTTTCCTTCTTTCTTATGCATTTTCTTTCTTTCTTTCCTTATGTTGCACTTTTCATTTTTTTTCTCCTCTTTCTTTCTAGGTTCCTTTCTTTCTTTCTTTCGTATGCACTTTTCTTTCCTTTCTTTCTTTTGCATTTTTCCTTCTTTCTTATGCATTTTCTTTCTTTCTTTCCTTCTGTTGCACTTTTCATTTTTTTTTTCTCATCTTTCTTTCTAGGTTCCTTTCTTTCTTTATTTCGTATGCACTTTTCTTTCTTTCTTTTGCATTTTTCCTTCTTTCTTATGCATTTTCTTTCTTTCTTTTCTTCTGTTGCACTTTTCATGTTTTTTCTCATCTTTCTTTCTAGGTTCCTTTCTTTCTTTCTTTCGTATGCACTTTTCTTTTCTTTCTTTCTTTTGCATTTTTCCTTCTTCCTTGTGCATTTTCTTTCTTTCTTTCATTCTGTTCCACTTTTCATTTTTTACTCATCTTTCTTTCTAGGTTCCTTTTTTTTTCTTTCTTTCTTTTTTGTTTCTTTCTTTCGTATGCACTTTTCTTTCCTTTCTTTCTTTTGCATTTTTCCTTCTTTCTTATGCATTTTCTTTCTTTCTTTCCTTCTGTTGCACTTTTCATTTTTTACTCATCTTTCTTTCTAGGTTCCTTTTTTTTCCTTTCTTTCGTATGCACTTTTCTTTCTTTCTTTTGCATTTTTCCTTCTTTCTTATGCATTTTCTTTCTTTCTTTCCTTATGTTGCACTTTTCATTTTTTACTCATCTTTCTTTCTAGGTTCCTTTCTTTCTTTCTTTCTTTCTTTCGTATGCACTTTTCTTTCTTTCTTTTGGATTTTTCCTTCTTTCTTATGCATTTTCTTTCTTTCTTTTCTTCTGTTGCACTTTTCATTTTTTTTCTCATCTTTCTTTCTAGGTTCCTTTCTTTCTTTCTTTCGTATGCACTTTTCTTTTCTTTCTTTCTTTTGCATTTTTCCTTCTTTCTTGTGCATTTTCTTTCTTTCTTTCCTTCTGTTGCACTTTTCATTTTTTACTCATCTTTCTTTCTAGGTTCCTTTTTTTTCTTTCTTTCTTTTTTTCTTTCTTTCTTTCGTATGCACTTTTCTTTCCTTTCTTTCTTTTGCATTTTTCCTTCTTTCTTATGCATTTTCTTTCTTTCTTTCCTTCTGTTGCACTTTTCATTTTTTACTCATCTTTCTTTCTAGGTTCCTTTTTTTTTTCTTTCTTTCTTTCTTTCGTATGCACTTTTCTTTCTTTCTTTTGCATTTTTCCTTCATTCTCATGCATTTTCTTTCTTTGTTTCCTTCTGTTGCACTTTTCATTTTTTACTCATCTTTCTTTCTAGGTTCCTTTCTTTCTTTCTTTCGTATGCACTTTTCTTTCTTTCTTTTGCATTTTTCCTTCTTTCTCATGCATTTTCTTTCTTTCTTTCCTTCTGTTGCACTTTTCATTTTTTTCTCATCTTTCTTTCTAGGTTCCTTTCTTTCTTTCTTTCTTTCTTTCGTATGCACTTTTCTTTCCTTTCTTTCTTTTGCATTTTTCCTTCTTTCTTATGCATTTTCTTTCTTTCTTTCCTTCTGTTGCACTTTTCATTTTTTTTTTCTCATCTTTCTTTCTAGGTTCCTTTCTTTCTTTCTTTCTTTCGTATGCACTTTTCTTTCTTTCTTTTGCATTTTTCCTTCTTTCTTATGCATTTTCTTTCTTTCCTTCTGTTGCACTTTTCATTTTTTTCTTATCTTTCTTTCTAGGTTCCTTCCTTTCTTTCTTTCTTTCGTATGCACTTTTCTTTCTTTCTTTTGCATTTTTCCTTCTTTCTTATGCATTTTCTTTCTTTCTCTCCTTCTGTTGCACTTTTCATTTTTTTCTTATCTTTCTTTCTAGCTTCCTTTCTTTCTTTCTTTCGTATGCACTTTTCTTTCTTTCTTTTGCATTTTTCCTTCTTTCTTATGCATTTTCTTTCTTTCTTTCCTTCAGTTGCACTTTTCATTTTTTTCTTATCTTTCTTTCTAGGTTCCTTTCTTTCTTTCTTTCGTATGCACTTTTCTTTTCTTTGTTTCTTTTGCATTTTTCCTTCTTTCTTATGCATTTTCATTCTTTCTTTCCTTCCGTTACACTTATCATTTTTTTTCTCATCTTTCTTTCTAGGTTCCTTTCTTTCTTTCTTTCGTATGCACTTTTCTTTTCTTTCTTTCTTTTGCATTTTTCCTTCTTTCTTATGCATTTTCTTTCTTTCTTTCCTTCTGTTGCACTTTTCATTTTTTTCTCATCTTTCTTTCTAGGTTCCTTTCTTTCTTTCTTTCGTGTGCACTTTTCTTTCCTTTCTTTCTTTTGCATTTTTCCTTCTTTCTTATGCATTTTCTTTCTTTCTTTCCTTCTGTTGCACTTTTCATTTTTTACTCATCTTTCTTTCTAGGTTCCTTTCTTTCTTTCTATCTTTCTTTCGTATGCACTTTTCTTTCCTTTCTTTCTTTTGCATTTTTCCTTCTTTCTTATGCATTTTCTTTCTTTCTTTCTTTCTGTTGCACTTTTCATTTTTTACTCATCTTTCTTTCTAGGTTGCTTTCTTTATATCTTTCTTTCGTATGCACTTTTCTTTCCTTTCTTTCTTTTGCATTTTTCCTTCTTTCTTATGCATTTTCTTTCTTTCTTTCCTTCTGTTGCACTTTTCATTTTTTACTCATCTTTCTTTCTAGGTTCCTTTCTTTCTTTCTATCTTTCTTTCGTATGCACTTTTCTTTCCTTTCTTTATTTTGCATTTTTCCTTCTTTCTTATGCATTTTTTTTTCTTTCCTTCTGTTGCACTTTTCATTTTTTTCTTATCTTTCTTTCTAGGTTCCTTTCTTTCTTTCTTTCTATCTTTCGTATGCACTTTTCTTTTCTTTCTTTCTTTTGCATTTTTCCTTCTTTCTGATGCATTTTCTTTCTTTCTTTCCTTCTGTTGCACTTTTCATTTTTTACTCATCTTTCTTTCTAGGTTCCTTTCTTTCTTTCTTTCTTTCTATCTTTCTTTCGTATGCACTTTTCTTTCCTTTCTTTCTTTTGCATTTTTCCTTCTTTCTTGTGCATTTTCTTTCTTTCTGTCCTTCTGTTGCACTTTTCATTTTTTACTCATCTTACTTTCTAGGTTCCTTTCTTTCTTTCTTTCTTTCTTTCGTATGCACTTTTCTTTCTTTCTTTTGCATTTTTCCTTCTTTCTTGTGCATTTTCTTTCTTTCTTTCCTTCTGTTGCACTTTTCATTTTTTTCTCATCTTTCTTTCTAGGTTCCTTTCTTTCTTTCTTTCGTATGCACTTTTCTTTCTTTCTTTTTCATTTTTCCTTCTTTCTTGTGCATTTTCTTTCTTTCTTTCCTTCTGTTGCACTTTTCATTTTTTACTCATCTTTCTTTCTAGGTTCCTTTTTTTTCTTTCTTTCTTTTTTTCTTTCTTTCTTTCGTATGCACTTTTCTTTCCTTTCTTTCTTTTGCATTTTTCCTTCTTTCTTATGCATTTTCTTTCTTTCTTTCCTTCTGTTGCACTTTTCATTTTTTACTCATCTTTCTTTCTAGGTTCCTTTCTTTCTTTCTATCTTTCTTTCGTATGCACTTTTCTTTCCTTTCTTTCTTTTGCATTTTTCCTTCTTTGTTATGCATATTCTTTCTTTCTTTCCTTCTGTTGCAGTTTTCATTTTTTTCTTATCTTTCTTTCTAGGTTCCTTCCTTTCTTTCTTTCTTTCTATCTTTCGTATGCACTTTTCTTTTCTTTCCTTCTTTTGCATTTTTCCTTCTTTCTTATGCATTTTCTTTCCTTCTGTTGCACTTTTCATTTTTTACTCATCTTTCTTTCTAGGTTCCTTTTTTCTTTCTTTCTTTCTTTTTTTCTTTCTTTCTTTCGTATGCACTTTTCTTTCCTTTCTTTCTTTTGCATTTTTCCTTCTTTCTTGTGCATTTTCTTTCTTAATTTCCTTCTGTTGCACTTTTCATTTTTTACTCATCTTTCTTTCTAGGTTCCTTTCTTTCTTTCTTTCTTTCTTTCTTTCTTTTTTTCTTTCTTTCTTTCGTATGCACTTTTCTTTCCTTTCTTTCTTTTGCATTTTTCCTTCTTTCTTATGCATTTTCTTTCTTTCTTTCCTTCTGTTGCACTTTTCATTTTTTTCTTATCTTTCTTTCTAGGTTCCTTTCTTTCTTTCTTTCTTTCGTATGCACTTTTCTTTCTTTCTTTTGCATTTTTCCTTCTTTCTTATGCATTTTCTTTCTTTCTTTCCTTCTGTTGCACTTTTCATTTTTTTTTCTCATCTTTCTTTCTAGGTTCCTTTCTTTCTTTCGTATGCACTTTTCTTTTCTTTCTTTTGCATTTTTCCTTCTTTCTTGTGCATTTTCTTTCTTTTTTTCCTTCTGTTGCACTTTTCATTTTTTTCTCATCTTTCTTTCTAGGTTTCTTTCTTTCTTTCTTTCTTTTTTCTTTCGTATGCACTTTTCTTTTCTTTCTTTCTTTTGCATTTTTCCTTCTTTCTTGTGCATTTTCTTTCTTTCTTTCCTTCTGTTGCACTTTTCATTTCTTTCTCATCTTTCTTTCTAGGTTCCTTTCTTTCTTTCTTTCTTTCTTTCTTTCTTCACCCACCTCATCTTATGTCATTTTTCCAACTCTTTCTTTCTTTCTTTCAAAATGGAATTATCCATTATTTATGTGGTATTGGCAGATGTTAAACACTTATTTCTTTTTTCATTTTCTCATTGAAATCAAGTAGCGTCTCTGATATGTCTTTTCCGTCTTTCCACACAATCAAAACATTATAGTCTGTTATTTATGAGGAGATTGACAGGACGTAACATACGTACGTGCTAACTAATGAAGCAAGGAAGGGACACGCAGAATTACAATATTATTCACTTTTTTTCTATGGATATACGTACTTTTTCTCACGATGACTTTTTTATTTTCCTATACCAAATCACCATATTTTCATTGTATTTTAACATCTTACTATCTCATTGATTTGTTCACGCATTACTTACATTATTTACATTATTCGGACTGTTATCCTCATCTTCATTGCCATATTCACAACATTTCGGTCGTTGTACGCTCCAGCTTTCTTCAGGTGATTGTAATTTCGAACCAAACCCTTTATTTCGTCCATCGGTGTAGATTGTTCTAGTTCCACGTGCCAAGAAGAAAACCCGAGCTTACAACGACCGAAACATTGTGAATATGGCAATGAACGTGAGGATAACAGTCCAAATAATGTAAATAATGTAAGTAATCATAATACCTCATCTCAGAGATATAGATAGATATTATTCACGGATATTTATGTCTACATTTTTTTAACTTCCAACAGATTTTCACAAATGGCATCTTATATACCACCTATACTCATGTGTCTTTTCTTTTTATATGCGATGTCCTTTCAGGGCGTAAGCGATCGTGGCTCTCCACCTCCCTCTTTCCCTTGCAGCTCTCAACAAGTTCCTTCCCTCTGTTTCCACCCCCAGACCATTTTCTGTCATCCACTTGCTTAAGCCCGCCAGGTATGTCACGCGTTGTTTTCCCTTGTCTTTTTCCCCCCTATTCGACTCGGGAGTATCAGATTCTCCAGGCCCTCCTTCCTTATTATGTGTCCCAGAAACCTCAGCTGCCTCTTCTTGATGTTAAGTATAAGCCTCCTCCTCCTTTGCAACTTCTCTAAGACCTCATCGTTGCTCACATACTCGGTCCATGATATCCTTAGCATCCTTCTGTAGAACCACATCTCCGTCGCCTCGAGTCTCTTCATCTTTGAGGAAATTGTCCAACATTCGAGGCCGTAAAGAAGGACAGATGTCACGTAACATCTCAGTATTCTTTTCTTTGTTACCAAAGAAATCCTCCTGCCTCGTAATACTCTTCCCAGCTTTTGGAATGTGTCCTTGGCCATCCCAATACGTCTACGGATTTCTGTGTCGCACTTATCGCCCTCTGTGAAAACGCTTCCCAGCTATTTGATTCTAGTGTTCCCGACCTGCAAATCGCATTTCGGGCTCATCTTCTTACTGATGACCATGAGGAAATTGTCCAACATTCGAGGCCGTAAAGAAGGACAGATGTCACGTAACATCTCAGTATTCTTTTCTTTGTTACCAAAGAAATCCTCCTGCCTCGTAATACTCTTCCCAGCTTTTGGAATGTGTCCTTGGCCATCCCAATACGTCTACGGATTTCTGTGTCGCACTTATCGCCCTCTGTGAAAACGCTTCCCAGCTATTTGATTCTAGTGTTCCCGACCTGCAAATCGCATTTCGGGCTCATCTTCTTACTGATGACCATGTATTCTGTCTTCTTGTAGTTTATGCTTAGTCCTTTCTTCTCACTCCCTGTCGCTACCTTCTGTAGGAGATTTTATAATTTATTTTCCGTGTCTGCTATCAGTACTGTGTCATCTGCGTATCTTAGAATTGCCTCGCTGTATAGGTTGAACAGGTCGGGTGAGAAGACGCATCCATGCCTTACGCTCCTTTCTATTTTTGTATATTCACTGAAGTCGTTCCCTATGCGCATGATTGCTATTTGCTGCCAGTATAGGTTCTTGATTATTCTGATATCTTTCCCGAATATATCAAGGCTGCTGAGTAGTTCCATCAGAACCTTGTAGCGTACTTTGTTGAATGCATTTGCATAGTCTATGAAATATAGGTACACGTCCTTCTGCATCTCTATCGCTCTTTCTGATAACATTCTGAGCATGTTCCTTGTTCCGGTGTCTTTAACGAACCCGCACTGTTCTTGTCCTATCTCTGGGCTGATTCTGCTGCGCGCTTTATTCATCAGAATAAGATGATGAGCTTTGTCATGTGGCTCATTAGGCTTATTTTTCGTTGGAGTTCGCATTCGTTTGCGCCTGGTTTCTTAGGCATTGCAATGAAGATAGATCTGCTGAGGTCTTCCGGTATATCCCCGCTGTTATAGATTTCATTTGTTATTTAGGTGATCTTGTCTATGCCAATGTCGTCTAAGCCTGTCAGCATTTCCATTACAATTCCGTCTGGCCCGTGTGACTTGTTTCCGTTCAATTTGGCAAGTGCGGCTAGTACTTCAGTTTTCAGAATTCCAGGTCCGTCGGTGGTTCTGTGTATTGTTGGTTGTTCCCTTTCGTCGTGGAAGAGTTCTCCAATATAGTTTTTTCCTTCTCTAATATGAGCGTCCCATTCTTTGATTTTAGGCAGCCTGTTGGCGAGCATGTCTTCTGTCCTGTTAGTTGATTTATTTGTTTGTGCATGTCGATTTTGTTGGTAGAACTCAATCTTTCTATTTCTGTACATTTTTCGTTTAGCCATTCTTCTTTAGCTTGCCTGCATTTCGTCCTTATTTCATTGCGCAATTTTCTCTACTCCGTTCCGTATCTTGGCAAAGTTTTTTTGTCTCCTTTCCAACATGTCGAGAACCTCATCAGTCATCTATTCGTTTTCCCCTCTTCGTCCTGGATCCTTTGGGACGATATCGTTTGCTGATGTCACTAAAGCGTCTCTTAGTGCGTCCAATTTTGAGTTTCCATTGTGTGCCTCGTATCCTCTTTTCACATTGTCCATATACTTTTCTATTAGGTTAGGATCGCTCAGGAGGTTTTTGTGTTGGAGTTTGGGTGCTGTGTTAGACTTCTTCAGTTTCCGACCTTTTACTCTTAGTTTACATATAAGAGGGCAATGGTCGCTTCCGAAGTCGCCACTTGGGTAGGTTTTGCAGTGAATCATTGCATTCCTTTTTTTTCCTTTTTTTTTTAAGCATATCACCCCAAGCAAGGCTGGAAGCCACTATTACGCAAGGGGTTACAGAAGGTTTGGAGGAAGAGCAGATAGGAGTTGTAAAGGAGAGGATGTGGAGAAAGATAGTGGATCGATCAAGGCAGGGGGGTTACAAAAGATTTGGAGCGAGAGCAGATGGGAATGAAAGGTGAAAGGATGTGGAGAAGGGAAGTGGATAAAATCAAGGCAACTGGAGATGTCAATTGACGTTACACTTAGTTGGAGATTGTATTTGTCACGGAAACAGGAATAATGAAGGGAGTTCCACAGGCGAGATGTGCGAGACATGAAGCTATTGGAGTAGAAGAGACGTCTACATCTAACAGTTTCAACAGTGAAGGGGTGGGAACGGGATGCCAGCCTCGTGGGACGTTTAAATTTATGAGGCCTAGGAACCAGCGAAAGCAGCTCCTCGGAGCAATTACCGTGAAAGTATTTATAAAAAAGACAGAGCGAGGCAACGTCGCGTCGGTGAGAGAGAGACTGCAGACGAGATGACAGATCGGGGCCAATTACATTGCATATCCGTCTCTGGATCTTATCAAGAACCCTGAGGCAAACAGCAGGGGCTACAGACCATATATGGCAGCAATACTCCATGCAAGGGCGAATGGTCGATTTATAAATTTGGAGGATAGATTCCGGGGAGAAAAATTTCCTGGCTCGGCACAGGGAGCCAACTTTCCTTGCGGTGGATGATGCAATTGACTCGATGTATTTGTTCCATCTCAGATCAGCGGACAGCGTGAGACCGAGCAGCCGCAGAGAGGAGCTGTCAAGAAGTTGGTCATCAGACATTCTAATGGGATGCAGGGATGGATCCTTGTGGTGGTTAATAGAGAGCAGTTTAGTTTTAGAGGCGTTAAAGTTAACCGTCCATTTCTTGCCCCAGTTCACAACCGATTAGAGGTCCTTTTCTATCCGAGATGCCAGGTTAATTTTGTCAGCATCACTGGATTTGTGTTTGAGGCAGGAGTAAATTGTGGTGTCGTCCGCATAGATGCCGACTTGGGAATCTATGGCGTCAGGAAGGTCGTTTATGAATTTGAATATTTTGTTGATAGTTATATAATCAATTTGGTTTTTAGTTTCTCCTACTGGACTCCTCCATGTCCATAGTCGTCTCGGATGTTCTTGGAACTATGTGTTGGCTATTACCTGGTCATTGGATCAAATCATTGACTGTGCACCATTGGATCCATCTTTCTCCACGTTCGTTGTGGGTTCCTAGTCCGAATCTTCCTGATATACCCACTGCCCTTTCCCTGCCTACTTTGGCGTTTAGATCTCCCATGATAATGATGACTTCCTGTGATTTGCATAGAGCCTTGGCACTGTCCTGCATGGAGTAGAAAGATTCCATGTCTTCTTCCTTGCTTTGTGACGTACACTACTATAATAGCCACGTTGAACGGCTTCCCTTTCAGCTTCACTACCAGAATTCTTTCGGAAAGTTGGTGGTATCCTAGAATGCATTTCTATCTAGTATTAGTCCTACTCCTTTGTCGTTCTTCTCGTCGCCTGCATAAATTATCCTGTGTTTGTCGCTAACAAAGTCACCGTTGTTTGGCTATCTGGTTTCACATACACCTAGAATGTTGATGTTAAGTCTGTTCATCTCTTGTTTAACATTATCACACTGGCTGCAGTTGTTCAATGTTCGGACGTTCCATGTCCCAAGAGTTATTTTGTGTTTGATGCGTGCAGTCGCAGGATAATGGTCCGGTGACACCTGTTGCTCATGTGATTCCTTTCCGGGCGAGCGATAGGTTCCGAGGACATTTATCTCTTTTACGCCGTTTATGCTAGCATTAGCTGGATGACAGTCAGGTGACACCTTTTACGTATGTCGGTCCTTACCGGTCGAGGAGCTAATTGCCATAGACTTAACTCCCTTCACGCCGTTAGGTTTCGCATAATCTGAGTTATTAACCATGATTTTTCTTGGGATTGATAGTGGAGTGGTTTACCTTTGCCTTCTCCACGGTTGTTTATAGAGACACCACCTCTAGTTAGCTGACCGTTGACTCAGAGAGTTCCTCCGTTCTTTGTTAGGTCTTGTTTTTCGTCCTACTGGCTTGCTAACGAGCCGCTTCACTCAGAATCAGAGTGGAGTAGTCGTTTTAGTCGCCAACATTTCGACTGGAATACTTACCAAAAAGGAGGGGGACAAAAAAAAGAAAAAAGTTTCTTTTTGTTATTTTTTCAATTAAGTTTTAAATTAGAACAATTCCCATTGTTCCTTACTAAAACAATATGCGATTATCCAGCATTGTTGAAAAAAGCGCTTCTTTCTACTTACACATTGGACCTCGTGTTCAATCTTGCTATATTCGAATCAAATGGTCATTTAGTGAAATGTTGCGGCTGATTTTAACAAGAAGCGTCTCCATTTTCAAAGACTACCAAGCTGTGGTGGGGGTGGTGTCAAATCTGAAATGTCGTCGCCATCGTCCCCTCCCCAACAGTTGAGAATGGCGACTTTGCATTTCAATAAAACAAGAAAAGAAAAGGAAAAAAAATAACTAAAACAATATATTTCTTCGTTTTCTCTGCCTTTTTCTATCTAGCACGCTAAATTTTCACTAGTTGCCAAAAGCCCGAATAAGGGCTTTTGGCAACTACGTGCTATGTATGCCTATAATGATTTTTCTCTAAATTTACAAATAAACTAACGAGACTGAAAATTACCCTGAAAGTTAAAAATTAAGTTAGAAAATATATGAATAAACAGATACAAAAGTACAAAAACAAAAGCAAAGCATACTTCATGTATGAGGCGAGGTCTGAATTTTTTAGTGAAAAACCTGATTTTTTTCATACATAATGCGACTCCAGCTTTTGAGCAATACTTAACGTAGTCAAATATTGCAGTACTGGGCATCGTCCTGGACATATAGCAAATAAATTGTCTCCATCCTTCTCCTGTATAAAAATACCTGGACATGTTGAGGAAAATCACCTACCGTAAAATATCTGATACGAAGATTTGGATACCGTAGTTTTGTTTTTGGACATGCCTCACTGCGGTAGAACCAGTAAATCTACAGAATATAATAAACAGAGGAAGACGGAATAAGGAATGCAACTGAAACATATACGGTATAGATACGTATCAGATCAAAGGGATACCATTGAAAAAGAAATACCTCAGTGATGTAAACACATGCAAATGAAGATGAACGCAAACTGGAGAAAGGAAAAAAAATATTGTTAATTCTTCCTTTATAAAAGATATTTGTAGATTTCAAGCGCTACACATAGTGAATGGCGTTCAGCTAGCCTGTTAAGGTTAGCCAAAAATACTTTCTTGGCCTATCAGGTAGGTTACGGTCACCGGAAATGTGTGAATTTTTAACCCCTCTAAAAAATTAACCTGTGTATAGTGCAACCAGTCACGGAAAATGCATGATTTTAACCTCTCCAAAAAAAAAAAAAAAAAAAAAAACCGCGTATAATGCGACCGTCTATTTTTTGCGCAAAAAAAATAAATAAATAAATAAATCTCACACTATACACGAGTATACGCGGTACATTTCTTTACTCAAAAATTCCATTTCTGACTTGGCATTTATTAATATATGCTTAATATATCTATATACTAGCAGCATGGCCCGGCGTTGCCCGTGCTTGATCCAAAAATCGTACGACTCATACAGCAATCGCTATCACTTGACTTAAAATATTTTTGCCCTTCCTTGCCTTTAAAGGAGTGCCCTTTGCCGTGCTGATGTTGCTACATGCCTTACTTCTTGCCTATCTCATACTGCGATTTTTTTCTAAGCTCTGTACTAAACATTAAATCTGTTACGAAAAAAGAACTAAACAAAATGAACACAAAACGATCAGCTTTAAAAAAAGGACTCGTAACTGGAAAAAACAAATGAAAAAAGAATGTTAACAACAAATACGTTTTCACACCCAATCCAGTTCTGCGGAATCAGAATCAACGTTGAGTTTAAGCAAACGAATGAGCCAATTGGAGTAAAGTGCCATGCAGATTTAAATTTTTGCCACTTGTGACGAATGGAGCTATCGATTTTTTTTGCATGCTAGAAGCATGAAAAAATCGATTATTTCCACTATCGATGGGAGTTGGGAAATGCAAAGTCGGTCTTGGCCTTTTCGCTAACTTGGAGCATGTGCATGTAAATTTTGGTGCAAATCAGTCGAGAATTGCGGCCGTGGATTCCTTACACACACACACACACACACACACACACACACACACACACACACACAACCTGCCTTTTATATCTATATATTTATAGTTCTAGCTTCTGTTTTTTTGTTATCAAACTCCTCCTAGGGCTTTAACCATATATGTTCTGAAACTACATTACCTACGATTCCTGGATGATTATATTTCATTTTGATCAAAGGGGGCCCCGGGGGAGGCACAAACCTCCGACTGAAATTTTGTTTTCCCTTTGATTTAAATTAAATTTAAATTTTAACAAAGGAATGACTCTTATACAAAATATAGAAAGAGAAAGTCAAAAGATAGAGGTCGCATCAATCAGTGGGTAGTGCCTTCCAATACATATTTGTTGTGACAATTCAACTGTCATATCAACGTTGAAATCTATTTATCAATTCATTTATCAGGTATTGGATCAAATACATATTAAAGGGGTCAGATCAAGCTGTTTTTGCACAAACCCCGCACTGAATTTTTTTCCCTTTGATTTAAATTAAATTTAAACAAGAGAATGAATCCTATCCAAAATATAGAAGGAGAAAGCCAGAAGATGGAGGTCACATCGGCAAGACAATTAAGTAATATTGAAATGCATCATTTTTCTCCACAAATTATAACAATGATTTAAAATCAATCATCATTTTCTTACAAAAAATATGTGACACGCAGCAAGTACAGATATTATTTAATAAGATTATATATTAAATATAAAACAATATTGTAATCCCCATGACATAGATCGTCAAGCCTATTCTATGGATTTCGAAAATGAAATAAGTTACTTGTCAGTACCCATATCC
>OZ038496.1:15082422-15089922 GCA_964036315.1 Acanthosepion esculentum | reverse complement strand
AGAAAATAATGACATCATCAACATGTTGACATTTCATATTACTTCAAATAAAATGTTAAGAAGGAATTCCTCATCAATACTAGAATCAGAGATTTTATAAGTTTCAACCAAAAGTAGCACTGGCTGCTCGGTCAATGAATGCTTAATATTTTATGGAAACGATTAATATTATCATTAGCGTTACAAATGAGGAGAACAGATAGCACACTTTGGTGCCAGGCCAATGGACAGAGAATGAAAGAATGCATAACACAAGTAGCATTTGCTGAATGTTGAAAGTGTCTATATAAAGAAACAGTTAATATTGCTATTAACATTAGGGATGAAGAGAACAGATACTAAACTTTGATCTTGTTATACTCTACTTCAAACTAGATCTCTTTCCGATTCACTCTACATCAAAACCAGTTAGCCAGATATGAACTCTAAGAAAGCAAAACTAAAAATAAAACAAACGTCTCTCTCTGCACAGGGGCTCCGAGCATCACATCCGACTCACAAAACAAATCCCTCACAAAAAACTAAAAACTAAAATGGATAGCACATCTAACTCGAAAGGAAAATAAGGACATAATTAAGACGTTGACAATCCAGATAAAAGGTTAGGAAGGAAACCTCCCACATCAATACTGGAAAGAGCGATAACAGTTAGTGGACTTAAGAAATTTTCCTGAAAGATTATTTTAAGACAAATTTTTTAAAAACTTTCACCCAACAGTAGCACAGGCTGCTCGGTCAATGAATGTCAAATATTTCTTTATAAATTAAGAAATGTAATTATTGGCAAATAAAAAAAAAACGTAGACATAAGTCCAGTTTACATTGGAATAAAAACTTATACATAGGTCCGGTTTACACTAGATTAAAAAGGTAGACATAGGTCCAGTTTACACTAAAATAAAAAACGTAAACATTGTGTTTCACTTCTGCCCTATGTCCGCGCATGCGTTAAAGAGCGGAAGTCTTTTTTTACATTCCACAATAAAGTAAGAACTCATCATAAAACATATTTATGAATTCTTTTTTTTCATTTAAATTTAGTCAAATATACAACAGTCTTGTCTCCCATAGAATCTGATCACATATTATATAGATAGATTATATATATAGATATAGATTTTGACCAAACTTGGCACATACATTATACAATGTAAGAGATAGGTTCATAGTGTAAAAAATTGATAATTTAAAAAAACAATAATCGATAAAGCCAATCAAAATCGATACATCCAACTTATTCCCTCCAATTTCGTTCAAACTCGATATGTAGGTTACGTAAATCATAACGAGCTCAACGATACCACATTTTTATTTCTACGCCAATGCGTTTAGCGAAAAATCGCGAAAAACAAAAATCGATTTCAGCACAAATCGATTTCAGCACAAATCGATTTCAATACAAATTTTAAACTAAAAACTCCTTCAATATCCAAGAAATCTAATACAAATTTCACTCAATTGTAGTCAGCAATAAGTTGATTGTTTAACAGTCATTTAACTTGGTAACTGAGTCCACCCATATAGTGAAAAACCGCGTAAGTAGTGAAAAATGGCGATTTTTACTGGTTTCTTTGTTATTTGTTATTTCTTTTTTTATTTTTCGTTGATCTTTCAACCAATTTTCATCAAGCTTAACAATTGCTTTATAATTGTATCATCTTTTCCTTCCTTTGTAGCACACTGACAAACTGAATTTCAAAAAATCCAAATAATTGTGGTCTGAAGTGGGTCTTCATGTTACCTGCTTTACCCCTTCATGTCCTCGGCTAACTTCGACTGAATAAATACAGACTACTTCTGTTATATCAGTAACTATATTAATTCAAAATGTTTTTTTAATGAAAGTACTTTAAAGTAATTGAAGAAGATAGATTCTGTTACATCTAAATATGATGCTGTTTTGCTCCATTCTAATTGAACGCCTTTTCTGATCGACCACCTGGGTATGGCTGCTAGTCTACTATACCACCCGCACACCGAAGCAACAATTGAGGATGAAGGACACTTGTCATATAATGTCTGCATTATACGCATGTAATTTTTCTTTAATGTTTTCTTCTGTAGAAATAAGAACTTCATAAAATCCCAGAGTTCAACACTTGAACATTCTACACTTCCTGTTAATACGGTTCATTCAATGATCTGAAGCAAATGAAAAATATATCAGTGCAAAGAACCTTCGGATTAACACTTGATAATATAAAAGAACATCCCTTTCATCTAAATAAACGCTCCTTATCATTCGTTATTATTCCAAATAATACTTTAAGGACTTTTGCGTTATTTGAATTATAAATAAATTATATCCATTGATGAGGTACATTCCCTCGGGATCTATTGGAAGACAACATTTTTGATAGCGTATTTTTGCACTGGAATATTCAAGATGAGTAACTATCATTATTATATGCTTTTCGGTTAGTACTGGTAGGTTCATTTGGTTATTATATTCGCAACATTTCAGCCAGTGTACTCTCCGTTCTTCTTCAGGTGATTCCCGTTGTTTATAAGCATGGCAACGACGTACATAAGCAAAATTGGAAAGAGAAATAGATTTTAGCGGAACGGTATGGAGACATTATCATTTTAATGAATTAATGAACAGGGAATAGTACACAACAATATCAGTTATAAACACACATGAGGAAGATTGATACGATGATACGAACAACTGGTCGCTTAGAGAGCTAGACATAAGTCCACTTTACACTAGAATGAAAAAGGGAGACATAGGCCCGGTTTACACTAGAATAAAAAAAAGTAATCACGTGTGGTTTGCACTATAATAAAAACGTCAACATAGATCTGGTTTACACTGGAATAAAAAACGGATACATATTTCCGGTTCATACTGGAAGAAGAAACAAAGATATAGGCCCGGTTTACACTGGAATAAAAAACGGATACATATATCCGCTTCACACTGGAATAAAAAAAAACAAAGATATAGGTCCGGTTTACACTGGAATAAAAAAAAAACGGATACATATATCCGCTTCACACGGGAATAAAAAACAAAGATATAGGCCCGGTTTACACTGGAATAAAAAACGGATACATATATCCGGTTCACACTGGAAGAAGAAACAAAGATATAGGCCCGGTTTACACTGGAATAAAAAACGGATACATATATCGGCTTCACACTGGAATAAGAAACAAAGATATAGGTCCGGTTTACACCAGAATAAAAATGTGTTGACATAGGTCTAGTTTACGCAAAAATAAAAAGGAAGATATGCGTCTGGTTTACACTAGATATAAAAAGGTAGACGCAGGTCCCGTTTATACTAAATTAAAAACGATACAAATGTGCCCGGTTTACACCATAATCAAAATAAAGACAGGCCAGCTTTACACTAGAGAACGGAATAACTTATTATATGCCAACAAATGAATGCCTAACAAGAGAGAAACGCTTCAGTTTTTCAATAGTGCGGTTTGCTGCATAATACAGACCAGAATTTATGAGACGAGGATTGGACAAACTGAAAGAAAAAAAAAAGATAATGTGTTGTTTTCTCCGTTGGAGGACGACCTTCCTAATTTTCTAAGACAACCAGTTCTCTAGTCGAAGGAACCCCGTGGACAACCACTCACGTGACCTTGTGGCTAATCATATTCAAAATAGGCAGTTTTGAATGTAGCTGATGCGCCTTTTTACAGGTGTTCCACTCCACGAAGCTGAGACTGAATCCATAATCTGCATCAAGCATGGTTACCAGTTTCTCTCAGATTCTCCTTCTAGAGAGATTCTTTTCTAAAGCTATCAGAAACATTTTTGATAGTTTACTTCCGGTTTCTCCGTGACCTTTTCAAATTCACTTGTTGTCGTACTCTTCTCGCTAAGTGCCAAATCATCTCAAATATCGACCGGCGTAACGATATATTGAAATATCACCCGTTACGTAGCATCTTCAAAGGTTTGAGGTGTGGCTCAAATACTAGAAAAATATTAACGCTGACTCAAACGCTAACTTAGTAAAAAATAATCTATACTACAGTGCTGTTCGATAAAAGTGACTCACCTGATTTTTTTACTTAAAAATATTTCGCCTATTGTTTTTTGGGGTCAAACTAATTTTTAATCTTACTAATATAAAAACCCCTTCCCGACCACCTAGTAAAAAGTTTACTCACCATACGGTATTCTGTTGATAATTATAATTTTGGATATAAATGAGATTTAGGGAAAAACTCTGTGCAAAAAAGTGACTCACTAATTTCCTGCAACTAGTAATCAATAGAAACATAAGCGAACAGCTTTAAATAAAGAATAATAGAGGTATAATTTATTTATAATAGGTAATATAGTTCGAAATATTTAATAATCTATGGGTCCTCCTTTATTTTGAATAACCTTTTCAGTCCTTTTTGGCATTGACTTGATTAGGTTCTGGCAAATCTCATCTGCAAGCATTGAATTCCATTCGGATATGAAATTCACAATCAAATCCTCTTTGTTGCTCAACTGCTTTCTCGAGAGCCTGTACTTTATAATGCTCCATAAGTTTTCTGTGGGGTTGAGGTCAAGAGATTGGGTCGGCCATGACATAACACTCCCCTGCTTCTCATCAAAGTATTCCTTCATCAATTTTGATTTGTGACAGGGAGCATTATCCTGCATAAAAATGAGCTTGGTGGGGTCGATTTGCACCCTTTCAGCAGAAAGGAACAGACAAGACTCTAAAATATTCTTGTACTGCTCGCTCCCGAGGGTCTTTTCAATAGGTTTTAAGAAACCAGTTCCATGAAAAGAAAAGCATCCCCAGAACATTATACTGAACGGATGCTTGACAGTACTTACTGCTAAATTCAAAGAGCTTTCAAAGCTTCTTCTTTGGATTTTAGATCGCTTATCCTTTGAAATTAGCTCAACTTTCGTTTCATCGAAGAAGAGAACATTTAGTAAAAAAAAATCAGGTGAGTCACTTTTATCGAACAGCACTGTATTTTCCTGCGTGTTTGTATGTACGATCGTCACGTTTCTTTTTTACCAAGGATCTTTGAACCTTGGGAAATATACGGAGAGCAGAACGGACGAAATATTGTCATGACAACAAAGATGAAGGAACATTGAATCCATTATTAGGTCAGCTGCTAAGAAAGTTGGTTCTCTATGTAGTGCAAGACAATTTGCTCTCCAGAATCTATCTTACATATCTATAAGTCCACGCTTAGAATATTGCTGACTCATATGATCCGATGAGCCTGCTATTTACCTCCAGCTCCTTGATAAGATCCAAAGAAGAATCAATTATATTATAGGTCCTGATCTGGTATCTCGGCTTCAGTTATTTTACCACCACCGTAAAGTTGCCTCTCTGCGCCTTTTCTATAAATACTTTCATGGTAATTGTTCGAATGAGCTCTTCGTTATGGTATCTAGACTTTAAAAAAAAAATTAAGTGCAGTACTAGACTGGCGTTGAGATCTCATCAATTTACAGATGAGCTGGCTAGATCTTGTCGGGTGTTCTATGCTAACGATTTCTTTAATCGCACTTCTCGCTTGTGTAACTCCCTTCCGGCTCCATGTTTCCCAGCCAACTTTAATCTGCGAAAATTTAAACGTAATGTCAATCGCTATCTAATGTCCTCCTGATTACTTTTTCCTCTTCCTGCTCATTACTAATGTTTTTGTTCCTAATTTGTCCATACACTGTTACCCATTGTGTCTTAGTGACTTTACTGCCATGCATGGGGTGATACCGATTTAAAAAAATAGTCCATTTTTTTTTGGGGGGGGGGGGGGTTCTTTAAAGTTGTTCATCCCAAGCAAGGGAGTAAAGCTACTGAGATACAATTGTTTATTGGGTGTGGAAGTATTAGGAAACAGAAACATTACTAAGGAGCTGAAATAAAAGAAAGATTTCCAAAAATCCAGAAGCAAATATAATATTATTAGTAGCTTTGGTCATAACTAATTTTCGCTTTTTTTTACTCATTTTATTCTTAAAAATTTGCAATTACATTTTATCCAATTATATATTCACCATATATATGCTTTTGCATTCGGGACCCTCCTACGATTACAAAAGTCAAATAGTTAACCCTCAAACTGGGGTCAAAATACTATGAAAGTGTAAAAATAGGTTTTAATACCAGAAATATTTTTACTAGCAATAAATTTTTAAAGGAAAATTATTACCAGCAATATATTACTACCATAAATACATTTTTGAAAAAAAAATTACCAGCTATACACTGAAAAAAATATTATCACCAATAAAAATCTTGTCGGCATTAAATAATTGATATGCCATAAAACAAAACAAACCAAACCAAAACTTATTTTTACACTTTCATAGTGATTTGATCCCATTTTGGGGGTTAACTATTTGCCCATAGCTGGGACCCTAAAAGGTGCTACCACCTCGTGTCAGGGTTGAACTGGGAATACCAGCAATTAAGAGGTGGTTCCACGCTCCTCAAACCTAACTGATCAGAGGCCTTCTGTTTGGATGTAGTTTATCATCATACCCAGGACGCGGATGTAGTTTATCGTCATACCCAGGACGTGGATGTAGTTTATCGTCATACCCAGGACGCGGATGTAGTTTATCGTTTTACCCAGGACGGATATCTTTTCAGCAAAATTTCGCAGATTTTGAGGTGATAAAATGTTTTCGGCGAGCTCTTGAATCTGGATTTTATTACAGATTTTTTTCGTCTATTGTTTTGCAGAAATCGAAAAAAAAGGCCATAATAGGTTGGTGCCAGGTCAGGTAAATGCAGGTAGAACATGTCACTCGAATTCCAATATATATATATATATATATATATATATATATATATATATATATATATATATATATATATATATATATTGTTATTCCAGTTGTATGCAGCCTTGCGTTTTAATGGAGAACAACATTTTTTTTATATTGACGGGCGCAGGACACTTTTCGACCTAACTTCTATAGACACGTTGCAACTGCTGAACGTATAAATGCGCATTTAACGCCCCATTGCTTTGAAAAAATCTAAATGAATAATACCTCCGGCGAGCCAACCACACGCTCAAAATAATTTTTTTTCACGGAGGTCAGCTTTTGAATTTGATTGTGGAGAGTTGTTAGCCTTTTGCATCAAACAGTGTCAAATCCATTTTCATCGCCATCTATGATATATTTAAGGATGATAGACTGGTCATTAATAATTGGTTTCCCCCAAACGAAAAATACTTATAAATCAAACTAATACAACATTTTCAAAGAATCTTGCAGTTTCCTCCTCACACGAACTCGACTATCTGCGCGAAAGACTGTAAACGTGACTCGTTCAATCAGGCGACACAGCATCAGTGTGATTGAGACAAGGTCTCATCTTACTGGTGTCCATCTCTCACTCTACAATGAAACGGTATTACATCCCGTCTATGTCTCATGCCTGCCACAGCGACGCTCCAACGGCCGAAACGTTGTGACAAGAACAACAAAGATGAGGACAATAGTCTTCATGGGAATAAAATAAATACATGATTAATTTCTTGCTTACA
>OZ038496.1:14964922-15077422 GCA_964036315.1 Acanthosepion esculentum | reverse complement strand
GAAGAAACATTTTATATTTTTAAGGCGTATAAAGAAACATTTTATATTTTTAAGGCGTATAAAGAAACATTTTATATTTTTAAGGCGTATAAAGAAACATTTTATATTTTTAAGGCGTATAAAGAAACATTCTATATAGGTGCAACAGAAAAAAAAACTCCTAAAAGAATGATATTATAACCATTAAATGTATTTCAAAATAAGAATATGCCAATAAAACTAATCTTTTAAAATATGTGTGAACAAAAAGATTATAACTACCATTAAATAAAAAATAATAAAAGGGGCATTACCATGCATTGATAACAGTAAAAACTATAGACACTGCTTAGAAGAAATATTACAAAATAATAGTTTCAAAAATCAAAATAAATTACTAATAAAAACAGAATGGAAAATGCAGACGTATGAATAAATAAGTACGTTTTTATAAGAAACAATGAAAATATAAAATTGTTATACGAAACAATGGAAATAAAATTGTTATAGGAAAACAATTGACATATAAAGTTGTTATAGGAAAACAATGGAAGTATAAAATTATTATAGGAAAACAATGGAATATGAAATTGTTATAGGAAAGAAAGGAAATATAATATTGTTATTGTAAAACGATTGAAATATGAAATAATTACAGAAAAAACATTGGAAATATAAAATTGGTATAGAAAAACATTGAAAATAAAAATAAAATAGAAAATAAAAATATTAAACAAAATAAAACATATAAAATATAAAATAATAAATAAAAGAAAAAATAATGAATTATAATTCATACCTATATTTTAATAACTAACTAGCCACCTACAATAAACTGTAATGAATAAAGACAAAAACAAAACTATTCTTTACCAACGCGTTTCGTCCTGTAATGGAATTTATGAAGGCAAATGTAAAGATTTTATTTTGCGACATGAGTTTATAAGGAAAGTAACTAAAATGTTGCTATTGTTGTTGTTGGATTTTTTTATTTGTCTATATTTAGTTACTTATTTACGTTTATTTTATTAATATAATCGCTATTTTATTTTAATTTAATAATTTTTTTAAGTATTTATTTATTTTAAATCATAGAAACTTTTGATTTAACCAGTTTTTAATTTTAACATTTTTGTGGTTTTCGTTTTGATTTTATTCATATCGTCTTTTTAGAAACCTATTTTGATTTATACCTTTTACACATAAACTGTAATGTATATGAAATGTAACTGTAGTTGAATCGAATAAATAATAATTTCTGTTATTGCAATTTGATTAATGAGCGGAAATTCTAATTGAAACATTGAACACATATTTATGTGATTTAATTGATTTATAAAAAGGATATAAGCTGCTGTGCCGGACTTACTTAAGGACTGCAGCACAGAGGCCCCAAGACTAGAGTATCGAGTTATCTCCTCTTCGTTTCGTAACCCTTTCAACAGGGGTCTCTCTCTTCCGGGAGTATAAATACGGGCTGACCTTTCGCCTCTTTCTCTTCCCACGGCTCTTTCCACGGCTTCGCACACGTGCGGCCAAAACTGCCTCTCCTGGGGCCGGCAACCTCGCACGTGGTGCGAGGTACTGAAAAACTTTCTCTAACATATCCAATATGTGAACTCTCACACACAACCAGCGTTTCCCATATTCTGGGAACACGCTAAAACGAAATTCACAACCGTACGGACATTCAACACACACACAAACAACTTTCCATACAGACACTAACGCTTTATTCATGTTTTAAATGATGTATTTGTAATTCGTGTTTTAACCTGTTTGTTAATAATATATATTTGTTTTTGTACATATATATCTGTCTTGTTCGTTTTATTTTGCTTTCTTTGGACTCCATCATAGTCCAACATTACTATGTAGCGGGACTGGCCAGCAGGAAGACTTAGTCCAGAGATTTTATCCTCACATTAACCCGCCGGTCCCCTACAAGAGTGATTCCCAACGGCTCATTAGTCTTGGGCCTCTGATAAAAAAAATCATTTGTGTCGATTAATTTTACTGACTAATTTTTCCAAATTACGAATGATCCTTTCAGACAAGAGGGAAATTCTGTCAGAAATTGTTCAAATTTCATTTTGGAAGAAAAGTATGAGAAACTCCGTCATAATTTGTCCGACAGACACACACAGACACACAATATATATATATATATATATATATATATATATATATATATATATATATATAGGGTGCGATGGTCGCCATTTTATAGTTTAAATTTTCACGCATGCGCGTTGTTTGTTTTTTATTTTTTTCCCACTGCACATATATTAAGGTCAGTTGGGCACCGTCTATGAGAAATAGAGCACCATGACGCAATTTACAACTCCAGAAATATAACAGGAAACGGCATGTTGTACTGCTTGGCATTCATACCAGAAGCCCCAATACGAACATTTCAGAGTGTTTGGGTGCCAATCTGAGTAGAGGGCAGAGGATTCCGAAAGAGTTGAATGAGTTCAATGGTGATTACAATGGCACGACAGCTCGGAAAACTCACTCCGATATTTCTTATAAGAAAAAAAACTCCCGAATTTATTGGTCAGGGCCTCAGAATCAATACGGTGGCCTATATCAAGTGCTTTGAGGAGGTAGTGCTGCCCTGGATCAAGAGGGTTGCTGCTGGAAGACCAACAGGCAACAGGATTCTGCACTGACAAACGAGCAGGAGAACACAGTGATGGTTGTGAGACAATTTATGCGACCACATCCTCCTTTACTTCTGGCCCCCTAACTCCCAAGACTGCAACCCCCTTGATTATTATGTGTGTGGTGCAGTTGAGCGAGAGACCAACAAAATTTCTTGTAACACCAAAGATGAGCTGAAGGCAAGGATTAAGGCAGCATTCCCCAACTTAAACAAGGAGACCATCAGGAAGAGTTGCAATAGATGCCAAAGTCGTCTGAAGGTTTTGGTTGAAGCCAATGATAATTTTATTGAATAAATTTAGTATTTAAGATATTTTTGTGTAATTTTGGTAAATATATCTGTAAAAACGAGGTTACTTTCATTTTTGGCATAATTTAGACTACAATTTATCCCTCGTACCCTGTGTAAACTGCCGGAAGTTCATGTCTGTTCTGTTTTGCGCAAGTCGTTCCAACCGTCTTCATCATTATTAAGAATCGGGTGATGTCAGTGTGCTACAGAAGATTCTGCTTGATATACCTGGTATTTTGACAGAGTTGAGATTTGAGTAATAATTAAAGCAATGTATGTGCATATATATATATTTGTGCGCGTGTGTGTGTGTGGTGTATTTGGAAAACATTCAAGCATTCTGAATATGTTGACGATCTAATCTTCGGAAAAGATAACCACCGGTAAAGGGACGCAACTGCGTGTATGCTAATAATGTTTTGCTGTTTGGATAACTTATTGCGTTCTACGCAAGTGACATGTTGTTTGTTTGTTTTTTTTTTGTTTTTTTTTATTGATTCAATGACGTAATAACTTACAAGCTCGGGCGAAATAAATTGGCGCCAAATTAGTCTCGGGGCGCATCATGGCACTAAATCTATTAAATCACGTTTTGGTGGTCATGACCTCTGGCGGAATGCGACACTAAGAAAGAGAGAAGAAACCTATGAAAGGTCGAGTCAAAATGCCGGGCCGTTTGTTGATTCATTTCTTTAACACTTTTCACTGGTTTATTAAGTTCAGTAATTACTTAGTCTTCCATTTCTATAGCTCTGTGTCAGACTAACTCGAGTTTACACCTCGCCAAACACACACACACATTTAGAACATAACTTCTTTTTTTTATTGATTAATTTCTTTTTTACGGCTTATCAACCTTTTGCAGGTTATTTAAAGCTGGAAAATATTTTTAAATTGTAAGAAGTTTTTTTTTTTAGATAATCATGATTTACTGTTACCAGCTGATTGGGCGTGGGGGCAGAGAAGATGTGGATTCATGCCTTTCCCAAAGGTATTTGCGGTAATTAAATATAACAAACCCAACTGGAATTGGAACCTGTCACTCAGAATTCCAGTTCCTATCCGTTATCAATTACGCTACCGCACATCCAAGCTTACAGCACCAGGTATTCCCAAGTGATCACCCATCAAGGTATTGACCACGCTCGCGTTGCTTAACTTCCGTGATCCTATGATAACCTACGATAAGACCTACATAACTTTTATAATGGTCTATTGTTATAAATATTTTATTATATTATAATATTTTTTAATCATCCACAGATTTTTCTAAATGTTTTGGTTAATTCGTTTTGTTTGTTTTTTGGGGTTTTTACATCTTATCAACTATATCGTTGGATATTAAAAGCCAAAACATATTTCCGAATGTAGGGGGTCGCCTACAGTAGTGGCTTTTTATAAAAATTATTAAGAAACAGAAAATATTGTCATAAACAAAGAAAAAGGTATTGAACTGTTATGTAATATCAGTCCTCCTATATGGCAGTGAATACTGGATAAACTCCTCACAGATGAAGAGACATGAAGCAACAGAAACAAAGAAAAGAGTACTGAACGGTTATGTAATATCAGTCTTCGTATATGGCAGTGTATACTGGATAATCTCCTCACAGATGAAGAAGAGACTTGAAACAACACAAACAAAGAAAAGAATACTGAACTTTTATGTAATATCAGTCCTCCTATATGGTAATGAATGCTAGACAATCTCCTCACAGATGAAAAAACTTGAAGCAACAGAAACAAAGAAAAGAGTAATGAACGGTTATGTAATATCAGTCTTCGTATATGGCAGTGAATGCTGTATAATCTCCTCACACATGAAGAAGAGACTTGAAAACAACACAAACAAAGAAAAGAATACTGAACTGTTATGTAATATCAGTCCTCCTATATAGCAGTGAATGTGGGATAATCTCCTCACAAATGAAGAAGAGACTTGAAGCAACAGAATCAAAGAAAAAAATACTGAACTGTTATGTAATATCAGTCCTCCTATGTGGCAATGAATGCTAGACAATCTCCTCGCAGATGAAAAGACTTGAAGCAACAGAAACAAAGAAACGAGTACTGAACTGTTATGTAATATCAGTCCTAATATATGTCAGTGAATGTGGGATAATCTCCTCACAAATGAAGAAGAGACTTGAAGCAACAGAAACAGAAAAGAATACTGAACTGTTATGTAATATCAGTCCTCCTATATGGCAGTGAATGTGGGATAATCTCCTCACAGATGAAGAAGAGACTTGAAGCAGCAGAAACAAAATAAGAGTACTGAACTGTTATGTAATATCAGTCCTCCTAGCCACAATTTCTGTAATTGACAGAAATAAATATCTGTAATATAATATCTCCTATATTGCAGTGAATACTGGACAATCTCCTCACAGATGAAAATAACAGAAATGTGGTTCTACAGAAGGATGCTGAGAATACCATGGACCGAATATGTGAGCAACAAAGAAGTTTTAGAGAAAATGGAAACAAAACGAACACTTAATGCAAATTAATTGAAACAAAACTATTAATTCCGTTATTATTTATTGTTTTTTTTTCCCAATGAAACATGACCAGTGCACATGTTAGTATTTGCAGATTGAACAGTTTCTCGCTTGAATTTAAATCAGGAGTGTTTACGGGGCTAGTCTATAGTACTTTGATTTTCTCACTAGTAAGGCTTGCCAGTGTGTTCGTGCAGCGTTACAATTTTCATACACTTCCTTGGAGTAACGTACATCGCAGACAATGGCCGTAGGACAACTAATCGACAAACGAGACAATAGTGTCTGGGCGTGATAAAATTCTGATGCAATCACGGATGACGCAATATTTTCAAGGCCAAACAAACTTCGTCATACAACCAGAAAATAGAGTCATATTACTGCACACCACTGCAAATGACCATATCTGAGGAAAAATGGAAATCGATTACACACTGTCACTCCAATGGGTCTAAAACTGACCGTATGGTGAAAGAAAGGAAACTAAAGCGGTTGTTTCAATTAATTTGCACAAGGCTGTATTTTGTTATTTTCATATTTTCTTCTAACAATGGTAATACTAGACTGATGAAAAAATATCGGGACTGGTGCTATAAATAAAAACAAAAAAAAAACTACAACACACATCACTTCGGCATTTAATCTCCTTCAAATTAGTTCCCTTTTGAAGTCGCACACTTTATCTAGCACCATTTCCATGGATGGACGCATTCCTGGAAATCCTTTTGTGGGATAGCAAGGAGTTGCCTCGTTACATTCTATTAGATATAATCGACGTTGTGAAATCTTGTTCCTTTCAAGATAGATTTGATTTTTGAAGAGGAAAATTTCGCAAGAAGCAGGATCTGTAGAATATGGTGACTGGCCGATCTGAGGAATGATGCGTTTGGCCAGAAACTTCTGCATAAGCGATGGTCACTGATGGAATCACATCCGCGTCCTGGTAAGACCATAAACTACATGCAACAGAAAGGCTTTTCTGATCAGGAGGTTTTGAGGAGCATGGAACCACCTCTTAATTGCTGGTGTTCCCAGGATCACCCTGTCCCGGTGTGGTAGCACCTGTCAAGGTCCCAGCCATGGGCAAATAGTTAATCCCCAAACTGGGGTCAAGACACTATGAAAGTGTAAAAATAGGTTTTAATACCAGTAATACATTTTGTAAAAGATTATTACCAGCAATGAATTTTTGAAGAAAAAAATATAACCAGCAATACATTTTTGAAAAAAATATTACCAGCAATAAAAATCTTGTCGGCATTAAGTAACCCATTGAGGTTGATATGCCGTAAAACAAACCAAACCAATATATACTTCGATAGATAGATAGATAGATAGATAGATAGATAGATAGATAGATAGATAGATAAAAAATATAACCAGCAATAAAAATCTTGTCGGCAATAAGTAACCCATTGAGGTTGATATGTCGTAAAACAAACCAAACGAAATCAAACCTAACAATTCAGAATCAATAAAATTTTATTAATTTTAAGAAAAACATATTAAATATATATTACATAATTCACAGCAGCAAATAAAAATATTCGATACCATACATTGACGCGTGAAGACGTAATACTCGAAAACCATATTGCAGATGTTTGGACGAGTTACTCTCCTTCGTAGCATCCGGGCACAGGCCTTCATCGCGAGGACCCGCCACACCGTGTTCACTATAACAAACCCACCCCATTCTTTTCGTGTTTCTTTGATAAAAAGCAAGGTCCACAGGACAGCTTCTTTCCCCAGAACTCTAGGACCCGCCATGCTACGCGCGTTGCTTCCCCCCCACCACCAACAATTCCCTACGTGCCTCTTCAGTGAGAAGTGCCACTAGAGCAGCTTCTTCTCACGAACCACTGCTCTGTGGAACCGACTCCCAAGACGTTGCTTCCCCGATCGCTACAATCTTAACCAGTTCAGGTCTTGGTTTAACCGTCATCTTCTTTACATATCCGCATAAACTATTCTTTTTACTCAGTAACCTTCTGCCGCGAGTGGCTCCCAGGCCTTTCACAAGGTGAACCTCACTGTAAAAAAAAACTGTTACTTTGTGAAACAAACTCCTGAGAAAATGCTTCCTTGACAACTACAATCTTGGTCTTAATATGTCCAACGTCAACCAATATCTATCTTACTCGGTTTCACAATGCTCTACCTTGAATGACTTATGGGCCTTGTCTTGAGTGAGCTAATGGTAAAACACTCACACAAAAAATACAATGATTTACTATATATACAATCCTGGGCACTTCGACGGGGTGTAATGGTTAACAAGCATGTCTCGCTAGATCAATTACAATTGAGTAGATGCTCCGTATATTCGGCCTTGTGCCACATCTAAGCCACGCTTAGAAAATCGCTATAAACACTATCCTATTAATTAAAAAAACGATAATGTCTTATGAAAGATTTAATTATAATAATCTACAACAATTCTTAATTATGGAAACTCTTTTTTTGTTCTTGGACACGTGATGAAAGAATACTGAAGTCAGAACTAAGTCCGCGTAATCTAGTAGCCTAGTTGTATTAGATATAATAGTATTCCGATATCTGAACTGACCCATTATCAGTTACTATTTTCGACTATTATCTGTTCATCTTGATTTCTGTTACTTTTTATCTCAACTTCCAGACAGTCATTCTACGATCGTTTAATTAGAAACATATATCGGAAATAATGAACAAGTTTCCAATGAGATTTGTATTTGGTCCACTTAAACTGGGGAGTCTGTCTTTCGGTGGTAGCGCCTTATCGATTAGGCTGCAAAGGCCATCTAATCCTAATTTTTTTTAATCTCTGAATGCCAAAATCCGCCATCTTTTATTTATTTTTATATTTAAGGTAGTATTAGATATAATAGTAATCGAATTTCTTAGATGAAGCATTGACAATAATTAAGGTTAATCATACATTAATTTATTAACTAATTTATTTATAATCTTCCTTCTCCTCAAACGAACAGTAACCATAATGATTTTTAGTTCCTTTCCAAGTAATTTGGTAAAATTAGCTGTCGTAACTCCCACTGAATGTTGGCGCTCTGAGTATGACGATAAACTGCATCCGCGTCCTGGGTAAGACGATAAACTGCATCCGCGTCCTGGGTAAGACGATAAACTACGTCCAACAGCAAGGGCTCTGATCAGGAGGTTTTGAGGAGCGTGGAACCGCCTCCTAATTGCTGGTGTTCCCAGGTCCACCGTGACCCAGGGTGGAAGCCCAGCAATGGGCAAATAGTTGACCCCACAACCTGACTCAAAATAAAGTGTAAAAATAGATTTTAATACCAGAAATACTTTAAAAAAAATAGTATCAGCAATAAATATTTGAAAAAAGAAAATATTATCAGAAATAAAAATCTTGTCAGTATTACCCATTGAGGTTAATATGCTACAAAACAAAACAAACCAAACTATATATTTTTAAAAAATACATACATTTTTTTTAAAAAAGGAAATTTTGTCGGCATTAAATAACCCATTGAGGTTGATATGCCATAAAACAAACCAAACCAAACCAAACCAAACCTACTGAATGTTGCAGTGTTTAGAGACAGTATCTCCTTGCCATCGGCCAATCCAATTTAAGATGCAATCCGAAACAATAGTCTGTCGCTGGATGCACTACAATATTTTGCCACATCCTCACGTTTCGATCAAGTACCTTCTAACCATCATCAGGTTTCCATCGTTTGACTGATATGAGATATTTGTTGATTATTATTATTTTGTCCCTCTGATGCTAGTTATTGTTCGTTTTTTAACTAGTGTATATTGTTTCACTAGTGAAAACAGGGATTGGACCCAGGATCATTAACTGGAAGTAATTAACACAGCAATAGGAACATTAATTTAGTCTGATAAAATCCTTTTAGAGGATGAACGGTGAGAATTCTTCCCCTTTTTCATTCAATATCTAACTTATGTTTAACTAACTCCTATATGCATCGATAGATTAGTGTTGTATTTTTAAGGCTAATACTAGATGATTTCGATTTTTGGTTATAATGTCGGGTTTGTATCTTTTTTGATAAAGTTTTATTAAAATCGGTACGAACCTACCATGATAGTAGAACGATACACACTGGTTTAACAGAGACAAACAATCATTGACATCCCAGGGACAAAATAACCAAATAACAGACATATATTTTATGTCAGCCAAAATAATGGACATCTGAAGATGACCAGATGGCACGAGGCCGAAATGTAATATCTAAAATAACTAATAATCAATATTAGAACAATTGTTCAAATAAATTAAAGAGATAAGTGTATACTCTTGAAAATCTTACTCTACCTTGATAGAGAATATTTTGAATCTGTATTTATTATTACCGGATTATCGTTTAATAAGGCTTCCCTCTTCTTTGAGCTGTTTTGGTTTACAGGGTCATCAGGACGTTCATTGAATATTGCTGCCATATCTGGTCTACTGCTCCGGCTTCATATCTCGAGATTCTCAACAAAATCCAAAGAAAGGTCTGTAATATTATTGGTCCTGACCTGGCACCTCGACTTCAGCCATTTTCCATCCGCCATCACGTGGCTTTCCTCTGTCTTATCTACAAATATTTTCATGGCGGTACTACTTGTGTGGGTACTAGGTCTCATCGTTTTACTGTTGGAATAGCTTGATGTAACCGGAAGTTCTATTCCAGTTGTTTCTGATCACCGGTGAAACGTTCTTCCGTTTTCTTATTTCCCTGCTATCTATAAACTTTCAAAAATTTAAATGCAATGCCAATCGTTATCTTCTGTCTTCTTGATTATTGTTCACGATCCTTAATAATATTTCTCTTTGGTCCTTATCCTGCAGTCGAAAAGGCTAGGTGTAACCGTAAGTTCTATGCTAACAGTTTCTTCTATCTCAATTATCTCTTGTGGAACTCACTTCCGCCTTCTTGCTTTCCAGTCGAGTTTAATCTTCAAAAATTTAAATGCAATGCCAATCCTTATCTTCTGTCTTCTTGATTATTGTTCACGATCCTAAATAATATTTCTCTTTGGTCCTTATCCTGCAGTTGAAAAGGCTAGGTGTAACCGTAAGTTCTACGCTAACAGTTTCTTCTATCTCAATTATCTCTTGTGGAACTAACTTCCGCTTCGTGGTTTCCAGTCGAGTTTGAGCTTTAAAAATATAAATGCAATGTCAATCGTTATCTTCTTAATTCTTGTTCTTTTATTGTTCTGTGTCCTTAATTGTAGTTTTTCCTTATATTTTCTAACACTCAGTTACCCCTTGTGTCTGTCTTAGTGGCTTTTTGCCTTGCTTGGAGTGAAATGATTAAAAAAAGATGTTCATTTTTTTTGTGGGCATGTATGTTGAACTTTGCCAATTTTATATATACTATCATTGTTGATGGCACGAGTATTAATGTAAGATCCTACTGGATATGAAGTAAGGGATCAGCTTTCTATTATTATTGAATAATAAAATATTGTCTTGAATAATAAAATAATAGTGTTTTCAGATGCTGATTGTGAATTTTAGATGGACGTCCTCTTCCATTTTGACATTCAAGACTCGTATTCCCAGTGCGGAACTTCAGAAACCAGCGACTTACTGTCCGATCACAAGTGTCTCCTTCACCCCATGCTTTGTTAATTTTGGCTGCAGTTTTAGAAGCATTATGATTAGGCTTGAACTCATGCAAAATTAAATACATCTTTTTACATGTTCAAGTTGAGGGATATATATATATAATGTTTTAAGTTAAATTCTTAAATAAATTGATATAAAATGAACGACCTTTTAAGGACACTTTAATCATTAGTAATGAGTGATATATTTTTTGCAACTATTATTATTATAATACACAATAAAAAGGTTTATTCTAAAATCGGACATTATCTTCCGAACAAACAAATATTTATTTGTTGGTCATATATACAACAAATGTTTATATTTTCTAGACAATTTTGGTCGTCAAAATCTATTTTGTATATTTATACATCTACTATTCATCTGTGCATTGAATATTGATGCCATATCTGGTCTGATCCTCCGAGTATATATTTTTAGATTCTTAACAAAATTGAAAGAAGTGTCTGTAATGTTATCGGTCAAGATCTGGCATCTCAACTGCAATCACTTTCCCATCGCCGTCTGTCAACCCCTGTCTTTTCAATAAATATTTTCATGGCAGTTGTTCTAATGATGTCTCCTCCTTTGTACCTCGACGGCGTGAACTTTACTAGATTGGCAATTAGGTCTCATTATTTTAACCTTTTGCACTCTGCATTATTAATTTCATTGCATTTTTTTCAAGGCCTCTCAATTGCAGCAACCTTATTGTTAATTTCATTCAAAATTGTTTTCTGTTGCCATAGTAGGATATGACAACACAACTATGAAATTCAAACAAATTCAAATTCAGAGATTAGAGCCACCTTCATTGGCCGGGTAAACTTTTTGTACATCAAATGATGTCACATATAAAGGGATAAAGGCTGCAATAGCTAGATGTAACTCTAAGTTCTATTATAATGTTTTTTCTCACACTTCTCACCTGTGGAACTCTCTTCCGATTTTTTCTTTACTGTCACCTACAATCTTCAAAAATTTAAATGCAATGTCAAATGCAATCTTCTGTCTTCATAAATAAATTTTTATTGTCCTTTCTCGTCGCTAAAATCTTCTCATTCTCTTCCACATCTAGTGATCGCTTGCTTCTTAGTGGCATTAACGCCTTGCTTGGGGAGAAATGATAAAAAAAATTTACGTAGTAACTTAATGGCTGCCCCCATACCAGTTTTGATGGACAGCTCAAATAATCGATCACTGATTGTATTTTCATAGCTGTTTTACCATTTGTTCGCGCATTTGATGAAGATAGTCAAGATACATATCTAATTGAGTCATTTTGAGCTTCAGAGAGATAAAAAAAATGGCTAACCGGACACTGAAAGATTACAAAAATGCAATCACAATGAAAGGGGTGAGAAGAGGAACGATGTGCTTGTAACAGAGAGGAGAAGAAGGATAGAGAGAGAAAAAAGATACTGAAAGGAACGAGAGTGGGAAAGAGAAAGAGACGAAAAGAAAAATTAGAAGAGAAAGAGAGAAAGAGAAAGAGGCAGGAGAGAGAGAGAAACTAAGAAAGAATTAGAGATGAGAAGTGAGAGAGAAGAAAACGAGAGAGAAAAGAGAAAGAGGAGAAAAAAGAAAAGAGAAGGAAAGAGAGAGAGTGCGAGAAAAAGAAAGAAAAACAAAGAGAAAATAGGGGAAAATAAGAAAGGAGAGAAATAAAATGTGAGAGAAAAGAAGAAGGAAAGAGAAATTACTAGAGGAAGTAACAGAGAGCGAAAAAAGAGAAAGAAGGGGAGACGTGAGAAAGAAAACGTGAAGGAAAGAAAATGATCAAAAGAGGGAGAAAGTTGAGGAAAGAAGGAAAAAAAGAAGGAAGGAAAGAGAGCGAAATTGAGGGAAAAGAATAGATAGAAAGAAAGAGAAATAGGGATAGTGAGAGAGAAAGAAAGAAAGAAAGATAGAAAGAGCGCAGTTGAAAACTCAAAATGGAGAGAGAACAAGAAAGCTTACCCATACAGATTTAGCAAGCAAAACGGGCGGTGTATCTTATGTAATGTAAGACGCAAAGATTAAAGTACCATATACTGTCAAATTTAAGCCATAGTTGTTATCTTTACGGATTACTAAAAGAGAAATGTCACTTAGAAAATAACTTTGCGTAACACGAGGAGATGCCTATACTATTCCTGAATACGTGACTCCAGGCTTCTGTTTTTTGCTATAATTCTCTCGTAGACTCTGATACCCAAAACGAGGCTTCTGCCAACCAACATATCCCATTTGTAATTCAAAATGACAGTTAATTGATTTTTTTTAATTGCTATTTCTGTTCATCGTGGTTTTTTTCGTATTTACGTCATCTTTTTCTAATTATCGCGTCTCTTCTAATATCCAAAGAATTTCCTCTTTTTCAGTTTTTCTCTTTTCTCTTTCTTGCCATTATTTTTACTGGCTTTCTTTTCATAGATTTCTTTTCTGTTCTTTCCCCTTCTTTTTCTTTTCTTCTCAAGTTCTTTCTCTTTTCCCCCCTTTTGAGGCTTCCGTGCCTTTTTATGCCTTAAAAAAATTATTTACATTTATCGGCGCCGCCTATCGGCACTTTTCATCCCATCTGCACGTTTGTTTCAACGGCTTACAAAAGCACTCTCGCGTTGCCTGATAAGATCCTTATATATATATATATATATATATATATATATATATATATATATATATATATATATATATATATATTCCAAATAGGCTGCGTGTTTCCCATAAAGAAAAAGAACTCGCCCCTTTTCCCACCGTCGACGTATAAGATTACGCGTGTTGCAGATATTTGTAAAGGTCAACGGGAGGAGGCTTATCTATACTGTTGCATACGCGTGACACGGCAGTTATTTCACAACCTCTTCCGCGCAACAAAAGAGTTCATCTTTCCGATCACAAATGCTCAGCTGATTGGCAACATCTGCTAAATTCTGGATCGGTCTGTTCATACCACATCACACATCACGTTGAAACACCAGTTCTCGTACGACCGAGACATGTAAGCTTTGGGTGGAGCAATGGATAACGTCTCGGAATTGGAAGCCGGAGAGCCGAGTTCCAGTTGCGTTCGTTATATTCACTTACTCGCAAATATCCTTGGGGAAATTATGAATCCACCTGTTCTCCCCCCAGCTATGTGTTAATTAGTGGGACACTTGTCGGTGAACCAATGTTATCTCCAAAAAATTCTTACAATGTAAAAATATTTTCTGTCTTTGAATAACCTGCAAGTTATTGATGAACCGTAAAATCTATCTATCTATCAAAACACATATTTAGAAAAATATAATCTATATACCAAAACATCTCAACGTCCTTTTTCATTCCTTCTCATGTGTAATCACATCAACGTAAACATCAATTTTACTTTGATATAGTCCCAAACGGCGAAACACGTCACACATTTTTCCATTCTGTGATAGATCTTCCTAAAATAATTCTTAATATATAAAAATTATATTTTTGTAAAAATAAGAGGGTCGGCTGAAAAGTTCATAGTCTAACCAAGATACTCTCATGGAATGTTACCAAATGAGGCTTATTTTTTAACATAGTCCTTCTTTCGGTCCACACACTTCTTCCCTTTGTGTTGTAGTGTTTGTATCACATTAGGGAAGAAGCATTCATCCTGTTCGTCAACAAAATCATCAACAGCAGATATGGCGTCATCATACTGCGATACTGGTTCCTAGACTATTGTTTTTTCATGTTGGGGAACAGATGATAGTCAGATGGGCCCAATCACGAGAATAGGTAGGGTGAGCAGCTAGTTCAAAGCCACAGACACGCACAGCAGCTATTGAAGCCAAAGACTTGTGTGATGGAGCATTGTCCTGATGAAACAAGCGCCATCTCGTCTGTTTTCCTGGGCGTTTGGTCTTGATAGCCTTTCGCATCTGCTTCAACAAGTTGGCAGAGTACTCTCCACTGATGGTGTGGCCCTTTTGAAGATAGTCAATAAACACATTGCCTTTTGCTCCCCCAAAACTGAGCCTATCACCTTCCCTGCAGATGAAATGACCAGCCTGGTGTGGTTTTGATCAACTGTCAGAAGACGTGACACTTACAGAGCAGATACATTCGTCATACCAAGTTCATTGTGCAGAATATTTTTATCTCTCTCGTGGGATACGCTAATAGCATTGACTATTTGGCTTTTAGTCAATCGCCTATCATCCATTACCATGTGGTGAACACGATCAGTGTTTTCCTCGGTGGTGGCAGTTACAGGACGTCCAGACTTGGGTCTTTAAGATTCCACTTCCTTGGCCTAAATTCAGCTGCCCATTTTTATACTCTTGATAAATGTCGAGCGTCATCTCCTAACCTAGCAAACATGTCAGCATGAATGTCTTTGGGTGCCAGACCCTTTTTTCTTCAGGTACTTGATAACAAAACAATGCGAAATTTTGTTCATTTTCAAGAGAAGTCTCTAGTTGCTTTTGAAGTTTTCTTTGGACAATCAAATGTCAGTTTACCTGGATATAAACAATGCAGTTATTAGTAAGAAAAGTTGAAATTAATGCATGCAAGACTTCAAAGATCTAGCATCACACCTTCATAGTCAGTTTATGAACTTTCTCACCCACCCTCATGTATATAGCAACAAAACAAAAATCGATAACTAAAGTTTTAAATGGATTTTTAAAAATCAAATATATTCCTAGAAGCTTTTACTTTAGGTTTAATTGCAAGCTAATAGATTAAATTAAATATTTCCATTAAGCAAAATACTTTACTGTAATTCAAAACTAATTGAAATTGATTGGAAGGAGCCTTTTAATCGCTAAAAGTCGCTGATTTTAGCCATTTTTAACCACATGTCAACACAATTTAATTTTAAAATAATTTATTAAAAATCTTTCAAAAATAAAAAGTATAATTTCCTGGGGAAATTTGAGAAAGAAAAGCTGATTTAAACTTAAATTAATCTGATTTGAAACAAATTTTACTTATTTTTAGTTTAACATATAGCAGAAATTCATTTATTTGCGTAATTTTTCTAAGATGGGCATATCTGTACAAATGACGAATATAACGTAAGCGCCTTTTTATATATATTTTAACACTCCAGTAATCTTAAAAATTTATTAAAATATCCTCCGTAATATAATGTTTTATTGAATTATTTACTAAAATATTTACAAAAAAAAGTCGTATTTACAAAAATTGGCACGTTTATACATGCACGAAATAACTCTTTTTAAAATACTGGGGCACGCCGAATTGTAGTAAGCTTTTCGATTTTTGGTTAATAAATGCAGTTTATATCTAATAACAATATCACATAACCGACCAAAATTAAAGCAGAATTTTAAAAGATTTAAAACTTTATAAATTAAAATTTAAAAAAATGAAAATAATTATTCTAAAAATTAATTCTTACCTCGAAAAACCTTTTTCTTAAGACAATAGTGTCCATAATATATCGTATTCATAAAGAAATTAAAAGATTTTCTAATTAAATAATCTTAGTTTTATTGTATTTTTTATTTTACGATTCAAAGCAGCTTTTTGGTAACTTGGGGTCCTGTTTGATGAAAAAAAAAATGAATATTTAAATTCTCCAAGAACTTGTCCTGATACTTAATATAAATGTTATCGAAATTCCATAAAATTAAATAAATGGTGGATAACAGAGGGAAAAAAATTACAAAGATTTTCTAAAAAAAGAAACAAATAAAAAATAATTACATTCATTCGTAAATAAGTCATAAAAGTCTTATTACAATCTTCTAATTATTTAATTTCTGCAAGAATTTCCCACAACTCCGATGACACAAAAAAAACAAGATTTTTAACCAAACTGTCGAATGTTCTAAAAAGAATTACAAAATATAATTTAATATTCAAAAATTCCTTTGGTCTATCAACATAAAGATTTTGATGATAAAACTTTGCGTTTATTAAGTTTGTGGCGTTGATTTCATCATGTATACTCATTTTTAGCAAATCTTTGTAGGTACCTATATATATATATATATATATATATATATATATATATATATATATATATATATAATAACTACGGACGTTTCGTCCGTGTGTTGTTTGATGTATTGAAATGTAATTATCATCTTTGATAATGGCTTATGTAAGCTGAAAGCTTAGACAGGATTAAAACAGGTATCAATATGGTGATTTCCTTTCGCCTTTCAATGATAATGTTATTAAGCTTATCAGACAATATGAAAGGAACTTACTTAAAATAAGTAGTCAAAACTTGTCTATATTATTTAATGAAACATGCATTAATGAAATATTGCTGCCTAAATATACACAATATATATATATATATATATATATATATATATATATATATATATATATATAAATTTTATTAAATGAATTACAGACATTACGTCTGTTGATTTTTAACATAATCCGTTCATACGTACGAATAACCTTCCGTGTATTGCAATTAAATGATGTGAGAAATGCGTTATAACTGTGACAGACATGCTTAACGTTCATTACGCTACACATGTCTGACCATTAATCCATTGCGAGATATCTACACCAACATTTCTGTCCACATTCACAGTATAAAAATACAACTATCCTACACCAAGAAAATAACAAATTCAAACTACAGATGCTAGAAGCAATCTACATTAAAATAAAATTCAGGCCAATACTGAATAGAATCAGTTACGAATACTGTAGTAATGTTCTAAAATGCCTATAAAAAGAACAGTTTTTTAAGCTTCAATGCGCGCATAACCATAACATTACAACATAGAAGAAAAATTCCATAATCGACAATTTTTTTTCACGATCTAATGAACGCTAAGCATGAGTGTCAACCATTGCATTTAAAAGCAAAAAGAAAAAAATTACAATAATGGATAACAATATACAGGTTAGTAATACTACTTGCACCCCTGAATAAAACACAGTTTTGTATTACAACTTGCACCCCTGAAGATGATCTCGAAAGGAGATTGAAAGTACTTGGGAAATAAAAGCGATTTTCACAGTTAGAGCACATTTCTCATGTCATTTAATTGCAATGCACGGAAGGTTATTCGAGAGTATGAACGGATTATGTTTAAAATTAGCAGACATAATGTCTGTAATTAATTTAATCAGAGATGCCTAAAAGAGAATTTGCTGCCTAAACACACACACACACACACACACACACACACACACACACACACATATATATATATATATATATATATGCAATGTGATGTCTTGACTTGGCATCTTGACTCCAGTCACTTTCTCACAGACGTGGCTTTCTTCTGTTTTTTTATACAAATATTTTCATGGTAACTGCTCTGACCAGCTATTTTCACTGGTGCTCTGACTTCATGAATTTAAACGTGCTACTAGGTTAGCATTTAGGTCCCATCCTTTCACAGTCGAAACAGTTAAATGTAATTGCCACTTCTATTCCAACAGCTTCTTCTCTCGCACTCCCAGGCAGTGGAACTCCCTTCCTCTTACTTGCTTCTCTAATAACTATAATCTTCAAAATTCTAATTGTAATCTCAATCGACATCTTCTGATGCCTTGATCACCGTTCTTCTTTTTATCCTTTCCCGAATCCCCCACTTTTCTCTTACTTTCACTCTCTGCAACCTCATTGCGTACTAGTGGCACTCCCGACTTGCTTGGGGTGAAATGCTTGAAAAAGGAAGAAATATATTGTATAATTGAGCAGCAACCTTTCTGATATACCTTTTGTATACGTTTCATTGAATGTGACAGACAAGGAAAATATTCTACATTTTTCCTTTTATGAAAACTAAGAGAATGTAGACACTGTCTCTAGTGATTATTGTACAAGGCGCTTTCAGCTATTTCATTAGACATTTTCAAGGGGTTCCTTGTATGTTTTCCTGTATTTATGTTCTACTTTCTGTTACCACCAGATCTCATTTAGTACAGCTTAGAATTATTATTACTTCCACACAATACAACATAATACAATCATTTACCGCCGAATCAAATGTTCAAATAGTAATAATAATCGTAATATTAGTTGATTCCTTATAAAGAAACACTCGGCATTTAATGACTGATCAACCTGCATTACTGTCGGTTGAAATTTATAAACTTTTTCAGAGGAATTGGTTTTTCAAGTCCAGTAGCTGTTATTTCTCTTTCCAGTATTGAAGATGGTTTTCTTCCTAACCTATTGTTTGAGGTACTGTGGAACGTCAACATCTTGAGTATATAATTATTTTCTTTTCGATTTCCATGTGTTACTCCTTTTAGTTATTGCTGCTGTTGAAAGTCCTCAACTAGTGTGGTTTCTTTTATCTGCTACAGTTCTTTGGGATTATCGAGTGCCAATCCATGAGGTTCAAAGAAATATGGTCTTCACCAAGACCTATAGGCTTCACTAGCTTAAAGCCATTTTAACCCTTATCTTAGAATGCGGCTGAACACAACTGACCGTTTAGATATTTCTGAAAGAGCTTGGCACCATGCATGACATCCATTTTAGTTGTTGCTGCTTTTGGAAGTCTTCATGGGACTTTGTTTTTATTATTTGATGGATTTCTTTCTTTCTTTGTTATTATGTAGCATCATTATATAACTTCTGATGAAGGATACTCTTCTTTGAAACCTACAAGGCCTATTCTCTTGCAGCCAATTTTAATCTTTGATCTAAGTAAACGGTTGTATAGAGATGATAGTTTAGACATTTCTGAAGGACACCATGTATGACTTCCATATGAGAGTCGAGATCTGACGAAGCTTTTTAAGACTTAAGAGATTTTAGGTTAATATTTCGATTTCGTAACAGTAGAACATGCGAACAAAAATATTGGAAACGTCAGAATGCAGCAAAAAAAATTAATATCTTCAGTGTTGTAGCAGTGTTGTAACAGTATGCAATATCCTAGCAATGTTGTAATAGTATGCAATATCTTGGTCGTGCTGTAACAGTATGCAATATCTTGGCTGTGATGTAACAGTGTTGTAACAGTATTCAATATCTTGGTCGTGCTGTAACAGTATGCAATATCTTGGTCGTGTTGTAACAGTGTTGTAACAGTATTCAATATCTTGGCAGTGTTGTAACAGTGTTATAACAGTATTCAATATCTTGGCAGTGTTGTAACAGTGTTGTTACAGTATGCAATATCTTGGCAGATATATGCAATATTTTGGCAGTATTGTAACAGTGTTGTAACAGTATGCAATATTTTGGCCGTGTTGTAATAGTAGGCAATATCTTGGCAGTGTTGTAACAGTATGCAATATCTTGGCAGTGTTGTAACAGTATGCAATATTTTTGCCGTGTTGTAACAGAAATATCTTGGCAATGTTGTAAAAGTGTTGTAACAGAGGATGGAATATGTGACGCTATGAAAAATCTTTTGCTTTTTTAATGAAAAAAAGCGGTGAGGAGATATTGCCAATTAACTACCGCAATCGGCAATACCTCATGAGTGGATGTTGTGTTTTCGGTAGCCTATTATGGCAACCTGAATGACATTTCTCTGATAACCATCCATTCGTTCCACTGTTCTTGAATGGAATCTTTAAACATCTGGTTGAGATGCACATCCAGTTGGGTTTCTGTTCAACATCATCGAAAAAAAGGATGCGAGGATCCCACAGTAACACCTTGTAGTGAGTATGAAATAATAAATTCCCTTCCCCACTGCCTTCAAATTCAGTCGAGCTGAGAAAAGCTGGGAATAAATTTGAGAGCCTATGTGAAATTGCTTTTGAACTGTTCACAGAAATTAATCATTGAGCCAAGAAAAAGAAAGAAAAGAAAATAACGAGTCTATGTGAAATCTATTTTGATATAAAATGAGGAGAAAAATTAAAAAAGAGAAGAGTGTCTGAAGTCATGTGAAAGTTTTAATTTCTGTTCACGCGTCCAGCGTTTAAATTTCTGTCAGTGACAAATTACTCGCCAATTATATTATCAGCTTTTAACCAAGCTCGAATTATTTCAAAGAACTTTCTTTCAACAATCGAAAAATGCTATGTATTTCAAACTATCTCTCTTCGTCTACTTTTGAATGGATGCAACCGTATATTCCTTCTGAGAGCAAAGAACTCGCTTATGTTTTAAACATTTTTTTTATATTTTGTGTCAGATCATTTAATCTGTTGTATGAACATTTCCTCTTCATGACAATTCGGTAAAAGTAAGAACCTGGGACATTTCTGATTTATTTTCCTGAAATGACCTAGTGACACTACTGTAAGCGTGTAAATTCGTAAATACATTCCTTACTTTGTTTTGTTAAGATTACCCGTGTGTTTACTCGTTATTACCTTTCTCCATTAATCTTCTAGACGTGGGTAAATCTATTGTTCACTTTGACCCCTGAGACCCACGCCACTATAAAACGACAACATGTTTATTAGGGCATTATCCACCCTTCGAGTTATATGCGCAATCCATTTTAGTTGTTGCTGCTGTTGAAAGTCTTCAAGTGATGTATTTTCGGTTATTTGTTTTAAGTTCTTTGTTTGTGATTCTGTAGCGCCAGTCTACAAGATCTAATGGACAATCCTCTTCAACACCTTCAGGGTTCATTCACTTGAATCTATTTCTAATCATTGATCTGAGAAAATGGTTGCATATAGGTGAGAGTTTAGACATTTTCTGAAGGAGTTTGATGCTATTCGTGACATCCACATGAGAGTCTCGATCTGACGAGGCTATCTAAGAACATGACTCAAGTTCTCAGGTTGATGTTTTCATATTTTTAGCATCTTGTGGCGCGGAACAAAACAACTCCCGTCACAGCCTGTACGCTGTTCTATTACTTTATCTCGTCTACTAAATTTGTCCGGTAAAATTCCATTAACTATCAGAGATTCTGGTTATATAGTGTCGGGATCAATTCTTTAAATATTATTTACATTTGTACATTCATACTGATATCCTTACCTTTGTTCTTAAGTCCTGGGTATGACGATGAACTATATCCGGCAGAAAGGGCATCTGGTCGGGAGATTTGAGGTTTTGAGTAGCGCGGAACTTCTTCTTAATTGCTGTTGTTCCCAGATCCACCGTGACCCGAGGTGGTAGCGCCTGTTAGGGTCCCAACTATGGTCAAATTGTGAACTCCAAAACAAAACACTATGAAAATATAAAAATAAGATTTTATAGTAAAAATAGTAGCAATATATTTTTATTTAAAAAAGACCAAAAATACATTTTTAATGCAAAGTCACCAGCAATACATTTTAGCTGTAGTTGTACGTAGATAATTGCAATCAAAATATATTTAGTTGAAGCTATAAAATTGTGTTCAAATTGTTTAAATAACCCACAGAGCTTGATATGCCGCTCAACAAAATCAACCAACCAGTTTTTGTTGTTATTATCACCACACTTCGGCTCTTTTGGCTTCTTCAGGGCTTACGGCCGTATGACGTCGAAACACCGGTTCCCGTACGATTACTGAAGCCTGGTCAGTATCTAGATGGATGAGCGCTTGGGGTTAGCAGGGGCCATAAGCTTGAATGTGAGGGTAGTGTAATGGATAACAGATCGGAAATGGATAATGGTAGTGCCTATTTCCAATTCCGGTCGCGTTCGTTATAATACACTTACGCGCAAATACTGTTGGCAAAGGCATGAATCCACCTCTTCTCCCAGATATGGATTAATTAGTAGATCTTGTATCAATAAATGATTATCGTCTCCAAAAATTCTTACAATCTAAAAATATTTTTGCACATTTGAATTTTTGAAACTTACAAATTCATTTTTCAATAGTGGACTTTTAATTCGCCTTTTCAAAAAAAAATTTCTTGCGACAAGTAGAAAGAACACGCTAGAGAATATGTCATATAATCGGTAAATTTACTAAAGTTCATTTTTATTTTATGTTTTTTTTTTTACCGAGTACTTTCGAATGTTGCTACATTGGTTTTCAAGAATTTTTTTTGTGTCTGTTTTGGGCCTATCCCTGCGTTCCCTCGACTGCTGGAATCCATTTCAAATTCTCAGGGTGACATCATCCACAACGGTCAAAATGACTTTTGGCCCAAAACAGTTACAAATGAATGCAGCATTCGAAAGTACTTTGTAAAAAATAAAAATAAACGTGGAGTTTGTTAAATTTAACCATTACATCAAACAACTAATTCGTAAATTTGAAAAAGTTAATAAAATATTGGATAGACAGAACTTGATATTATTCAACCAAACGTGCTTGAAAGAGTTTATACTGCTTAAATATATATATATATATATATATATATATATATATATATATATATATATATATATATATAATTTTGTATGATTTTATATATCAACAAACAGCATAAAATCCTAACGGATGACATGCGTCACAAAGAAACCTTTCCAGTTTGTCATATTATATATATATATATATATATATATATATATATATATATAATGTGTTTATTATTTACAGCAAAAGAACAAAAATTACCTCAACATAGAGTATAGTCTATTTCATCATCAGCCCCTAAGTGTCTGTCTCGGAGCATTGTTTTAAATTTATTTTCAATGTCAGTTCTCCTTTGGTGGACGCATTGTTTTATATATATATATATATATATATATATATATATATATATATATATATATATATATATATATATATATATATTTTTAAGCGTATCACCCCAAGCAAGGCTGGTGGCCACTATCACGCATGGGGTTACAGAAGGGTTGGAGGAAGAGCAGATAGGAGTGGTAAAGGAAGGGATGTGGAGAAAGAGAAGGACGGAGGGTCGATCAAGGCAAGGGGGCTACAGAAGATTTAGAGCGAGAGCAGATAGGAATGAAAGATGAAAGGAAGTGGAGAAGGGAAGTGGATAGATCAAGGCAACTGGAGATGACGATTGACGCTACACTTAAACCGTTGGAGATTGTATTTGTCAGGGAAACAGTAATAGGGAAGGGAGTTCCATAGGCGAGATGTGCGAGACATGAAGCTATTGGAGTAGAAGAGACGTCTACATCTAACAGTTTCCACGGTGTAGGGGTGGGAGCGGGATGCCAGCCTCGTAGGACGCTTAAATTCACGAGGCTTAGGGACAAGCGCAAGCAACTCCTCGGAGCAATTACCGTGGAAGTACTTGTAGAAAAGGCAGAGCGATGCAACATCGCGTCTGTGAGAGAGCGACTGCAGACGAGATGACAGATCAGGGCCAATCACATTGCATATCCGTCTCTGGATCTTATCAAGAACCCTGAGCCAACACGCAGGGGCCCCAGACCATGAATGGCAGCAATACTCCATGCAAGGGCGAATGGTAGACTTATAGACTTGGAGGATCGATTCCGGGGAGAAGAATTTCCTGGCTCGGCACAGAGAACCAACTTTTCTTGCGGTGGATGATGCAACTGACTCGATGTATTTGTTCCATCTCAGATCAGCGGACAGCGTGAGACCGAGCAGCCGCAGAGAGGAGCTCTCGAGAAGTTGGTCCTCAGACATTCTAATGGGATGCAGGGATGGGTCCTTGTGGTGGTTAATAGAGAGCAGTTTTGTTTTAGAGGCGTTAAAGTTGACCATCCATTTCCCTTCCCAGTCCACAACCGATTGGAGGTCCTTTTCAATTTGAGCTGCCAGGTTAATTTTGTCCGCCTCACTAGATTTGTGCTTGAGGCAGGAGTAAATAGTAGTGTCGTCAGCGTAGATACCGACTTGGGAGTCTATGGCGTCAGGAAGGTCGTTTATAAATATGAGGAACAGAGTAGGGCCAAGGATGGAGCCTTGAGGAACACCAGCGTTAGTGGGATAGGAGTTGGATATGAATCCACTGAGAACAACCTTCAAATCCCGGTTTGATAGGAACGATTGAATTAGGTCAAACAGTCGACCTGTGATACCATAACCCTGGAGCTTGCGAAGGAGGCCGGCATGCCAAACCCTATCGAATGCTTTGGAGATGTCAAGGGCCACGGCACGGGATTCGCCGTTATTATGGATAGCTTGGTAGACAAATTCTGTGATGGCCGTAAGCACATCGGCAGTAGACCAGGCAAAGGGGAAACCATACTGCTTGTCTGAGAGCAGATCGTGGGATATCAGGTGAGTAATCACTTCAGTGTTGATAATGGCCTCGAAGACTTTGCCGAAGAGGGGAAGGAGACTGATAGGACGGTAGTTAGAAGGGTTGGAGGGGTCGCCAGAGTTCTTAAAGACAGGAACAATGGTAGAGGACTTCCAGCAGTCAGGAAAACAGGACTCCTTGAGGCAGCGGTTGTACAATTTAGAGAGGGCAGGTGCCAGTTCAGGTGCGCATTTCTTCAGGACAATGGCTGGTATTCCGTCGCCACCAGTAGCCTTGTGGAGATCTAAGTTAGAAATAATGCCCAGTACCGACGACGGGGTTATGTGCAAGCCGTCCAGTAGGGACTCAGTTCTGGGAGGAAAGTCGGGCAAGGGTACCCCAGAAGAGTCAAGCATAGAATTGGAAGAAAACGTCCGAGCGAAGCATTCGGCCTTGTCGGCAGAGGTGGTCAGGACCTCAAACTGATTGAACAGTGGAGGAATGGAGGGTTTGTTACTATTCAGAACGCTCTTGCAGAGGCGCCAATAGTCCTTGGAGCCAAATTTGCGGGATGCAATACGTTCCTTCATCCGAGCTGCAAATAGTGACTTGGCATCGTCGAGGGTACGCTTATACTCATTGCGTGCAGAGGTAAATAGACGTCTGTTGGAGTCGGACATGTCACTACGAAAACGGTGGAAGAAGTGGTTCCTATGGGCAATGGCGGCTGAGCAAGCAGCTGTGAACCAGGGGGAGGAGCGCGGTTTGACCTTGAATTTCCTGGAGGGGATGAAAGCTTCGATACCAGCTTTGATCCAGGAAGAGAACTCAGAAGCACAATCATGAGTGGGGAGCTTAAATACAGCATCCCAGGGGACATCGCGGAGGAAGTCCCGAAACGAGTCCCAGTCAGCCCGTTGGTAGCAGAAAGTGGTTCTGGTGGTAGGAGGCTCTTTGCAGGGGGTGGGGCTGAAGGAGATACTAACAGACACGACAGCATGATCGGAGTTACCGATAGGACAGAGCTGCGTGGCACTACAAGACTCAGGGATGGAGGTAAAACACAGGTCGAGGAGTGAGGCCTTACAGTCACGATTGTAGGAAAAACGCGTGGGGAAATCGATTATCTGGGTGAGGGATTGAGTGATTGAAAAGTTGAGAGTATGTATGCCAGCGAGGTCAGTGGTAGCGTTCTTTAGCCACTGGTTGTGATGGGCGTTAAAATCACCAAACACAAATATGTGAGCGTACGGATGGACAGAGAGGGCCTTTTCTATGCTGTCAGAAATGACATCGAGTATCCCGCAGTCCTGAGAGGATGGAGAGCGGTAGAGGAAGAAAAGATAGCTTACAGCATTGAGAAGAGATAGCCGGAGACACAAGTAGGAATGATCCGGCGATTCGAGAGAGGTCTCTCTAGCCAGAGGGAGATGGTCCTTGACGTAGACACCCAGGCCATGCATGTGGGTTAGAGAGTCTTTTCTGAGGAGAGGGATCGAAAGATCAGAGGAAGGGATAGAGGAGTCAAGATTGGTCTCACACAGGGCGAGTATATCCGGGCACTTAGCTATGAGGAAAGACTCAACGCTGCAGAAGTTGGTTCTAATGCCACGGATGTTAGAGAAGGAGATATTTAGAGGTTTGGGTGATTTTTGGAAGGCTGGTTTAGGTTTGTATTTCTGTTTTTTGTTATTCATGTTGGTAATTGGTTTTGGAAAAAGAGAAGGCCTGAGTTAAAGGAAGCCGACGGTTGACACCCATGATGCGGACAGAGAGGGGGTTTGCCACAGCAAGATTCATAATGTGGCCTCAGGGTTGCCCACCGGAGATGACTGCAGGGACACCTATCCATGCGCGACATGGCACTACAGACACCCAGATATTATGCAACTGTTGATCAGAGCGGCCGCTCAAGACGCTACGCAAGAGTTAGGGCTCCTAACTACCAGTCGGAAACAGCAATATATATATATATATATATATATATATATATATATATATATATATATATATATATATATATATATATATATATATAAATATAAAGGGTGTTCCAATAAATTCTACCGATTTTAAATGTGAATTAAGTTTAAGCGTTTAATGATTTTTTACTTTTTCTTTCAAATTTGGCGGACATTTGGGCGATATTATTTTTCACACATAATTGCCATGACTTAAATAACATGATCCAATAGAGAAATGTATAAATTTTCACCAATAACACTGATTTATTTACTGCTGACTTTGATCCGTCTTAATGAAACACCCTCATATATAATCCGTCTTAATGAAACACCCTTTATATATATATATATGAATATCTATGGTTATATTATTTCCAAACCTTTTAACATTTTTATTTTATTGATAAAATAAGATAACATACGATTCCAAGACGAAGTAAGAACCTACAAGAATGCAAGAGAAAAAAATATAGCTTTGATAGTTTTTAAAGGTCGTCGACCGAAAACTCGCGAGAAGTAAATGTACGGTAATTGAGTGCCTCCATTTTTTTTAGTTTTCTTTTAATTTGGTATGAAGGAAAAAGTTAAAATGGGTGAGGTTTGTTGAGGTGAGAAGAGGGCGAAGATGACACAAGCGAGAGAATATTAAATCCACCACTCCCGATAGATAGTGATATAAAATAAAACTGGTCTAATTGAGAGCAGAGTAGTTTTGTAATTAGCAAAGAGATTAAGTAAAAGAAAATACAAATAACAACCGAAAAATCTGTGCCCAAAAGATAAGAAATGGCTGCATAAGACAAGATTATGAATGCTTACACAAGCCAATGTAATAAAGAGATAAATGCAAATACGTCTGTTGTTAAAGCTTGAATATCACTTCCAGAGTGACCATTGGTGTTACAATATATATATAAATATGCTCGGCACTTAGTAGAAAGTACTCAATATCTGTAATAGAGCTAACATATTCAGTTGTATGGATATGAGTTAGTAACACTGGGTTTCACGCTTTTGCGATCATCAGACAAACTGTTTTTTTAAGTGTGTCTATGCTTATTTGTGTTTGATTCTTTGTGTGTGGTGGTGGGAATTTTCTTCTGCTCAAATTATATTGTCTGGGCTGTTGGTTCCTAGGAACTGAGCTGCTTGACCCTCATACGTTGAATACGCCTATATATATATATATATATATATATATATATATATATATATATATATATATATATATACCCAAGTTTAGGATTGGTATATACGGAGTGAATTCCAATAACCAACAATTACTATTCTTTAAAGAGTGCTCAATACAGAGTGTCGTGATTTTATAACATATTTATGTTGTAATATTCAAATAAATAATTATATATATATATATATATATATTCATGTTTCATTAAATAATATAGACAAGTTTTGTCTATTCATTTTATGTAAATTCTTTTCATATCGTCTGATAAGCTTAATAACATTATCATTAAAAGACGAATTAAAATCACCATATTGATACACATTTTAATCCTATCTAAGCTTTCGGCTTACATAAGCCATTATCAAAGATGACAATTACATTACAATGTATTAAAAAATACACGGACAAAACAATAATGATAGTTTGTTTTTGTTTGCATAGAAGATTTCCAAGCAACGACAAACTCGTGCATACGAGACGCTGGAAGCGAAAATCGCACCGCAGCTCATGACATTACACATGACCACGCGAGTGTGAAAACGAGAAGTATTAAGTATGGGAAGCCGTTGGTATAAACCAATTGCTTCTGTTATCAATTAGCATTTAAGAATATTTGTGGAGATTTCATGGTTTATTTTGTTCAGGTTAGCTTTCAACTGTTTTATGTATATAGCTTCAAGAATTTTTAGTTTTGTTTTCATGTTTAAGTATAGTTGGGTTTTCAACAAGAATTTTCCGGAATTGTGTATGCGGCCAGGCGTGTTGTTTTAAATGCTTAAAATGTTAGAGTTATCATTCAAATGTAGAGTACTGCGTCCTGAAAGCGAGTTTGTGGTGTGACCAACATAATTATTATTTCATCCGTTGGAGATACAATCTCCCAAAGGGCACTTGAACTCATAAACTATGTTGTTTTTTTTAATATCGCTAACGGGGGTGGGGGTAGAAGAATCATTGCGAATAATTGAGTTGGATATACTAGATTTATATATATATGTATATATATATATATATATATATATATATATATATATATATATATATATATATAGTGTCAGTCGCACGGATGAGCTTAGGAACTTGTAGTATTGATTCATTGTGCACATTCTCTCTCTCTCTCTCTCTCTCTCTCTCTCTCTCTCTCTCTCTCTCTCTCTCTCTCTCTCTCTCTCTCTCTCCCGCACACATGCATATACTCCCCCTCTCTATATATTCAAGGAGGTACGGTGGAGTACTGAATGTGAGTCACGGATTGAAGAATCGGTGAGCCGAGTTCGAATTCCAGTCAAATCCATTACATTCACTTACGTGCTAATACCCTTGGGAAAGGTACGAATCTTCTTCTTCTCCACTCCCCCACCCAGCTATTCGTAAATAGCATTGGATGGCAACTGGTCTACCGCAGAAAGAAATGGCAACCTACTGAGGGGAAAAATCTGCCTCATCAGTCATGTATCGAAAGATACATGATCGCCTAAGCGTGTATCACGCATGGCAGATAACTGACTGAGTCAATACACTTAATTCAATGGTGAATATTATTCACAAAGTTCAAACATTATACAGTGAGATTTTCAACACAAAATTCAGATAATTACCAGGCGAAATTTTACAAATACCCTCATGTGTATTCGCGCTCGTTTGTGTATGTGTACGTGCATTAATATTATTTTCACCCTGAAAATATTTGACTTCTCCTTCAATCATACCTATACGCGTGTCTTCAAAAAAATAAGTGCCTATCTTATCTGTCAGCTTAACGCTATTTAGATCTTGCTATGGAACAACTACTTAGCTATTATCCCAGCCATATGAAATTAACGCATACATCAAGGACATTTGCAGTGTGCAGAGAGGCCTCATCAGTGATGCTTATTCCTTGAATTATTGGTCAGCTTACCGGTCTCCCTCCACTAAATCTGTAAAACTTGGCACGAGATTGCGTTGGTTGGATTCCTTATGGAATTCAGCCAATGAATATGTATTTTACAATTACTGCGGTCTCCGTTTGCCTATTTGATATCGTTGAATTTTTTCCGACAGTTTTTCCCACTTTTGGTCTTTTATTGATGCATTTTTATGTTATTTACCTCAGACATTTGTTAATTTTCATAATATATATATATATATATATATATATATATATATATATATTACGAAATTTTGTATATATATATATATATATATTACGAAATTTTGTATATATATATATATATTACGAAATTTTGTATATATATATATATATATATATATATATATATATATATATATTACGAAATTTTTTATATATATATTACGAAATTTTATATATATATTACCAAATTTTATATATATATATATATATATATATTATGAAATTTTATATATATATATATATTACCAAATTTTATATATATATATATATATATATATATATATATATATATATATATAACGAAATTTTATATATATGTGTGTGTGTGTGTGTGTGTGTGTTAATTTCGTAATATAACATATATATAATATATATGTTAATTTGTAATATATATATATAATACATATGTATATATATATATATATATATATATATATATAATATATATAATATATATGTTAATTTCATAACATATATATATATATATATATATATATATATATATATATATATATATATATATATATATATATATTGGTTGAAACCAAGGTAGCGGAATCAATTGACCTCCTGATTTTTAAAGTTAAAAGCTCTCCATATTAATTTTACTTTTATTTAATTATGGTTATTAACCTCATCGGGCATCAGTGATACTTTGCTTTAGATCAGTGATGTCCCGTATCTTTGTTCCATACACGATATCTTTAACACAACCCCATAGAAAGAACTCCAGGTGAGTGATATCTTGTGAACGAGGTGGCCAGGGAATTGGGCCATCCCTTACAATCCAATGGTTTGGAAATGTTAGGTGTTCATTTAACAGAACACCTTTCATTAACAGAATACCTGAAATACACAAATGCAATGTGACTCAAATCTTTCGTAACTACTGAATACATAGAACAAATCTGATTAAAATATCTCATCAGTTGCCTTTGTAATATATTTTTTAAATTGCAAATTGAAGCTTTATGGACGCCCTGTGCATATATATATATATATATATATATATACATATATATATATATATATATATATATATATATATATATAGTAAAGGTAATAAATCCGTTGGTATATAATCCAAATGGATCCTAGTAATATAAAATATTAAAATTGATCCACAAAAAGTGTTCAATGAATTTATTATTACAGAGCAAATAATTAGTACACAATAAATTTCAAAATTACCTCATATGGGGAATATGCCTATTCCAACCGACGAAAACTTCGTCAGTCTTATTCAACCCCGGTATAGACTGAGTTCGTGTCAGAATTAGAAATTTAACTGTGACAGCTGACGAAAAACTAATACAGAATTTATCCATTTCCATGTTTCAGTCAGACGAAAGGCACGAGACAATGCTCAGTGGAGGGTAGAAGTTATTAGACTTAAAGGGAAGAGGTTTTATAAAATTAAATATAAAGGATAAAGAGGTTTAAGTGATAAAAGGAAAGAAAGTTCTTAGAACAGGAGACAATTATAAGATATAATTAATATGGTGTTAAAATAGAAATATAGAAATTAGAATTAGTTATACATTCGACATTTGAAGTGTTGGAGAAATATAGTAGCTAACATAAACATATATATATATATATATATATATATATATATATGAGTCCACTAAAAATGTATACATAGTTCAGGTAAGGAAAAACTTGTATAGATATTATAATACTAAATTTATTGAGACATCACGAGATTAATACAAGTTACCTTTGGATTCTACAATGACAAAAGATGATCAAAATGGTGGGCATTAGATTGCAGACATTTATAAGTCCACCGAACTACTGCTTGGGCAACGTTGGCAAGTTGAAACATCAAGAGCGTGAAATGGTTTGTTTTTTCTCTGATGAGAAAAACTTTGGTCAGAATCAAAGGTCAACCGATGGAATGAGAGATGGTTATCCAGCAACTCTTAGGGACATTCCAACGATCATGCACATAAAATTTCCGACAAATGTTATGATCGTGGGAGTCATTAGGGGAATGATATACCTACGCACAATTTTCCTCAGGGCTTAAGCGTCAATGCTGCTAACTATAATAAGATGCTGGAGAAGGTTGTGAAGGAAATGGAAATGAATGTGTATGAAGTGATATCTAGTTATGGGATGGGAATCAGGGATGCCTCAGCACTGAGTGGGTCAACCTAAGAAGAGGGTCCGATGTTGAAATACCCTATGATCCCGGTTATAAAACGTCACTGACGATGCCCGCCAGAGCATGCGAAAAATGTATTTTTGCGTACTATTTATATGTATATGTTATATATATATATATATATATATATATATATATATATTACTTATGTACATATGTTATTACTTATGCGTATATATGTATTTATATTATTTATATATATATATATCATTAATTATATTATATGTAACACGGAAAAGATGTAATATATATATATATATATATATATATATATATATATATATATTATTACTTATATATATATACAGTCAATGACGAAATTACTCGTACACACATCAATTTCGAATATTTTTATCCATTTCTCAGAACCTAATACGTGTATGATGTCAGTTTTTTTATATGTTAATAAGCACAAAAAAGGAATACCAAACTCAATTTTCAGAATGATTGGTTAAATACAACAAATTTCACAGACGAATTATGCAAAATAGGAAAAGACAAAATTATTCGTACAGTATGAAAAATAGAAAAAAAAAATTGAACAATTTTCACAATATTAATAGTCAATAGCATGGCCGCTCATCTTTATAACTTGCTGCAATCGTTTTCTAAAGTTTTTGATGAGATTTGAACAAGTTTTTTCTGGAATTTTCTTCCATTCTTCAATGGTTAACTGTTCTAATTACTGGAGGTTTTTTGGTGAATGCCGATTCATTCGAACTTTCAATTCTTGTCATAGATTTTCAATTGGATTCAAGTCAGGACTCATTGAAGGCCATGGCAGGACTGTAATCTTCTTTTTCTGAAGCTATGCAGTCACTAATTTAGACATATGTTTGGAATCATTATTTTGCTGGAAAGTAAATTGCTGATCTAGATGATGATTTTGCATTGATAGTTTTAAATTTTCTTCTAGAATTTTAATATACACTGCAGATTTAATTATCCCTCTTATTGCAATTAATTGTTCAGTCTCTCTTGAGCTAAATCAACCCCAAAACCCCATCGAGTTGCCTCCATGTTTTAAAGTTGCCACTGTGTTCTTTGAGAGAAAAGCCTCACCTTTATTGAGCCAAATCTTCCGTACATCATTATGTCTAAAAAGCTCAATTTTTGTTTCATCTCTCCATAGTGCTAATTCAGAAAAGCAATTTTCTTTGTACAAAGTTCGTTGTGGCAAAATTAAACCGAGCAACAGTGTGGCATGGTTTGTGAAGAGGGGTTCGTCGTGGTCAGTTTCCATACAAACCATTTCTATTAAACAATGTTGTATTGTACGAGTATTTCCGCTGATAACCATCTTATCCAAACTTTTGTCGATGTCTTTCAAAACAAATCTTGGGTTTATATTAACCATGCGACACAGTTTTCGTGCAGTTATTGGTGATAATTTGGGTTTTCTTCCACGCCCAGGTAAATTCTCTGTCGTGCCAAACTGGTTAAACTTCTTTATAACGGACTGTACCGTAGATCTGGGGATAGCTAAAAGGTTTGAAATAGAGCTGTAACTTGTGGAAATTAATAATTGTTTGTCTCAAGTCAACGCTAAGCACCTTTGTTTTCTCCATCGTGTTGTTAACGTACGGGCATTAGATTCTGAGAAATGGATAAAAATATTCAAAATTGATGGGTGTACGAATAATTTCGTCGATGACTGGATAGATAGATTATTACTTGTATATATATATATATATATATATATATATATATATATATATATATACATTCAGAGTGCGATGATAAAGTGTCGACAATGTATATCTTTAATTTCGCGAATTCACCTTGTTCGATTTTGATATTATCGACTGCACATTACAATAGGGTTAGTTGGGCACCGTCTGTGAAAAAAAGAGCACCCTGACGCAATTCACTCCGCCACAAATTTGGAATCGGTATGCTGTACTGTTTGGCATTCACGCCGGGAACTCGAATACGACCATTTCAGAGTGTCAATCTGAGGACAGTAGAGAGGATTCGGAAAGAGTTGGATGAGTTTAATGGTAATTACAAAGGTGCTTGGAGTGCTCACTAGTGATGGGGACATTATGCCTTCATTCATCTTCACACAGGGCCTCAGACTCAACACAGAGGCCCACATCAAGTGCTTTGAGAAGGTAGTGCTTCCCTGGATCAAGAGGGTGGCCGCTAAAAGACCTTATATCTGGCAATAGGACTCTGCACCATACCACACAAGCAGGAGAACACAGTCATGACAATTTCTGCGGCCACATCACTCCTTACATCTGGCCACCTAACTCCACAGACTGCAACCCCCTTGACTATTATGAGTGGGGCGCATTGAGCTAGAGACCAACAAAACTCATTATAATACCAAAGGTTAACTGAAGGCAAGGGTTATAGCAGCATTCACCAACTTCAACAAGGAGACAGTCCAGAAGAGATGCAGGAGATTCCGAAGTTGTCCAGAGGCCATGGTTGAAGCAAATGGCGATTTTATTGAATAAAATTATTTAGTGTTTCAAGATAATTTTGTGTAATTTTGATAAATATATCTGTTAAAATGAGATGTCAGGATTATTTTCATTTTCTCAGAAATATAGACAGATAATAGATTCAGTTTCGTATATATCTAACATTATTTCTTAACTATAAACCTTATTTTTACAGGGTACGCATTTCTGAGTTGCTATCCCTATTTTTATTTTTATTTTTTTCCTAACCCTTTAAGCCCTGCGTTCCTGGACAATTTTAAACCTTCTGCCTGACCTTCTGAGTCAAAATTCGCAAATAATTAGTATGCAGTGTTTCACGGTAGATATAAAAGCAGTTACAAATGTTTACCCACCGTTCAGCCAGTGGCTGGACATTAAGTCATTTTTCACTACCACTGTTCAACCGGTGGTTGGGCATTACCTCATTTTTTTTTTCTTTATCACCGGTAAAGCGGTTGTCAGCGCTCAAAGAGTTAATCAGTGAAATTAATAACAACCGGCCTAGATTGAGAAGTCTTACTAAAGAATGATTGTGCCTCCGATAGGAATTGAACATGCATCCATTTTTTTCCATTAGCCAAAGCGTGCCTTTACCATTTCAGCCACGGAGACCAGTCTGAAAAGCAAATTTTGAACTACCTTTTAAGAAAAGCGTATCTCTCGTCGAACCGTTCCCTGGTGGAAACAAAGCGGATACAGATTTGATTCCAGTCGGAGGCACATGTTTTCTTTTGTACGACTTCTCAATCAAGGCCGGCTGTTATTAATTTCATTGTTTAAGAAAAGAAAAAAACAGTGGTATTGTATATATATATATATATATATATATATATATATATATGTAGGGAAATCTATGACAAAGTAAAAAAGATTTTGTGTGACATATTTTGTCCTTTAGGATTTCATTGGACTAAAGTGTGGTTTACGTTGATGCGACTACACATGCACACGAAAGAGAGGAAATGTTGAGAATTTTAAATTTAAATTAATTTGTTTTTAAATGTATGTTTTGTGTATATAGCTGATTTCATTTAGTTTCTTCTTTTTGTTTATATTTTCATAATTTTTGTTATTAAATATCTCACACTGTGATAAGATAAAATCCTAAAATTGTTCTTGATATATATAAAAATTTATATATCGTTTTCCCATATATTTTTTATACCTTCAGTTTATAGGACACAAGCAGATTTTGACATCAAATTTTTCAGTAGAAATGTGTGTTTTGTGCAGCAAAAAATATATAAAACTGAATAAATAGCAAGTTTAAACTACCTCCTACACAAAGTAGCAAAGGAAAGCGAGAAAAAAGGACTAAGCATAAACTACAAGAAAACAGAATGCATGACCGTCAGCAAAACGATGAGCCTAAATTGCAATTTACAGGTCAGAGACACTAAAATCAAGCAGGTATAAAATTTAAATGTCTGGGAAGTGTTCTAACAGAGGATGTATATTTACTGGATTTATTTTCTATCTGTGTGCAGGCAGTTTGATGCCAGTATAGGTTGCAGTAGTTCTTTATGATGTGCATGACTGATACAATATTTCTCTCTCTTCTCTATATTTTCCTATGAATTCTTCACCCATGTACACACTTGAGTAAGTGTCGATCTTTTCCTTTGTCCAGTTGCATTCAGTTGTTGAGTAGAGTCAAGCGTATTGCACATTTGAAACATAGTTATTAATAACGCATTCAAATGCACTATACCTCTTTAAATAAGGCACGCAAATTTTATGTATATTATTTATTGTCAAAGTGGAAAAAAATCTGTGTGACGTATTTCGTCCTTTAGAAATTCAGTGGACTAAAGTGATGTTTACGTTGATGCGACTACGCATGCGCACGAACGAGACTGAACGCTGAGAATTTTGAATTTCAATATATACCTAAAAGTTATACATTAAACATTTTTTAATCAAATTTTAAATTTGCAGCGCCTCCTCTTCTTCGTGCGCATGTGCAGTCGCGTCAACGTAAACATAACTTTAGTCCGCTGAAGTCCTACTGGACAAAAGGCTTCACACGAAAACTTCGTTCTTTCTTTTACAGTAATGTTCATTTTGTACAAGGCCCGGGGGCCACTCGATGTAGTCGGTTACATAAAGAAGCAGATTATACGGATAGGAGGAGAGAATAATGGTTAACCCTAGATAGAGTTGAATAGGTTAAGATTTTAGTGATCGGAGAAACATACTCTTGGTATTTGGTTCCACAAGTTAGTGGCTTGCGGGAAGATGCTGTTCGAGAGTAACTTACAGCTCAACAATGGAACACGGAGGGAATGTAGTTGGTTTGCTACAATGTGAGTGGCATGTCGGGTGCTAGCCGTGAAGGTTTGAACGGGCGGAACCAAGAAATATAGTTCGTCCGAGCACTTTCCATGGAAGTAACGAGAGTGCAGCAGTGAGGGGCTTGCCACCATCCTCAGAGAGAGATTATATACAAATGTGTACATGCTTTTCCCAACCATCTATCTATCTATCTATCTATCTATCTATCTATCTATCTATATACATATACTGTCATCCACAGACAGACTGCTTCGCTGTATTACAGCTCTTCAGTGTGGCTAGACGTCCGATTGCTTCAAACCGGGATCGAATCATCAGCATCAGTCAGAGATCCTACCCCAAGGCTATCGTCGCACAGCAGGGTGTATATATATATATATATATATATATATATATATATATATATATATTACATTACATGAATCATTCATACAAAAAGTAGATTAGTAAAGTTAATGATATAAAATGGCGAAAAACTTCTTCGCAAACAAAATTTTTTAAAGTTGCATTAACCTACGAATCACTTGATGAATCTTATGATCCTTGTTTTTAATAACTACAAGTTGTATAAGGTCTTTTTTTTAATCTGCTAGTACTTTCAGCTGTATATTCAGCCATCCTCAGGGATGGAAATTATTTTGTTTTTAAGTAAATCCAAGTAGTAGCGGGCACGAAAGATTAAATGCGAATCGAAATATGTTTTTTTAGAAATGTGTTATTGTTAACGGATACAAACTTTTGGAGCGTGCAGTCGCAACGCTAAGGTTGAATTTTTTTGAAAATTTAAGAGAGTGCGTTTTTTACTAATATGGTAATTTGTGAATTTTTTTGTTGTAGGAGTTTTTCAGTCAATGTCGCATGAACTATATATATATATATATATATATATATATATATATATATATTGTTTGAACAATTTTTTTTTCACATTTTTGAGTTATATCGTGGAAAGGCAATGCATTTACTCGAGATCAGACGTGTGTGAAGGTGACATTAAATCAGACCGGAAAAGGATCACGTGACTAATGTGAAGGACGCTCAACCTTGTACGATATGTCTTATTCTCCGGTTAACATTCCCCAGCACCTCCTCCTCCTCCTCCTCCTCCACATTCTTCTTCTTCTTCTTCTTCTTCTTCTTCTTCTTCTTCTTCTTCTTCTTCTTCTTCTTCTTCTTCTTCTTCTTCTTCTTCTCTCTTCGACATTCTTCTTGAATAAAAGATACATCCGTAAGTATGGCGTAGCATTTTATTTTCATTATAAAGAAATATGAAGGTTTCTACTTGCTGGATGTCGTAACCAATTATGCTACGAAGAATTCTTTGAATAAGGGCAATGCATTTTATTGCACAGTTGCTTGCCGTGTGTTGAAAGGATACACTCTGACTTCCAGGAACTCTCAGAATCTTTTTACAACGTGCGGTTTTGATTCATTAAATTATTTTTTACAGCTTATCAATCCTTTGCAGATTATATCAAGCCAGCCTATTATAGAACAATAATGATTTGTTGATACAAATCCTACTAATTAACCCATAGCTGAGGGGGAGAAGGTTAACTTCGTTGACCGTACGAGAACCGGTGTATTCGTCGTTATGAAACCAGCCACAACGAATAACAAGGAAAAATCCACTGCTGTGTTGTGTTTAGTCATCTAATATCAAAATCTACTGATACGGAGTTCAATCCTCGCTGATGACACTTTACGTGTAATTTTTTGCTAAACTAATCACACATTGTAAAGGCTTACGGCCATGTTACGTTGAAACACCGGTTATTGTATGATAACCGAAGTTAAGCAATATCGTGCCTAGTCAGTACCTCGATGGGTAACCGCTGGGCAATACCAGGTGCTGTAAGCTTGGGTGTGCAGGTGGTGTAATGGATAATGGCTCGGAATTGTTAATCGGATATCCGAGTTCTAATTCTAGTCAGAATATACGCTTACGAGCAAATGCCCCTGGGAAAGGTATGAATACAACTTTCTCCCCCCTGCTATGGGTTAATTAGTAAGACTTATATCGCTAAATCATTATTATCTCCAATGAAATTCTCACAATCTAAAAATATTTTCTAGCTTTGTGTGTTTGTGTGAATGCGCCGCGTAGTTTGGTGAAATTAAGCAGTCAGCCTGTCTGGAGTTAGACATCTTCCCCGGTGGAGACAAGTCCCGTGTTTTCGCTTCTACATCCCGGTGGGGAAAGGAGGCAAAAGAGTAATTTTATATCATTGATTGGCACGCCACCTCGTGGGCGTCAAGCGAAATCAATTGGCATACAATTTAGGGTAATTCCACAAGTTCTTACTGTTTCCTGGTGCGAGAAAACTGTAAGAAAAGAGGAAATTTTATGGACGATGTGTAAACGTTTCCTTAAGCACCTTTCTTTCGCAATAAATTATGCAGTACTTATTCCGATTAACCGCGTTACTTAGAACGATTGCTTCGTTACTTACTTCATAATTTATCTAAAACAGTAAATTGATTAGTAGGTTACTTAAATGAGAGTTTTTCAAACCTTATAAAAGTGGGTTGAAAGCATTAAATTGAATGTCAAAAAACTTGAAATGATGCAAATTTATGATTAACTATTATGAAATTATATTTAATTTAAATTCATTATAAACAAAGGAAAATTATTTATAAGATTTCTCGTGTAAATGTAATCGACTCTTAGAGAAGACGTTGCTTTCCTCGGTCTGCGTCACTACTTCTTCTGCCCAACAAATGATAACCTGCAATCAAAAATTTGTCCTTGGAATGCCATGACCTTTGCGGCCATTGCACACGTTTCCTCTTCTTATTGTTAAATGTTCATCTGAAGATGACATTGAATAAATTCAGTTGAGAAATGTTTACTGCCATTTTTGTCTGCAATGAAACAAAGTGAAATGTTTTTTTATTAGAGTTATCTTCAATTGATAAAAGGTTACAAAAATATGTAACAGCAGTCTTAGTTGATAATGATATAAGCAACAGGTAGCTATAAAAAGCACTGTTGATTATTTATGGCTAATTTGTTTAAATAAATACACTGATTATTATTTTTATCATGTGGCAATAATTCTAATAAGTAAAATGATGCACTAAAATAAGTAACCAAGTAGTCGTTCTCTGAATATCCATGCAATTTTTTCTTCTGGTGAACCTGATGTGCTTTTAATTATTTGATTAACACTTATTTTGATTAAATGCATTACTTAGAATGATTACATTGCTACTTATATAAATGTAAAAACAGTCTTAATTGACAATAATATAAGTGAAATGATGAATTAAAAAGAATAAAACCTTGTAATTCCAACGGATAATTTATTATTAAAACAGATATATTTCGGAAAGCTCCTGCACTCCTTGATTACTCTTGAGAAATAAATGAAACAGTGACTAAGGTACATTGTATACGTTATAAATTCAAATTAACAAAAAAAATTCGATCGAATTTAATTAACGTATCCAATGTAGTTTAATCACTGTTTCACTTATTTCTCAAGAGTGATCAAGGATTGGAAAAACTTTCCGAAATATATCTGTTTTAATAATAAATTATCCGTTGGAATTACAAGTTTTTATTATTTTTAATTCAACTTCATCAATGGAATCAAGCGTTATACAAAGTGAAATGTTTCTTATTAAAGTTATCTTCAATTGATAAAAGGTTACAAAAATATGTAACAACAGTCTTAGGAGACAATAATATAAGCGAGGTAGCTATAAAAAGCACTGTTGATTATTTACGGCTAATTTGTTAAAATAAATGTACTATTTTTTGTGTCATCTGGCAATAATTCTAAGTAAAATGATGCGCTAAAATAAGTAACCAAGTAATCTTTTTAAGTTCTCTGAATATCGACGCCATCTTTTTTTTCTTCTGGTGAGTTTAGTGTACATTTGTATTTATGGGCGTAAAGAGGCTAAGAAAGGCTCTAAACTGATTTCGGCATTTTATTTTGATTGCATTTATGTTGTTCTTCCATCCATATTCATTACGTATCAAAACTTTGATGTTCAACCCCTGTATTTTTTCCTATTTGACTTCCGATCTTCGTGGGGTGAAGACGAATGCTACGACCCCCGTTCTGTAATTATCACCTGAAAGACTATCTTACCGTTGTTTTAAGGAAGACGACCAAAATAACATCATGGCAGCTGCCAGAGAATTAGCCATAATGTTTATTACATATTAGTTATGCCCAATCCAATCTCTCGAATTGTTCGTACCGTTAATATGCAAAGAAAACTGTATAACTCTAAATGTCTAATTTGCTTGGAGTCAATTCAGAAAATAAAAATAAATAAATTCTGTACGCATATATTATTGAATTTAAGCTGTCTAGACATATAGAAAATAAAGTTGGGTTTTTTCATTTAACGATATCCGAACTCTCAGTCGCTTATTTATTGTCAAATATAGTTTATAGGACAAATTTTACAATGAATAAATAGATATCTACTCACAAGTCCGGCTTCTACGAAATTTAAAACAGCAAAGGTCCGATTCACACACACGAGAATAAAAATGGTAGACAGTTTCAGTTTACATGAGAGTTAAAAAGGTAGACATATGTCCGGTCTACACACACGAGAATGAAAAAGGTAGACAGTTTCAATTTATATGAGAGTTAAATAGGTAGACATAGGTCCGGTCTACACGAGATTCGAAACAGTTCACAGAGTTCCGGTTTACACGAGAGTAAAAAAGGTGGCGATACATCCGATTTACACCAGTCTCTGCAAGTATCCATCCAGAAGGGGGTCACTTTGGGGGTCGATCTTAACGTTCCGTAGGAAAGGCGCTCGGCGTACTCTAAAATTCGCCGAAAAAGCCAGAGGAAAATAAGAGTTTTAAGTTCCACCTTGAACATCAAAATAAATAAAGATTCTTCACTACTTCCACTCTCAGTGGCCTGCTGTAAAGCGAAAGTTTCATATAACTTTAGCGTAACGTACGTCAGCTTAACGTCCCAGCTATCTTATTAGACAAAAACTATTGTCACTTTTTATTTGATATTTACAGGTTGCAATAGGTAAATTGTCACCATTTTATATTTTTCATTTCGCGCATGTGCGTTGTTTGTTTTTGATTTTATCGACTGCACATTACAATAGGGTTAGTTGGGCACCGTCTGTGAGAAAAAGAGCACCCTGACGCAATTCACTCCGCCACAAATTTGGAAACGGCATGCTGTACTGATTGGCATTCGCACTGGAAGCTACAATACGACCATTTCAGAGTGTTTGGATGTCAATCTGAGGATAGGGAAGAGGATTCGGAAAGAGTTGGATGAGTCTAATCGTGATTACGAAGGTGTTTGGAGTGATCACTAGTGATGTGGACATTATGATTCCATTCATCTTCACTTTACGGCAGCATTCACCAACTTAAACAAGGAGACCGTCCAGAAGAGTTACAGGAGATTCCTAAGTCGTCTGGAGGTCGTGGTTGAAGCCATTGGCGATTTCATTGAATAACTTTACTCTTTAGTATTTCAAGATATTTTTGTGTAATTTTGGTAAATTTTTCTGTTAAAATGAGATATCAGTGTTATTTTCATTTTTAGACGACAACCTATCCATCGCACCCTGTATATCTGTTCAAATGAGATGTCAGTGTTATTTTCATTCTTGCGTCATTTAGACGACAACCTATCCATCGCACCCTGTATATCTGTTCAAATGAGATGTCAGTGTTATTTTCATTCTTACGTCATTTAGACGACAATTCATCCATCGCACCCTGTATCTATTGTTTTTTGTCAGCTGATGCATTTAGGCGTTCAATAAACATATTTGAAAATCCGGTAACAATGCAAAATAATCACTGCATGATACAAAGTTTATTGCTGGATTAAGAATCGTGATCGCTAATAAGATTGGAAAACTGACTGGACACCTTTACCTATTGTCGACATTAAAAAGCGATCGACAGTAAAAATGACTTACATAATCGCCCATTCGTGAAAAAAATAAAAATAAAAATTAGATATTTACTGAATGCTCTGCGTCATCGTAAATGTCCAAAAACTCCTAAGTCAGACCACTCGAAATAGTGAGTCATCTGCATACTTTTTACTAAACTTCATCTGATTCGTCCAATCCCTATCAAAACGTAGGCAATCATGGCTCTCCGTAACTTCCAATCCTTTGCTTTTTGTAATAACGTCTGACCCATTACCTTTTGTTTTCTTCTGTCATCAATTCTCACAGATGCTTAGAGTAGGTTATTCGTTGTTTCTAGATGTTCTTCTCGCCTTCAGTATGTCTTGTGAGTATTAAATTCTCTAGGCCGTCTTTCCTCACTACGTGTCCCAGAAATTTCAATTGTCTCTTTCTGATTGTAAGTATACGTTTGCTTTTAGTTCCTATTTGCCTTAAGGCTTTCTCGTTGCTCACGCGTTGTTAGCGTCCATCGGTAGAACCATATCTCTGTCGCTTTAAATCTCTTCTCCATATGTGAAGAAATGACCGGTATACTCCGCCATATTGGAAATTAGATATCTCTTAGCAATTCAGCGTTCTTTCTTCTTCTTTTTTTTAGACGATATATTAATTTGTTTTTGTACTTCATTTAAATTTGGACTTAGAAAGATTTTGCTTTTCCAAACTTACTGTTATAGTCCAGGTCCTTGTACCACGGTGATGGTTCAAGGTAGAACCAATGAAGAATAACTCGAACACAGGTATGGAATAACACAGATATATACTACAAATAGAATATATGTACAAAAGAGTAGAAGTGTTAGTAATAATAATCAGGTTAGGTTAGAGAGAACTATGTTGTCTCGAAGTATCACTATTCCAATGTCTTACAGTAATCGTCTAGCCGACTGCCCGACTCACTCACTCTGTATTTAGTGTCCTCCCCACGAGGGACAGATGTGGCACAAGGCCGGGTTTAAAGTGGGGTACCCGAGCCCGTAGGCTCGGCCAAAAAATAGCCCGTAGATCCCGTATGAACGGGATCGGGCCGGTCAACCTCCCCGAACGAGGCTCTGCCCTTCGGCGGAGCCTCGTCCGAGTTCCTCTCTGCCCAAAGGCAGAGAGTTCCCCTCTGCCTCAGAGGCAGAGAGTTCGACCGAATAGCTGAGACGTCCAAAAAGGACTGACTCACTCACTCACGCTTCTACTGCTTCCTCTTGAGGCGCAGTATTTATGGGGTACGGGCTAGTCCATTACTATTATGGGTATGTTCCCATAACACTTACAAACAGAAAATACCCGATCATTTGTATCCGCAATTCTCGTACATTTAGCCGAGCTTGAACACTGACCGCTTGCCCCCAAGGAAAATTCAAAACTAAACGTGGAAGTAGGTTCCAGTCTGCATTTTACTCGAAATTGATCGCGAAAAAAAACATTCTATTCACAAAAATCGTATCCTCCTTATACAAAAAAGAACAAACTGTTTACATATCTATGGGTATATGAGGGGTTGCCGAAAATTAATTGGCCCGATCAAGAAGTCTTTCAAATAAATAAATTAGAATATGAAGTTCAGTCATTTGTCCAAGTTTTGGAAAGTAAATTGAGTCGAGAACTTTCCAGCACCTTCTCGGGCAAATCTTTCTCAAATAGTCTTCAAGAATTCTGGATGGTATCAGTGGTTTCGAACTTGTCACGATCAATCATCAAGTTTACTGGCGATGGAATCGTAATAGTAATGGTTACATCAGCCGTTTTTTTATAAAGAAACATTCAGTAGTCATTGGCTGTTACTGAAATTTATAAAATCCTTTTCTTAAAATGTTTTTTAAGGAAAATGGACTTCTGAATTCAACTGTTATCGCTCTTTCTCGTATTGATGGGGGGATCCTTACTAACCTTTTGTTTCAAATCGTGTGCAAGGTCATCATCTTGATTATACCATTTGTTGGAAGTCCTCAATTGATGTAGTTTTTGTTATTTTGTAAAGATCTTGTTTGTGATTATTTAACGCCAATCTATAGGATCTTATGAAAGATTTTCCTTAAGACATAAACGATTAATTCACTTAAAACCATATTTAATCATTGAACTGAGAAAAAAAACGAAACAAAAAACAATTGTATACAGCTGATAGTGTAACCATTTCTAAACGAGTTGGAGGCTGTGTATGACATCCGTATGGGAGTCTAGATCTGGCGATGCTATTTAAGAATGTTGTATCCTTAAAAAGGTTACAAACATACAAAAGTGGTACTCGAGTGAAGGAACAGCAACACACGTATAGATGAAAGAAGAGAGGTTTATTTTAAAAGAGAATAAGCTACTGAAAGACAGGGAATCGGGTGACAGGCTAGTAATTCACGAAGCAAGCCCACAGGTATATCCTGTGCTCACTATATACAGCTACTGATAGGGAGTGTGGGACATTCCATTACAACAAACATTATGATTGGAGTTCTCAGGTTAATATTTAGGCTTGTCAGTAACTTGGCGTTGGACAAAGGTACACCATAGCGCAAACTGTGTCCACTTTTGATACCAAATTTGTGATGGAGAGTGTTGGATTCATTTTTCTCCAAGAACATTAGTACAAAAGAAATTTAAGTAATTACTATTGGAATTTGAACTTTATTTGCTGATTCCTTTTCCCAAGTTGAAAGCAATTATGTTGGCTTTTACTTGTACAAGTTATTTTCGTGTATACTAACCAAACGTTCATACTTGTTTTCAGCTTTATAACTACTGCAATGCAACTCAGCTTATTTGGCAGATAGAATGTGCTGATATATAGTGTTTCACATAATAAAAACGTACAAATCATAAATTATTTACATTAAGCTCTTTGCATCACATATGATGCAAAGGTTATAATTATTTCAATAAAGTGGAAAAATAGATGTCTTTCATTAGAGACCCTACATTATCAGTCAGGCATCCTGTGTTCGTATATGATGCCCAAAATATTAGATTAGGCCTTTCCTCAGATGTCCTGCTCAATAGTAGACTCTTTTCTTAAGCGTCCTTAATTTTACCACTCTTAAAATCATGGCTGGTGTGCACCACATATGATGCACGGACGTGGAAATCACATGTCCTGGCAGAGGGTTAAATCTGATTTAAGTTTCTTATTCTCTTTAGACCTCCGTTAATACATGTTATGGTCCAAGTTCCTTGTACCACGGTGATGGTCCAAGGTAGAACCAATGAAGAATAACTCGAACACAGGTATGGAATAACACAGATATATTACAAACAGAAATATGTACAAAGAAGTAAAAGTATTAGTAAATGGCTATCAGATTTGGTTAGAGTGAACTATGTTGTCTCGACCAGTATCACTATTCCAATGTCTTACAGTAATCGTCTGACAGTGACTCTGAACTGACTGTCTGTCTGCTGCTTCCTCTTGAGGCGCAGTATTTATGATGTCCGAAATAGTCCATTATTATTATGGGTAAGTTCCCATAACAATACAGCAGGCCATTTAGAAAACTTGAATTGAAAGGCCAATATTAAAATTGAATTCGTAAGTCTTAAGAAAACAGCAAATAGCCGACTTGACAAGTTTGAGTAAATGGATGGTAGAAAATCAGGAACATATATCACAAAGAGTGATCGTAAAGAGCAAGAATTACTTCAAAGCAACATAAAACAGGAAGCTATGGAGAGCCATGATCGCCTATATTGTGCAACGACAGTGTTTGGAATAATATATTCTTTGCGTTATTTGAAATTTTTCTATTGATGTGAACATTTATTCCGTGTTAGGCTGTCTTAAGAAAAGTTACTAATTATGGGTCGTTCTTACTTTTCTTATAAAGAGAGTGAGAGGGGGAGAGAGAAGGAGGGAAAGAAGAGAGAGAGAGGGAGAAATAGAAAAAAGGTTATAGAGTGAGAAAGAGAAAGAGAGAAATAGAAAGAAGGAGAGGGAGTGAGAAAGAAAAAGTGAACCCATGATATTAAGCTAGTTTCTTTACACCCCTCCATTAGTTCTGTGGGACATTGTCACAGCATTTGTACCGTGAGGTTTTTAAACACTTCCTTTAAAATATTATAGGTCGTTCTTACTTTTCTTATAAAGAGAGTGAGGGTGGAGAGAGAAGGAGGGAAAGAAGAGAGAAGGGGAGAAATAGAAAAAAGGCTATAGAGTGAGAAAGAGAAAGAGAGAAATAGAAATAAGAGGGAGTGAGAAAGAAAGAGTGAACCCATGATATTATGCTAGTTTCTTTACACCCCTCCATTAGTACTGTGGGACATTCTCATTGCATTGGTACAGTGGGGTTTTCAAACACCCTATTTAAAAAACTAGAATTTGTTTCGCAACACGCTGACACGTGTTGAAATCCTCCCAGTATTTAATATTGTCGAAGTTATCGTTAACATTTTTTGTCGAGATTTACAAACTCTGCGTTTCGTTCAATTTCGCAAACCAATCGATGAAATTTGAAGAAGCTGATTTGTTTGTACAATATTTTGAAAAAAAAAAAAAAACTATTCCGCGATTTAATAATTTCTTTAATTTAATTTAATTTTATAGGACTTCATGGCAAACAATATTTTTTAAGAAAGTTTCTTTTTTTCCTTTTTAACAGCGAAGAATAAATTCTTAGGATTTCTTACTCCTGAGCATGCAACATACAACTGACCATGCGTAAATATTTATTTCTGGAACCAAATTCAAACTTTTTGAAGTGTTTGACATTGTGATTTGTTTATATTTCTCGCAAACGTAGGGCGAACTGGAAACTGAATTCTTGTTAAAAACAAAAATTTCCAAACGTGACAGTACTTGAGGTAATTTTCAATTGGCAATATGAATATAATAGCGTTTTCTAAATTCTTCCAGTTGCTAAGGGCATTTTGTTTTGTTATTATTAGTTACTTTGTTTTAATAAATTCATTTTGTTTTTGCCTGGAAAAAGTCCACATATAAAAATTTCTCGGATGTTCAGCCCGATAAATGTTGTTCATACTGTTTATTATAAACAGAGCATTTACTTAAATATTTGTGTATATATAAATAACATATAACAATAAAATATATTAAAATAATTGTCGGACTTAGTACATTTCGCGTGTGTATATATATATATATATATATATATATATATATATATATATATATATATATATATATATATCTTGAATGTTCATTCTTTTATTTATAAGGTAAATAAAAAAGGCCATTATTGTGTAAAATCGAATTAAAAGGTCAATATAGAAATTTACAGAAAAACTACTGCCGTGCGTAAGATCTTATTTGGGCAGCTCTTTCGTTTTTACCAGTGTATTTGTTGTTCTTCAGATGTCCAGAGTTTTCATCTACATTATGGATATAATACAGTTTTCTGTAATTGTCTGTGAATATTCATGGTTTCGGAAAAAGATGCATAAGCAGAAATATTAGCTTGATTGGATACTAAGTACCTGTCTACTAACTTAAAACTGCTTGTAATTCACACAACTATGTGATATTATGAATAAAGCCAGAAATTATTTTCATTTATTTAACAGAAATATTCAAAAAGCTATTTAACTAATCATGAAAATTCGCCTTGGCATTTGCTAAATATTAAGGAAAATTTTATTTTCAGTAAGCAAAATCAAATGCCTGTCACTCACGCAAATACTGTGGTGATTTTCTAAGCGTAGCGTAGATGTGGCATAAGGCCGAAAGAATGAAGCACCCCGTGAGGATCAAACTCACTATTCGGTTGTAACTGTTCTAGCAAGACAAGCTTGCTATCACACTACGTAGAAGTGCCCAAACGATTTTCTAAGAGTAGTTTAGATGTGGCATAAAGCCGAAAGAATGAGGCACCCCGTGAGGATCAAACTCACTATTCGGTTGTAACTGTTCTAGCAAGACAAGCTTGCTATCACACTACGTAGAAGTGCCCAAACGATTTTCTAAGAGTAGTTTAGATGTGACATAAAGCCGAAAGAATGAAGCACCCCGTGAGGATCAAACTCACTATTCGGTTGTAACTGTTCTAGCAAGACAAGCTTGCTATCACACTACGTAAAAGTGCCCAAACGATTTTCTAAGAGTAGTTTAGATGTAGCATAAAGCCGAAAGAATGAAGCACCCCGTGAGGATCAAACTCACTCTTCGGTTGTAACTGTCCTAGTGAGACAAGCTTGCTATCACACTACGTAGAAGTGCCCAAACGATTTTCTAAGAGTAGTTTAGATGTGGTACAAGGCCGAAAGTATGGGGCACCCCGTGAGGATCAAACTCACTCTTCGGTTGTAACTGTCCTAGTGATACAAGCTTGCTATCACACTACGTAGAAGTGCCCAAACGATTTTCTAAGTGTAGTTTAGATATGGCATAAGGCACACAGTGACAATCGAACTCACTACTCAGTCCTAATCGTTCCAGCGAGACAAACTTGTCAACCATTACACCAAGTCAAGGTGCGCCTCACGCAAATATTATAACTGAAACCAGAAACTCCTCACAGTATTCGGAAAGCTCCCCGACTAATCATGAAGATTTGATATGCCAATTGCTAAATATTAAGGGAAATATTTTTTTCTTATTATTAATGGAAGCCTAATAATCCGTTATCGTTCTTTCTTTTTCTCTTATGAATAATTCCGTGTTTATCTTTCAGATATTTTTGTTCTGGGAAATGCAAAATCGGAAGGCATTCCTGTTGTTTACTGCTCAGAAGGATTCTATGAACTGACGGGGTTTCGACGAAGTCAGGTTCGGGGCAAGCGAAGTACGTGCAGCTTTCTTTATGGGTCGTTAACAAAAGATGAACCGAAGCAAAGACTCAAAGATGCGTTCCAATCCCAGCAGGAATGCAGAGTCCAACTTTGCCTCTACACCAAAGGCGGTAAGTTTATACCGACGTGTCACTCGAAAGCCATTTCCAAACTTGGATGACGCGACATTCTTGTGTAACAATTTACTCGTTCTTTCTTTGATTATTATATGAATGTTTCATTGAATTCTTTCTTTTTCATAGCGGGGCACCAAACCAGGTGTGGTAGGAATGGTCAAAGCCAGGAAAACCTCGTTTCTGTGATTAGAATATTGCTACCAAATCCGGTTTCGTGCTCCGGTATATATTTAAACATCCTTTATAAAATCCATAGAAGAATCTGAAATGTTATTGGTCCTAACCTGGCACTACTTCCCGCTTGCTTTTACTACATTATGACCCAATGATCCTGTGTCATGAATAAATGAATTTTTGTTCAAAAGTAATGAAAAAAGCATTCATTTGTTTTAGTTCTTGAAAAAGGTTACCTCAAATCGAAAATTTAATTTTACCATATACGCAATAAGGATAAAAAATCAAAATATATCAGAAGCTTTCTTTTTCAATTTGCTAATGATGTAATTGGATAGGACTTATGCATTTTTAAATACATTTAACAGTTTATAGCTATAGCATAACATACAGCCTTACAAATAAACGAAAACAAATTGTAAATGGTTCCATAAAGTTCTAGAAGGTTCCAGGAAGTGATAGAAGGTTCCAGAATGTTTTGGAAGGCCCCAGAATCGTATTACTCTACTTATATATGATTATAGAAAATTCGTGCTGGGGTGAGATTTTTTTAAAATAAACTGATTTTAAAATCTTCTTCCTTAATTTGATGTCACACATTATGAAATAGATAAAGTCCGGCAATTATTTAAAGACATTTTTATGTTTATACATTCTTTTCATAGATACAAAAATTTAAGTAAATGCTCTGTTTATAATAAACAGTATTAAACAACATTTACCGGCCTGAATGTCCGGGAAATTTTCACAAAAAATATTCGTCAGGATTCGAACCTGTATCCTATACGGAACCGTCATTTAGCTTTACGTGCCTTTAACCGATTTGCTAAACGAACGCTCCTCTGTGGCCAAATCGGTTAAAGGCACGTCAAGCTAAAAGAATGTATAAACATAAAAATGTCTTAATATATATATAAATATATAGTTATTTATGTATATATGTCATGCATAATATTTATATATAATAATATGTATATATATAATCATAATATATATATAGTATGTATGAATATGTATATATAAATATATATATATATATAGCTCTAATATATATATATATATATATATATATATATATATATATATATATATATATATAGCTTTATATATATATATGTGTATATATACATGTGTGTATATATATATATGTGTGTGTGTGTGTGTTTGTATATATATATATATATATATATATGTGTGTGTATATATATATATATATATATATATATGCAAAAAAGATAAATATATATTATGGTCACACATATATGGACACATTCCTGTATATATATATATTGTCCTCCCCCTAACCCAGTTGCCATCCATAATAAACTATGGGTGAATAGCAGGACAGACTCGGTTCTATAGCCTTGGATGGCAACTGGTTTGGAATATATATATATATATATATATATATATATATATATATATATATATATATATATATATATATATATATATATTCCAATCGAATCCATTACATTGACTTATGTGCTAATACCATTGGGAAAGGTATGAATCCTTTTCTTCTCCCTTCAAACTATGGGTGAATAGCAGGACAGACTGGGTTCTATAGCCTTGGATAGCAACTGGTTTAGGAGGAGGACAACTCTGAATTAAAAGCCTGCGGAAGGTCGTTTGGGGACATTGTGGCACGTAGTATATATATATATATATATATATATATATATATATATATATATATATATATATATATATATATACACACACACACTAATAGCTTTTTTCCTTCATGTTTTTCTCTCTTCTGTTGCCATGTCATCTAAATTCAATTATGAGAATCTTTCTGAGTAAAAGTCAGCGCCCATTGATTTATTTTTCTTGTTGCAATGAACGCGTAAAAGATTTTAAAAGTAAATGGATCTACTGATTCTTGAGAATGTTATCTTTCCCCAATCCCTTCAGAGGGTTGCGTGTGTGCCAAAAGCTCCAGTATTGGCGTCTGCATTTTATGTGAACTCTAAAATGACTCTTTGAACGACAGAGGTACGTTCGCTGTAACAGTAAGGATAAAACCAGGTTTTGTACGTTCATTGCCAAATCGCAGAATTGGCACGGTAAAGAATACAGACACACACTCTTTGATATGTAGGACATATATATGCCATATCAGTAAAAAAAAAATGCCTGTAAAGATGCGAATTGTATAGTGAACACGAAACAACTCCTCTTGACATGTACGGCTTCTTTTAGCTATTTTCTCTTCTTTGTTACCCGTGATGCTTTGCGAGGGATCATATTCCATAAAATATTTATACCTATCAGGGTAAACCTCAACGGCGAGCTACAGAATTGCGAATAATAAAAATCCGTTTTGTTTTTGCACACGCAATTTCTTTGCAATATGATAAGTAAAGCCATGGAGAGAACTTGTACTAAAGTCATGGAGGGAACTTGTGTTAAAGTAATAGAGGGAACTTGTACTAAAGTCATGGAGGGAACTTGTACTAAAGTCATGGAGGGAACTTGTGCTAAAGTCATGGAGGGAACTTGTACTAAAGTCATGGAGGGAACTTGTACTAAAGTCATGGAGGGAACTTGTGCTAAAGTCATGGAGGGAACTTGTGCTCCTATCATGCTCAGTTTAATTAATGGGAGGGTAATTGAATGACAAAATGAGAAAAATACTATGTAATGCGTTTCGCACTTAACTCTATCAGATTAAAATAACGTTTTTAATGATGAAATTACATATATGTAAGAGGGAAGGAGGCACGGTAGAATAATGTATTGGGAGCTGAGTTTGGGGAATTTGAGAGCCGAGTTTGAATTCCTGTCAAGTTCATTACATTCACTTACGTACTAATACCCTTAGGAAAGGTATGAATCCAACACTTCTCCTCCCAGTTATTGATAAATAGGAGAGACTGGGTTCAGATTCAGGTTGCAACTAGTCTAGAAGAAGGAAAACTCTGAATTCAAAACTGTATGTAGCCCTGTCGAAGCACATACTTTGTAACTAAGGAAAGGACCATTTTCAATGACCCGACCACGATCGACTCTTTTTAAAAGGAAAGGGACAACGCTATCTATAAACAAAAACGATAGCAGGGAACGTTGAAGATACTGAGTCGCTAAACTTTAAATTTTAAAGTTCTGGTGTCCGATGTGTCTATGCGTACAATTTACAAGAAAAATAAAAGAAATTAATACATCAAATAACATATTAAGTGGTTGGTTGATTTTTTTAGCGACCTATCAACCTCTGTGGGCTATTTAATGCCGAAATCTAAATATTTTGCACACAATTTGATGGCTTCAACTACAAATAAAATGTATTGCTGGTGCTTTTGTTTTAAAAAAATGTATTTCTACACTTTCATAGTTCTATTTATTTGTTTGGGGGTTTACTATTTGCTACTAACTTGGACCCTAACAGGTGCTACCACCCCGGTTCTGAGTGTAACCGGTAACAAAAGTAATTAAGCGGTTGTTCTATACGTCTCTAAACCTTCAATCTCCCGATCAGAGGTCATATTGCCTGATGTAGTTTATCTATGATAGTGATTTTCCAAGCGTAGGATTAAGGCCGAAAGTATAGAGTAGCCAGTGAGGATCAAACGCACTATTCAGTCATAATTGTTCTAGCGAGACCAACTCGCTAAGCACTATACCGCTTCGAGGTGCCCGAGTTTATTGACGATATTAAGTGAAAAAAATAAAATAATTGGTGGCCAAAAAGTTCATTCGCTTTAAGTAAATTTTCTACTTAATAAAGCGAATGAATTTTTTAGCCAAACCATAGAATTATGGGTAATTATTATTTTTTTTCCTTTTTGACGCAAGTTTATAATTTATGAAAGCGTCTACTACGGCTGTATAGTCATTTTCAAAAACCGGGTAGGGTCGTTTGGGGACCTTGTGGCACGTAGTATACCAAGTCTCTGTATTCAGCCCTTCAAAAAGTGTGGATGGTCCTGCACGAAACCTTCACCACTATAATCAAATCTCATCTGCTGTTGTCGGGCTGTCGGTTTCCTAGGAAATGGTCTGCTTGACCCTCATACGTAGGATTCGATGGGAGAGTCGAGTATATATATTATGGAAATACACACATAGGCAGAGCTGTATATAAACCCGAAACATCACGCACATATATATATATATATATATATATATATATATATATATATATATATATATATATATATATATATATATATATATATATATATATATATATATATATATATGGAGTAAAACAAATATTCGTACACATAATTTTTTAAATTTATTGTAATTCCAACTAATGAATAAATATACTTTTCATATAATTAACTGCACACAGATGCATAGTAACTAAATATCAATTTTTTCTGTTTTCTATACATATTTAGTTATTTTGGCCCTGATCTGTCATCTCGTCTGCAGTCGCTCTCTCACAGACGCGACGTTGCCTCGCTCTGTCTTTTTTACAAATACTTTCACGGTAATTGCTCCGATGAGCTGCTTTCGCTGGTTCCCAGGCCTCATGAATTTAAACGTCCTACGAGACTGGCATCCCGTTCCCACCCCTTCACTGTTGAAACTGTTAGATGTAGACGTCTCTTCTACTCCAATAGCTTCATGTCTCACACATCTCGCCTGTGGAACTCCCTTCCTTATTCCTGTTTCCCTGACAAATATTATCTCCAACTATTTAAGTGTAACGTCAATCGACATCTCCAGTTGCCTTGATCTATCCACTTCCCTTCTCCACATCCTTTCCCCTTTCATTCCTATCTGCTCTCGCACCAAATCTTCTATAACCCCCTTGCCTTGATCGATCAACTATCTTTCTCCACATCCTCTCCTTTACCACTCCTATCTGCTCTTCCTCCAAACCTTCTGTAAAACCTTGCGTGCTAGTGGCTTCCAGCCTTTCTTGGGGTGTAAAGCTTTAAAAACAAATCTGTGTACAGTAAATTATTTGAAAAGTATGTTTATTCATTAGTTGGAATTACAAGAAATTAAAAATTTTTATGTGTACGAATATTTGTTTCCACCTAATGTATATATCAAACGTGTTTTGTTGATGTGTGACTGAATTCAGTTGGATGTGCGGGTGGTGAAATGGATGCCCACCCGGGATGAGAAATCAATAGAGCCGAGTTCGAATTCCAGTCGAGTTTCGTCGCATTCACTTTCGCGTTAATATCATTGAGAAAGGTATTTTCTATCGCCCACACATCTATAGGTTAAATAGTAAAGCACACCGGGATCTTCAGCATTGATTGTCAAACAATTTAGCAGAAGGAAAACTCTGAAATCAAAACCTTATAATGCACTGACCGCGAACTTTACAACGATTCTATGATTCCGAGTCAAGTTGTTTTAATCGATCAATCATTATTGCATCATTTTCATGAACTCTTCAAACTATAAAAGGTGAAAACTAAGCAAATTTTAATTTTACGTTTCCCTCGAAGGTTACAGATCAAAGATTGCTGTTTCCTCCACATTGACTCCTTAATAACATTTGTTTTGCAATATATTAAGTCTGCTTTATTTCGGTTTACGTGTTGCATTGGTCATCAGTTGAAAAAAAAAATCACCCAACAAAGAAACGCCTGTATGGACACCTTCCTCCTATCTCAGTTTCGCTAAGAGAGAGAAGGTTTCGGTTGGCTGGTCACTCCTGGAGAAGTAAGTCAGAACTTGTGAGAGACACCCTCCTATGGAACCCATTGCGCGGCAAAAGATCGGTTGGAAGACCTCATCACATCTACATTGACCAGCGTGTAGATGAATCTGGATGTCATCTGGAAGACCTGCCGATAACAATGCCTGACAGAGAACGTTGGAAAGAATGAGTCAGTAGAATCCGGGAAGAATTCTCGACCTGATGATAATGATTTATGTTCAGAAAGATATAGAGAAGACGACTGAGAACAAAGATAGCGTTCAATCAATATTTCAAGAAAGACGTGGCTCAGTATTCGAAATCTTCAATTGGTAGTGGGATTGTAAACATTCAAGCTTTTCTCCGACGGGCCATTAATTAAGCCCCTCGTTGTATTTCAATTCTCGATCTCACCGATGTGCACCGAAAGCTGAGAAAGCAGACGCTGCTGTTCACAAGTTAGCAAGATGAAAGACTTAAACCACGTCGGAGAATAAGAACGCGAACCCTGTTTTCCGTAATAGAATCACCGACTCGCCCGGGTGGGTTGGTAGGGGATACTTGAGACAATTTCTGCTATATTGGTCTAACATTCTCAGCTCTTCCTCTTATTAACTCCTCGACCATCTACCCATCCCAACGAGTGCCTGGTAATAGAAATGAATGGCACAGGAATCAAGCGACGGCCACGTCCCTCTCTCGCCAAGGACAGACCAGAAATCTTCCCGACTCCAAGCATGACTGTTAATATAGATAAGCACCCGGATATACCCTATTTCCGGTTTTGTTACCACTTGATCTCCAAAAATACCTCATTCATCCCTTATACGTTACTCTTTGGTCAAAGTGGATGTCGCTTGGAAAACTGAACTTCAAAACGAACCATCTACTGGATATCAAAACTTAAATGCAGAGATGGAAATAAATCCACTTCTTCCATTTCTACGTGGGTCTCCATAGTATTACAGGGTGACCAGCGGCTGAAGAGACACATTATTTAGTGATGTTTATTTATACAAATTATAAATGTACTATTTAGTGCGTAATGCTTTTTTACTAACGTTTACCCAATACAAGGCCCAAGAACAACTCAGAGTAAAAAGTTACTAAATGAGGCTTCTGTAAGGATGTTAGGGAGGGAGCAAGAAGTACATATTAGAGGGATATGTAGGATAGATAACGGTTAACCCGAGACTTGAATGGGTTAATATTGCAGTGATCTGGGAAGCATCCTCTTGTTAGTCTGTTCCGCAATGCAACAGAAAAAAACCCTTTAAAACACCAATTAAATATCATTGAATTTTGGAACAAAAACAGTAAATATATTCCCCAACTGATAAAACACGGACCTGCACCACAAAGTGACGCGTTAAAACGCGACATATGAAAAAAATAAATAATAAAAAGAGGCATGACACCCATGAATGCGCGAAGACACGAAATTTGAAAATGACCAGATCGTCATAAAAGCTAGACACAAATCTCTCAATACAAAACGAGATTTCTTTGATAATGGCTTGTGAAAAACGAAACCAGTTTTTCTCAAACTATCTAATGTGGCGTACCGGCATTTTTTGTTCAATGTGCGATGGGGGGGGGGCGCTGTGTCCCATCCCGAATTTTTTTTTATATGTCCTATTTCAGGGTCATTCTGAGACTGTCTGTACTAAACGTGAAGACATAATGTCTTATTCAATCTAAGCCCAATCTAACAATTTTTCCCAGTATTCCAGTGACCGGTACAATATTAGTGTCATATAACTACATGTTAACAACCTGAGAAAATATTATTTGAACATTCGTAGTATTATTCATTTATACACGATAGCTTTGGGCACCACGAGGTGGTGTAATGGTTAGCAAGCTTGTACCGCTAGAACAATTACGATTCAGGAGTGAGTTCGAGCCTCACTGGGTGCCCTATACTTTCGGCCTTGTGCCACATCTGAGCTACGCTTGGAAAATCGCTATACCAGATAGGTTATGAATCTCAGGAGTTAAATGCTAATTTCAAAACTTTTCGCCGAAATCAAATTCACTATTCCTTCTGTCCACAGGCGTATTTTTAAAAGACCAAATTAGAAATATATGTCCATGAAATGGACTTTTGGCATTTATAGGTGTGGTTCCCACACAGTCACAGACCACATTTGTGTTTGCAATATGTGAGGGAGCGGTGCGTGAAGCTTTCCAATCCAAGTTGAGAGTTGTTTTTTAAGATATGTCCTATTTCAGGGTCATTTTATCACTTTCTGTACTAAAAATGAGGGCATGATGTCTTATCCATTCTAAAGCCAGTCGTCATTGACGTAACAAGTCTTCTCAGTATCTGTGTATATTTCTGAGATGAGGTATTATGTACACTATTTACATTATGCGGACTATTGTCCTCATCTTTGTCGCCATATTTATTACAACGTTTCGGCCGTTGTACGCTCCGGCCTTCTTCAGGTGGATGGAATGTCGAACTGAAGCCTTTATTTCGCTCACTGGGATAGACTCTTCTAGTTCCACGTGCCATGTTTAATGGATGTCAGTTATCAGTTATCTCCTCTTAATTCCCCTCTTCAAGTTCCAACTTTCAACTTCCAATATTTGTGCCATAGAATTATATAATAACGACCCGAGAAAGTATTTTTGAACATTCATCTGTACCAGAAAAATATAATGAATAGAATAAAAGCTGCATCATTTTATTTTATTTTATATTGATTTTGTAGAAATATATGTGCATGAAAATGGCTTTTTGGGTTTCCTAAGTGTGATTGCCACACAGTCACATGCAACATCATGATAGTGGTATTGTCACACGTATTTTACTTCACTGTTCATTATATCGCATTCGTCAGTTGTATAGCAATGACTTTTAACATGAGTGTGTAATTGAAAAAATGTAACCATAATAAATATAAAACTAAAATGAAAATATTCAAAAAGAGAAACAGAGTCAGATATCCCGGCAGTCTCCCCTGGCGTGGAATGTGACTACTGTTTCTTTGTTTTCCTGAAACTGTGCGCGTACCGGCAGACGATGACTCTCGTACCTACACCGGTACACGTACCACACTTTGAGTATCACAGACTTAGAAGAAGTTGAACAATCTATGTCAAAACTCTCTGGTCAGAACTGTAGAAAAATAAATAAATCTTAATCCATTAATGTCCATCTTAAAATCTTGTGTTAATTTTAAAAATTAAAGTAAAAACCCTGTATTAATTATAGTTTTTTTCTCTTTTTTTTAAATCCCGTATTCTAAATAAGCTTATAAGATCCAGTATTAATTATAGATTTATAAAAACCCCGCATCAATTATAGGTTTCTTCCTCCAACTTATAAATGGGACGGTGGGTGTGGCATTAATACATTGAATCAACAACTTTCATTGGTCTTCGACCAAACCTGTTTAAGTAAAAGATCGCTACCCAAAAACAGCTACTTGAAAAATATAATCCTCGTCTACTCTCGTTTTCACAGCACGTTCATCTTCTAGGAGGGCTAGCATTTGTATTTATTCGCCATCCACAGAACACACCTGTGGCTTATACGTCAACTATGCTGAGCGGACCTTAGTTACAGTTTCTGGGGGAAAGCATATAATCTGGCATGATCAGCAGCTTGAACAATGCCAATACGCTGAAAGCCTCGATCACGGTGACTAGTGACTTAGTGCTAACACAACCTTTCATATATATATATATATATATATATATATATATATATATATATATATAGAATAAAAGTTCAATATGTGGCATTTGAACAGATGATTTCGTTTTCCATGTAACTGAAATTCGTACGACACACACACACATACATACATACATACATATATATATATATATATATATATATATATAACTTGCCTTGTAATCGACGCACACTATATCCGACAGGTCAAAGTACGTTAGATTTAATGAAGGTTTCCCCTAGGGGAACGCAGGTTCGAATCCTAACCGGGCAGTCTCGGCCAAATTGGGGTCTATAATAAACATAGTCATTTGGTCAACAAATTTAAACAAGTAAAAAAAAAAATTAAATATTTGGGAAGTGCTCTAACAGAGGATGGAAAATGCGACACTGAAATCCGAAGATGCATTGGGATGGCCAAAGATGCCTTCCAAAAGCTAAGCAGAGTACTAAGAAATAGAAAAAAACTTCGTTAGAAACAAAGAAAAGAGTGCTGAACTGTTACGTGATATCTGTCCTCCTATATGGCAATGAATGTTGGATAATTTCCTCAAAAATGAAAAAGAGACTTTAGCATCAGAAATGTGGTTCTACAGAAGGATAATGGGGATACTATGGACCGAATATATGAGCATCGACGAGGTTTTAGATAAAAAGGAAAAAAGAGAAATTTATACTTAACATCAGGAAGAGACAGCTGAAATTTCTACGATACATAATGAGGAAAGAGGGCTTAGGGAATTTGATACTCACAAGTCAGATTGAAGGCAAGAGGAGCAAAAGAAAATAAAGCATAACATACTTAGTGAGCTTGAATAAATGGATGGTGGAACAGGGTTTAGGAGAAATAACAAAAGGACAAAAATTATTAAGCGTTACGAAGGAGGGGTAATTGTGGAGAGCAATAATCGCCTACGTCCTTAGTCATTTAGTCACATTTTAGAAGGTGGATCGAGTTGAGAACTTTTCGGCACCAAGTATTGTGTGTGTGTGTATGTGGGTATGTGTGTGTGTGTGTGTGTGTGTGTGTGTGTGTGTGTGTGTGTGTGTGTGTGTGTGTGTGTGTGTGTGATTGCGCGTGCATAACACTTTTCGCAACGCGTATGGATAATACATTACTTGTAGAACAGAAAGCTGCTGCTGCTGTTGCTGTCAGTGCTACTGCTGCTGCTGCTGTCAGTGCTACTGCTGCTGCTGCTGTCAGTGCTACTGCTGCTGCTGCTGGCTTTAAAAAGTAACAATGATATTTTTACACACTTTAGTTTTTAACTAAGTCTACATTCGTTAAGAGATTTCGTGAAAATCTAAAAATAACGCACTTATATTCATGGGCGTCTGCAGTCACATTTTTTCGAAAGTGGGAAATCTTTTGAGAGTAGAGAAATTGAAAAGCATATACCAAATACATGAGAAGGCCTGATCTTGGTGGGGTGGGAAAATGCTTCGTTTACCTTTCTCCGTGGCTGGTAATTGGGTTATAAATCCAACAGTCGTAGCTTTCTACAGAGCAAGAACATTTTTTTTGTGATTAATATTCAAAATTTTACACACCTAGAATTCTACTATAACAGAAAAATACACGTCGAAATAAAAGTTATTTGGATATTGTGTGGGGATTTTTTGTCGCCGAATGTTATTTAGGATAAAAAGCCAAGTCGAACAGGTTCAGAACTGAAGCTACGAGCGAACAGGCAAATTGGACTGACAGATTTTGAAGAAAGGAAGTACAACAACCGTTTGAGTTCAATTAATTTACTTCATGGAAAAAAGTTGAAAGGAAAAAGGTTATATGTGTGTTTGCAGACTTAGCTTGCTTGAAGATTCGTCCTCGTAACTGTTAGGATGGTCAGTTTGTAGCGCTGGCAGTGGGCTTCTAGGTAGTGGTCATAGCTTCCCCTAGGTTGCGGGCTCTTATCCGGGTTGGGCGTCGCACATGTCGATAGCGGCAACTGATTCTCACTAGCCGTCGAGGGTAAAGGCAGTCCGTCACGCAGGGTACAAGACACAGGTCGTCAGGACTTTATAGAGGTACCTGCCGAGGGTACCACATGACTTCTAAAATCTGATTGGGCCCTCATTTCGACCCATTCCACGTATGATCGTTACATTCCAATAAATGTTAAAATGTTTTGAACGAATGAAGGGTCATATATGGGCAAGAGCCACCCGGTCTTCACTTTCCAGTTTCGATAGAGTCCAAAAGCGTCTCCGCATCCTTTTGGGTGATAAATCATTTTCCACCATACAACCCCTTTCCCACAGACGAAACGATGCATGTCTCTCGCTGCTCCATCGCTATTACCATGGAAAGTGCTCAGACGTACTACATTCCTTAGTTTCACGAGTTCTAACCTTCACAGCTTAGACCCACTATACCACGTCCATTGTAGCGACCCCCCACTCGAGCAGTAGCTTCTTCGCGAACCGCTGCTCCGTAGAACTGACTCCCAAGAGAGTGTTCTCCAAATCTATAAAATCTTGAACTTGAATAGGCCAAGATTATGCGTAATCTTCCCCACATTTCAACATAAATTTTGCTCTTACTCTGTCATCCTCTACACGAGTGGCTCCCGGGCATCGTACAAGGTGGATACCATGAGAAGAGAAAATAATGACATAATCAAGATATTGATATTTCACAATACTTCAAATAAAAGATTAGGAAGGAAACTTCCATCAATAATGGAAAGAGTGATAACAGCTACTGGACCTGAAAAACCTGTTTTCCCAAATAAGTTTTTAAGAGCAAGATTTTATCAATTTCAATCGAAAGCAGTATTGGCTGCTCGGTTAATGAATACCAAATTCCTTGTAAGGAACCGGCTAATATTAACATTAGCTGCAATTCATGAAAATGAGTGACCAAAAAAGAAAGTGTCGTCAATACTCAAATGAATCCATAAACCTGTAAGGATATGTTTAATATGTAGAAAGAGTCTCAAAAAGTGTAATGGTATAATTAGCCGCTTCCATACAGGAAAAATTCGACATTCATTGGTTAGTATTATTGTCGTTTGAAAGTTGGAAAATCTTTCTCTTAAAACAGTTTTTCAGACTTCTCAAAACCACTAAGTTTTACCTCTCTTTCTCGTATTGACGGCAGTTTCCTTCCAATCCTTTTGTTTATCATAATGTGTTAAGTTAACCACTTTATTATATCATTATTGTCCATTCTAGTCATATATGCTATTCATTTTTGCTAATGGACTATTAATATAGAGGGCGCCTGCCTATGCAAATATAGGGGCCTCTGGTTAGCGAGAGTAGTCTGAGTTGTAAGTTCGATCTTTACTGGTGGTCTCAAACAAAGTCGGACATTAAATGACACAAGTGTTGACAGTTAGTAAAACCAATTTAGCCACACAAATATTTGGAAAAAGGGCGCTGGAAGAAAGTTTAATAACCATTGTTCAAGCATATTTTTTAATTATTTCACCCCAAGCAAGGCAATAAAGCCACTAAGATGCAATTGGTTACTGAGTGTTAGAGAGTATGTGAAAAAAAAGAAAAATACTATTAAGGAGAGAGAATAATATAATTAAGAATTAAGAAAACAAAAAATAACGATTGACATTGCATTTAAATTTTTGAAGATCAATGTTGACTGGGAAGCTAGAAGCCAAAAGATACTTCCACAAGCGAGAAGTGCGATAGAAGAAACTTCTAGCATAGAACTTACGGTTACATCTAGCCATTTCAACTGTAAAATGGTGAGACTTTGCCGCCAATATAATCAGTCAGTTATGTGCCATGCATGATACACGCTTAGGCGATCCCGTATCTTTCGATACATGACTGACAAGGCAGATTTTTTCCCACAGTAGGTTACCATTTTTTACTGCGGTAGACCAGTTGCCATGCAAGGCTATAGAACCCGAACTGTTCTGCTATTTACCCATAGCCGGGAGGAGAAGAAGAGGATTCATACCTTTCCCAAGGGGATTACCACGTAAGTGAATGTAATGGATTCGACTGGAATTCGAACTCCGCTCTCCGAATCTGCACTTAAATTCATAAAGTCTAGGTTCCATAGAGGAAAGTGATATTTATTCTGTAAAATACAAAAATGTGGCACAAGGCCAAAAGGGAGGATAGAGGAGGCTGGCTTATTTAGCTAGCCTCAATTACTGACCCAAACATACCACAGTATTCCTTACAACAAACCATTTTTACTTCCCATTCTTACAACAGTCACCATAATACCTCAAAGTCTCTATGTAGTCCTAACAAGTTCCCATATGTACAATTTGTCTGTGGGGTGGGGAATAAAAACAACATTTAAAAATGAAGCTCCAATGAATATTTACAATGAACTATAGAGGAAAGTAATATTTATTTTGTTTTAATAAATAAATGTGTCACAAGGTTAAAAGCGGAGATAGGGGAAGACTGGTCTTCAATCTGTCTTATCTTAAACTTAGCTAGCCACAATTACTGACCCAAATATAACACAGTATTCCTTACACCAAAACAATACATTCTTACTTAGTATCCTAACTACAAACACCGCAATACCACAAAGTCTCTATTTGGTCCCAACTAGTTTCCATATGTACAATTTGTCTCCAATAAAATAACATTTAAAAATGAAACCCAATAGACAGAGGGAAGTTCATCAGAACAATTACCATGAAAGTATTTATACAAACAGCACAGAGAAGTTACGTTACGGTGGTGGGAAAATGACTCAGTCGAGATGCCAGGTCAGGACCAATAACATTGCAGATTCTTTGGATTTTATCAAGAATCTCTAGATATATGGCCACATTAATAGGGTAGCCATTGAATATATAATTTATTATATTGTTAACACTATTCGACATTATCTTTCTAAAAGCTTTCAATGAAACGTGTCCTTGTTTAGTATGACTAATTAACACTTTTAACTTTTAATATGACTAATTAAAATTTTTAGTATGACTAGTTAATACTTTTAACATTTTGTATGACCAATTAACACTTTTAATTTTTAGTATGACTAATTAATATTTTTAACTTTTAGTATGACTAATTAACACTTTTAACTTTAATATAACTAATTAATATTTTTAATGTGACAAATTAATACTTTTAACTTTTAATATGACTAACACTTTAGCATGCCTAATTAACACTTTTAACTTTTAGGATTACTAATTAACACTTTAGTATGACTAATTAACACTTATGATTTTTAGTATGGCTAATTAACCCTTTTAACTTTTAGTATGATTAACACTTTTAACTTTTAGTATATCTAATTAAAACTTTAGTATGACTAGTTAAAACTTAACTTTTAGTATGGTTAATTTACACTTTAGTATGACTAATTAACACTTTTAACTTTTAATATGACAAATTAAAATTTTTAGTATGACTAATTAACACTTTTAACATTTTGTATGACGAATTAACACTTTTAATTTTTAGTATGACTAATTAATATTTTTAACTTTTAGTATGACTAATTAACACTTTTAACTTTAATATGACTAATTAATATTTTTATTATGACTAATTAATATTGTTAACTTTTAATATGACTAACACTTTAGTATGCCTAATTAACCCTTTTAACTTTTAGTATGATTAACACTTTTAACTTTTAGTATATCTAATTAACACTTTAGTATGACTAATTAAAACTTAACTTTTAGTATGGCTAATTTACACTTTAGTATGACTAATTAACAGTCTTTTTTTTCAGGAGAGCCATTTTGGTGCGGAGTGGAAATTGTGCCAATCACGAACGAAAATCATGAAGTTGTTCTCTTCTTAATTACCTTCCATAAATTTTTAAGGAAAGAAACATTTGTGGATATGGATAACCAAGCAAATGAAGGTAAAAAAAATATTTGCTTATATTAATTTCTGCGTGTTAGTTCATAAGAGGCCGTTCGAAACACGATCTATACCGATATTCATTACGCTAAGGCCAATAAATAAATGAAAAAAAAGGGTAAAAACGTTGCGCTGTTTTTCCAAAGAATCCTCATCTGTTTTTAAAATCGGCATGCGAAAAGCCATTTTTACCTACGTTTGGATACAAGATTAGCGAGGCCGTTAGAAAAGGCACTACTGCCTCAGACGTCAAGAATATTAACATATCAACACAAAGCAAACCTTGAACTCCGTGATTTGAATATTTGTTGTATGGCAAGTTCATACGCCCCTACCCCCTAAACTTAACCTCTTTTTTTAACGTAACTCATAATTGATACAACAATAGTTAATAAAATGAACACGCTACCACCCCTGTCTAAATGATTGGATTTCTCTGTATCCTTGGAAAAAGCAAATTATGAATTTATATATGTGCGTTTAAAACTCAGTAAATTTAAAAATAAGTTATTCCAAAATTCGCTTGAAGATGAAACAGAACTAATGCTTTTAATTTAATTATTATATAATTAAATTTGAAGTTTGTAGCTTCAGTTTTTGAAACATGGTGATTACTGTGTAGTAAAGAAACCTTATTTTAAATCAGTTAATTTATAATATTTATGCTCTGTAAATTTACATTCAGCACTGTTTTGTAAAAATAAAAAAATATCAATAAGATCACCGGATTATATATCTTACTGTTCTTTCTTTATATATATATATATATATATATATATATATATATATATATATATATATATATATATATATATACACGAATACAGGGTTGGTATAGATTGAATAAAATTCCGATAACCAAAACCACTATTTTTTGAAAAAAGTGCTCAAAACAAAGTAGAGCAAATATTATTTATTCAAAAATTATAACATCTGCATATTATAGCATCACTACAAAAATAGCTATTTTGTTTCAACACTTCTGGTATCTTATCAAGTGATCTGATTGAGTGCGAAATAAAGAGTTTTTTGTTTTGAATTTTTTTTTAATTCGAAACCAGACACAATCCCCTCAATAGGGGAAACCTTGTTACGTAACCTATGACGTCCAATCAGAATACAAGTATATGAAAATTCCCAAAAAAAACAAACTTGACAGCATATTCTAAATACAAACCGTTTGTTGATCAAAATTAATGTTAAACTAGAAATCAATTTGAAATAATTAAGTTTTAATTTCACCGTAAAATTAAAAATATTACAAAGTTGTTCAAAAATATATATATATATATATCTTTTCCTCTGAGAAGATATATATATATATATATATATATATATATATATATATATATATATATATATATATATATCGGTTGGTCGATTATGTTGACCAAAACAATTGCGAAGTGCGCGAAATGCATTTCTGTTTGAACGTTCATTTTCGTAATAGGCTTCGATAACTTTGACACGTTGTTTGATTGTTAATCTTTCCATGGTTGAAATACCAAAGAATTAAGTTGTTAAATCTGAAAGAAAAAGAAAAAAATCATTAGACGCTTAAACTTAATTCACATTTAAAATCGGTTCAAGTTATTAGAACACACATTATTTGTTCCGACAGGACGTTCAAGTCTTAACACACTATATGGTGTATGAATACGAATTTCATCTGATAACATAGGTAGCTATGTTTAACTCTACACAGTCTATGACACGGCATTTGATCCAGTAAAACGTGAAGTAGTTTTAACTTTCTACACGGTCTATGAAAAAGCATTTGAACCCGTAAAATATGTGTCAATTCTTAACCCTCTATACGTCTATGAAAAGACATTTGATCTGGTAAGACGTGCTGCAATTTTTGACTTTCTACACGGTCGACGAAAATGCATTTCATCCGATAAAACGCGCGGCTGTTTTTAACTTTTTACACCGTGTGTATAAAAAGACATTTGATTCGGTAAAACGTGCAGCAGTTTTTAACCCTGTACGTAATCAATGAAAAGTCATTTGATCCAATAGAATGTATACGAGTTTTAATTCACTACTCGGTCCAAGAAAAGGAATTTGATCCTGTAAAACGTGATGCAGTTTTTAACTCACTGCTCGATCTAAGAAAAAGCACAAGAGTCAGTAAAATAAACGGCAAGTTTTAACTCTTCGCGCAAGCAGGGTATTAACGTAAAACATAAAAGTTATTAAGAACATATATGATAACACTCTTGCAATAATATGTCTATATTGTAACGTTATCTTAGTTGTATCTTGAGATAAGAAATTGTTGAGAGCCATGACCGTTCACGTTCTGGCAAATAAAAGAAAAAGAATGTGTTTGTGCTCTGTATTTTTTTTACATGGTTTTCATTTACAAGAAATTTAAAAGACGTTAATAAATTTTTAAAAATGAGATAATTAAATGTCAGCTATGGCGTTTCGTCGAAATTACGTTAGCAACGTGAAAAATAAAAGGGCAATTCTTGCGTCTATACGATATCATTTTGTATTTCTCTTTGATGGTTTGCAGTTACCGCGAAACGTGATTTCCTTTTCCTATGCGTCAGGGGCGATGAAAGTTTGAAGATAGTAGTGTAGGTCATATAAAGTTAAGCTTAAAAAAACAATACAGAAAGAAAAAGCAGACGACAAGGCAATTGGCCAAGGAAGGAAAGAGAATTGCATTATATGATGAAACGTAATGCTTTAACTTCCTTCAGTTATTCATAGAATCGTGAATAAATGGTGAAGAATGTTATGTCATTACGCTATGGCTTATGGCAGATTCAACAATAAAGAGTTTCGTCCATTTTGCCCAGAAATCATCGTCAGCTTTATTTCGTATTCAAGAATTTAATTTCTTCTTTGCTGATCGCTTCCTTTATGCTGATGGCGTTAATGACTAAATTCGCCGTCAACTTGCAGGTTCAAGACTAGAAGCTTCTAGTTTCACCAAAACCTGCGCCCGCCATCCATTCCCTATCGCCGTTTAAATTTGCAAGACTTTGTTGGAGGTGAAAATCAAAGTTAAAGAAAGTGCCGATGGCGTGAATTTGTTGAAGGTGGACCTCAATTTATCCGTAAGTGACCCACACACTTGATTTCGTGACCTTCCTCTGCGCAGCATATGGAATGAGACATGCAGAATGCAGTTATAAAAAAGCGACGAACTGTGGCTGAATCTATTATAATTTCGAGAGGATTCTTCTGGAGCATGTCCGTCATGCTTAGCCCACTTCAACCGCTGGGTCAACCGTTGAGATTTGTTGTAATTGTCATCCGATTGTTCCACCGTTGGGTCTTTGGGGTTCACGCTTAGTCTTGGCTCTCGTCTTCGACATTACTGTCAAGGGTGGCCCCACCAGGAGTTTAGTTTTAGACGGCATCGCTCTCAGAGTTAGTGGGCTTTGAACGGAAATATAAAGAGGATAAAGACATTTATAAATTTCTTTTTAATGGAGGACGAGATCTTTTCGGCGAAAGGCCTTGATAGGTATAATTAATTAACTGGGAGATAACTCTGACACAAAATACATTACCTGGTGAACACGAATAAGAAAAACGTTCAAGACCAAATGCGATAAGCTCTTTTTCTTTACTTTAAATAACCTGCAAGGGGTTGATAAGCCGTAGAAAACGAATCAATCGATCAAATATATATATATATATATATATATATATATATATATATATATATATATATATATATATATATAAGACTAGACATTAAAGACTGCTAAAACTGCATCCTCATAGATATGGCGGTGCCTTAAGATAATATGTACTTGTTAAAAAGTATGGCAAAATATGTTTTAACATCGCTGGAGGTTCATGGGGATGACACTATACGCTACCAAACTAGGTGACCCCAAACCTAGTGTCTAATTATAAATACTAATTCTTATTAATACTAGCTCTAATGGATTTACTTGGGTTTACATGTTTTTAAATGACATATGTCTGGAACACGCTTAGAAAGTCATTAATTTGTGATTGTGCCCATGATTTATAAAACAGACAGAAAAAAATATTGGATCTAAAGTGGCATGGGGCTTAGGGATTAAAATAAACAGTTGATTTACCCACGCCAAGAAGATAGATGGAGGATGAGAATGATGAGGAAACACATGCATAATTTTAACAAAATAAGATGAGGAATTTATTTACAGATTTATATACTTAAAATTGTCTCAGTAGCTCGTTTCAGGAAAATAAATCAGAAATTTATAAAGTCTGTAATTTTAACATATTGCTGTGAAGAGGGAATGTTCATACAACAGATTAAATGATCTGACACAAAATAATACCCCAAAACAACAAAAATTAAAAAATACAAGGGAAATATTTGATATTTTAGTATGTAGTGCAGTGGAGATTAGTGGTTAAAAATTAAAGTTGATTTACCCTTGCCAAGAAGATTCATGGAGAATAATGACGATGAGGAAACACACGGGTAATTTTAACAAAACAAGATAAAGAATTTATTCGTGAATTTACATGTTTGAAGTTGTGTCAGCAGCTTGTTTCAGGAAAATAAATTTTTAAAGCCCATAGTTTGAACATATTGTCATGAAGAGGAAATGTTCATACAACAGATGAAATGATCTGACGCAAAATAATATTAAAAAAATGTTTAAAACAAAAGTAAGAGAGTTTGTTGCTCGCAGAAGAGGTATATGGTTGCATACTTTCAAAAGTAGATAAAGAAAGATAGTTTGAAATATTTAGCTTTCTTGGAGACAAAATTGTTTGAAATACTGCATGCTTGTTTAGAGGCCAATAATATAATTGGCTAATAATTTTACACTGGTTCATGGGGTTGACAACATGCGTTATCACACTGGGTGACCCCAAACCTAGTGTCCAATTATACATTGATACGAGATCTAATGGATTTACATAGGTTTACATTTTTTAAATGACATATGCCAGGAGCACGCTTAGAAAGTCATTAATTTGTGATTGTGCCCATAATTTATAAAACAGAAAAATATTAGATCTATAGTAGCGTGGCGATTAGGGGTTAAAATGAACAGTTGATTTACCCACGCCAAGAAGATAGATGGAGGATGGTAATGACGAGGAAACACATGGGTAATCTTAACAAAACAATATAAAGAATAGATTTTTGAATTTACACGCTTAAAGGAGCTCGTTTTAGTAAAAGAAAAATCAGAAATTATTAAAGTCCGTAATTTCAAGGAATTGTCATAAAGAGGAAATGTTCATACAACAGATTAAATGATCTGACAGAAAATAATATTAAAAAATGTTTAAAACAAAGGTAAATGAGTTGGTTGCTCACAGAAGAAATATACGGTTGCATCCATTCAAAAGTAGGCGAAGAGAGATAGTTTGAAATACTTAGCTTTCTTGGATTGTTGAAAGAAAGTTCTTTGAAGTAACTCGTGCTTGGTTAAATGGCCGATAACATAATTGGCGAGCAATTTGACACTGGCGGAAATTTAAACGCTGGACGCATGAATAGAAATTAAAACTTTCACATGACTTAAGACATTCTTCCATTGTTAATTTAATTTTTCTCCTCTTTTTTATTTCAAAAAGGATTTCCCATAGGCTCGCTATTTTCTTTTCTTTCTTTTTCTTGGCTCAATAACTAATTTCTGTGAAGACAAGGTTTTCATTGGTTCAAAAGCAATTTCACATACGCTCTCAAATTTATTTCGGTTTTTCTCAGCTCGCCCGAATTTGAAGGCAGTGGGGAAAGAGAGTTATTACTATTTACATTGTTCGTACTATCATCCTCATCTTTGTTGCCATATTTATCAATACGTTTCGACCGTTGTGCGCTCCGGCCATCTTCAGGTAGTTGGAATGTCGAACTGAACCCTTTATTTCTTACACTCAAGGACACATGGCACAGTGGATAAAGATGTTAGTTAGATCCAGTGACAGGACCCAAAGAGTGTGAGTTCAATTCCTGGTTAAGCCGGTGGAGAACTTGGAGAGCGGAATTAACTGGAGATAACTGAAAACTGACATCCATTAGACATGGCACGTGGAACTAGATCAGTCTATCCCAGCGAGAGAAATAAAGGGTGTTCAGTTCGACATTCCAACCACCTGAAGAAGGCCGGAGCGTACAACGGCCGAAACGTTGTGATAAATATGGCAACAAAGATGAGGACGATAGTCCGAACAATGTAAATAGTGTACATAATACCTCATCTCAGAAATATAGACACATACTGGAGTTAGTATTTCGCATTCACTACAAGTTATTACTATGGGATATTTTTGACGGTAGGTTAAGCCCTGGCTCGCCTTCTTTTTTTCGATGATGTTGAACAGAAACACTACAAATACTTACTATAAATCTTTTAGATTTACTAAAATTTACGCTAAAAAATCATTATTCAGCAAAACTGGTACCCGTAGCTAAATTAAATGCTATAGATGAACTTTTCCCGCCAGACAAAAAAATTGTATCCCTTCAAATCTGCACCCGGGGATAACTACACCCACTCTTTTCCCCTACTTTAAAAGAGGTCCATCGGTTTCGACCAAACCGAGAAGATATATAAACGCAAGAATAAATGGTGCATTTATTGTATTATAAAATCGATTAATATTTATTTTTATTTAAATTATGCATGGGGCTAGATGCTCAGGTCATCTCTTGCACGATGTCCATTATTATGTTTGAATGTGCACGTATGTTTAGAGAAAATCAAATATTTTTAATTTGTTAGATCCTCACAAAGGCGAGATGTGGCGAGACTCTCACTACTCTATCGATACTTCCATGGAAAGTACTCGGACGAACTTGGTTCCGCCAGGTCTAACCTTCGTGGCTAGAACCCGCCATGCCACTCATATTGTAGCGAACCGCCCTCATTCCGTTCGTATTCCATCGGTGAGAAATAAGTTCCACTCAAACATCTTCTTCCCGTGAACCACTGCTCTGTGGAACAGGTTCTCCAGAGGATAATTCCTCGAACACTCCAAGTACAATCTTAACCTTTTCAAGTCTATAGATATCTTTCCCTCCTCTCCTTTTAAACTACCCCTTAACTTAACTTTCTACTTCGAGTGGCCCCCGAACTTTGTACAGAGTGAACCTTACTGAAATAAACTGTAACAACGAGTTAAATTTACAAACAGGGAAGCACTTTACTTTTATGAGATATCACGCAATAGGATTTAAAACAAGGGAAGTAACTTTGATCTTGTCGCAAGCAGATCAGAATGCTTATCTCCCTTTATTATTCATAGCAGCTGCAAAGTGATAGTAGACGAAAATGTATTGCAACAAGTCCAGTTTGTGTTAAAAATCAACATAAAAAATAAAAAAATATGTAACATGTTCTATCCTATAGAGCAAGCCTATTCAATATCAGCTTTGTAGAACATATGCAAAGCTAATATTAAGTAAAATTACAACTAACTAATTTGCACATAATTCTACCATGCATTAAATATTGCTGCCATATTTGGCCTGGTGGTCCGGGTATATATCTCGAGTTCCTCAACAAAATCCAAAGAAGGGTCTACAGTGTTATAGGTCCTGGCGTGGCATCTTGGCCTAAGTCACTTTCCCACCGGTGTGGTGTGGCTTCCGGTTGTCTTTTCTGTAAATATTTTCGTGACATAAATATTTTTGAAATATTTTTTTTTAACGAGCTCTCCTCCATGGTAGCTCGACATCGTGAATTTTAACTGTACTACTAGATTGGCAACTATGTCTCACCGTTTTATGTTGAGATAGCTAGATTTAACCGTAAGTTCTATTCTAATAGTTTCTTCTCAGACGTGTAACATTCTTCCGTTTTTTTTTTCGTTTTTTTTCTTGCTTATTGTTTTTTCTTTCTTCTCTGCCAGCTACTATCTTCAAAAATTTAAATGCATCATCAATCATCATCATCTGTCTTCCTGAACCCTGTTCTTTTATTGTACTTTCTCCTCACTAAAGTCTTCTCATTCTCTTTTATTCCCAGTAACCCCTTGGGTCTTAGTGACATTATCATTTTGCAAGGGAGGAAATGATTAAAAAAAATCGTTACACAAAAATTACCAAGATCGATTTCTTAATAACAATTTTATTGTAACATAAAAAGTATATGTATAAAATAACACACACGCACACGCAAACACACACACAAACACACACGCACACATATATGCGTGTGTGTGTTTGTGTGTGTGTTTGCGTGTGCGTGTGTGTGATAAAAATACAGTTTTAAGATCTGCTATAGTTGTGGATAAAAGTACTCAACATGAAGGACAGATCGTATGTAAATATAAAAATGGGCACATAGTTTAATACCGAGAACTAACGGTTTGTTTTATGACCTGAAGATTGCGTTCAAACATGATTTTCAACGCTTGGTGTTGATCCCAATGTCCACTTTAATATATATATATATATATATATATATATATATATATATATGTGTGTGTGTGTGTGTGTGTGTGTGAAGAAATATAGTCTTAAAGTGTGCTATATTTATGGGATAAAGTGTTCAATATCAGAGATAGAGCGTGTGTAAATATAAAAGTGGACATGGATGTCAGCACTTAGAGGCGACAGTCTGTTTCATGCTAGTGCAATCGTCAGCCATTCAAGAACCATCAAGAGAACAGTAGAGAGGAAAACGGGACCAGGATGTCACAACAGGAAGAGGCATCATCATTTTGACTTAGAGCTAAAGAGATAAATTAGAAAAGATCCAACGCAATCTATAAGCCGTTTGGTACGTGAGAGTGGAGTTTCACGTATGGTAGTCCAAAGAGAAATGAAAAAAGACTTGAAAATGAAATCGTACGTGGAACCTGTGAGGCATCTTTTTACTCCAGGATAGAAAGTTAGAAGGTTAGAGAGAGCGAAGATCATCTTGAATAAGTTGGAAAATAATGCTGGAATAATATATATATATATCTTTATTTGAACTTTATTTCAATCCTTCATGAGCTTCCGATCCTCAGCTAAAATTAATTAGTGATGAACACGTCATTTTCGTTTATGATCGATTTCCTCACGATTCTCCTGTTAAGCTTAGAGAGGAATTATACATTCTTATTGCTCAAAGTAGAATCCAATAGTGTATTCTTTTTCATTTTCGTATAGGCAAAAAAGTTGTGGACTTACTTTTTGTTTTCTTCATTCTTAATTCTTCTTCTTTTATTCTGCTTTCTCATTAATAATGTTTTTTCTCTCATATTCTTTCACACTCAGTAAACACTTGTGTCTTAGTGGCTTCATTGTCTTGCTTGGACTGAAATGATTAAATACAGCAAAGAAGGTATTCTGACCCTCCTAATAAAAAATGTTTCAAAAATGCCTTGAGGCGCACGTAACGTCTCCAACAGGGTCGGTTAGAGAGAATCAGATGGTCATCCGTCATTCGCACCAATTAATGTCCACTTTCATCTTTTGTCTCTTGCAGAATCCCTTGCTGATCAAATATCTCAGACAGAATCCTCTTACCCGAAAAGAAAGCACCGTGGACGACAGGTTTTATTTAATCTCACCAGGCAGTTCAAATCACGGAGGAAAAAAATAGGACAACTCGATAAGGTCAGTTATCAGAATCTGATTATTTTAAAGATTTATATTTCCACTGCTCTATCTTTTAAATTTGTAAATTGACAGCTTACGACTCTGTGGAGTGATGGGTGAGGGTATTATTCATTTATATTAAAAAATATCTTATAGAAACTTTCCCATTACACTTTTCTAGTCCTTGGTATGGCGATAAATTACAAACAAGGCCGCTAATCGTGGGATTAGAAGTTTTGAGGAGTGTGGAACAACGTCTTAATTGCTTTTATTTCCAGGTCCACCCGAACTCGGGGTGGCAGCACCCGTTAGCTTCCAAGCTATAGGCATATAGTGAACCTCTAAACAAAAACAAAACACTATGAAAGTAAAAAAACATTACATTTTTATAGTAAAAATAACCAGCAATACATTTTACATAAAAAATGACCAACAATACAATTTAATGGTAAAATAACCAACACTATATTTTATAGCAAAATGATCAACGACAAATTTTATCTGTAGTTGAAGGCATACAATTGCGTTTAAAATATATTTAGTTGAAGCCATATAATTGTGTTCAAAATATTTAGAATTCGGCATTAAATAACCCATAGAGGTGTTGATATGCCGCTAAATAAATTCAACCAAACAACCAAATTGAAATAACTTTCATGACATTAATCTATATAATATCCTACCATTTCTTAAAGAAATCAAACTGCATTCCAAAATATAAATATAACACATATCACCGACTCTGCTAATACACATATTACCCACACAATCATATACAGTGCTGTTCGATAAAAGTGACTCACCTGATTTTTTTTACTTAAAAATGTTTTCGCCTATTGTTTAGGGGTCAAACTAATTTTTAATCTTACTAATATAAAGACCCCTTCCCGACCACCTAGTAAAAAAGTTTACCCACCCTAAGGTATTCTGTTGATAATTATAATTTTGGATATAAATGAGATTTAGGGAAAAACTGTGTGCAAAAAAAGTGACTCACTAATTTCCTGCAACTAGTAATCAATAGAAACATAATCGAACAGCTTTAAATAAAGAATAATAGAGGTATAATTTATTTATAATAGGTAATATAGTTCGAAATATTTAATAATCTATGGGTCCTCCTTTATTTTGAATAACCTTTTCAACCCATTTTGACATTGACTTGATTAGGTTCTGGCAAATTTCATCTCCAGGCATTGAATTCCATTCGGATATGAAATTCACAATCAAATCCTCTGTGTTGCTCAACTGCTTTCTCAAGAGCCTGTACTTTATAATGCTCCATAAGTTTTCTATGGGGTTGAGGTCAGGAGATTGGGGCGGCCATGTCATAACACTCACCTGCTTCTCGTCAAAGTATTCCTTCATCAAATTTGATTTGTGACAGGGAGCATTATCCTGCATAAAAATGAGCTTGGTGGGGTCGATTTGCACCCTTTCTGCAGAAGGGAGCAGACAAGACTCTAAAATTCTCTTGTACTGCTCGCTCCTGAGGGTCTTTTCAATGGGTTTTAAGAAACCAGTTCCATGAAAAGAAAAGCACCCCCAGAACATTATACTGAACGGATGCTTGACAGTACTTACTGCTAAATTCAAAGAGCTTTCAAAGATTCTTCTTTGGATTTTAGATCGCTTATCCTTTGAATTTAACTCAACTTTCGTTTCATCGGAGAAGAGAACATTTAGTAAAAAATATCAGGTGAGTCACTTTTATCGAACAGCACTGTATATGCACAAAAGCTGAATATCACCTACCATATATTCAATTGTGAAAGCAGAATACAAGTTGAGAATCCTTTATTTGAACTTCTTGAGACCGGAAATGCTTAGGTTTTCAGATTTTTTTCGGATTGTGGAATACAGACATTTTGAATAATATCTTTACTGAGCACGAAATGCTTGGTAAATAATCCACAAACGAAGGTGTTGCTACGATCGCTAACAAAAAATCTGGTGCCAAAGTATTCTACGTAGCTTGGCTTGGGAATCCCCACTGAGGGCAGATGAGGTCACTTACAACAGCTGCACATCACCTAGGAACCCTCCCAGTGCTTTCTAAAATTTACCATTTTTCGCCAGCACCTGAAAAACTTTCGGATTTTTGAGGTTTTCGAATTTTGGAGGTTTTAGGATTTGAGAATTTCGGATAATGGATATATTTTTATTCCCAAGAAAATTAATTTTCGATATTAAATGACCCTTAAGGGGTTGATATGCCGTTAAACAAGCAAACCAAATCTTCACACTTTTCCATATTAATCTCACTTTGTTCATATCTACCACATTATATTCGGTCTATTGTTTTTATATATATATATATATATATATATATATATATATATATATATATATATATATATATATATATATATATATATAAGCAGATTTTTTGTTTTCACAGTGTGGGATAGACAGGGACGATCGTGATGGAGAGATAAAGAAAAAGAATATATTGATAAGTGATTTTGGCTAGATTGAATAATATTCTTTCAAAACAAAAATTATTTCAAAAATATTCGTTAAAAAATTAAAAACTACCAGCGTCTCTAGTGGAAACACAAACAAAGCCCATTCCGATTAATTCCTAACGGATGAAACGCGTCATAAAAATTTTTTTTCTAATTTGCCATACTATTTTCTCAATACTGTTTCTTGATATATAAAAATACATATCGTTATGTCATAAAACACACACACACACACATACACGCACACACATATATATGAATTTATTGAAAAAAAAGTAACTATTAACAACAAACAAAATGTTCTTAGCAACTAAAATAATTTAGAAAAAACGCTATTGTATTCATATTGTCAACTGAAAATTACTTTCACGTGTAGGAATTTTGTTTTTACTGTTGTGTTGACGGATTCATTTGCATTTGATTTCTTTATATAGTTGTTGCGTACGTTGGCTTGGGAGAGTAGTAATTCTGTTAGGAAAGGTGATATTGGGAAAAAACCTTAGCATAGATTACAATTTGGATAATATTCAATGGCGGCACTCACGAGGATTTTTCTTCTCAGTGAGTTATTTTCTTTTTTATGAGTGTAACATTCTTAAAATCAAAATTGTGGTTGAATTTATTTCTATGTATGACCGTGCATTAGTTAAGTTGTTATTTTTTAGATAGATGCGTTTTTTTAAATTTCTGCTTGTTTTTCCAATATATTAGGAGGAACAGTTTTGGCAATTCTGCCTGCTTCAGAATATATATATATATATATATATATATATATATATATATATATTTGTCATCCACAGACAGACTGTTTCGCTGTTTCACAGCTCATCAGTGTGGCTAGACGCCCGGTTGCCTCTAGCTAGGATCGAAACCCGACTGACTTTGCGTCAGTTCGAACTTCTCCCACTAAGCCGTCAGCGTACGGTACGGGATGAAGGTGAATTTTAGCGTGTTTATTTTTAGATTCGGATAAACACACAGTGACTGACAGTGACTCAATTCTGTCCAAGAGTCGTGCAGTATTAGCTTAAATGGTCACTGTTTACAAATTCACACCTCAAACCAGAGGGCTCAACCGAAATTAATTTTTCAGGCGCTAATATTTATAAACGAAAATAGATTATTCGATGATGATAAGCGAATATCTCATGAGTAAGTGGGACTCCTTTCCGATTTCTTCATTCGCTTTCAGCTAAAATCTTCAGAAATTTAAATACAACGTAAATCGCCATTTTCTGACTTCCTGAATCATTTTCGTTTATTGTCCCTTTCCTCACTTCTCACTAAAGTCTTCTTATTTTCTTTCACTCCCAGTAACTCCCTTCGCGTTCTAGTGTCATTATCGCTTTACTTGGGGTGAAATGACTTGAAAAAGAAGGAATAAAGATACTAATAAATTGCTTTTTATTTCTTTTGTTTCGTGTTAGCTTAATGCGGAAATATTTTATTTTAATGATTAAACTAATATCTTTTTTTTACGTGTAATGATGGAATTTGTTATTTTGTTTGTTAAATGCCGTGATATTTCTTGGCTTTCATAATGGAGTGGCTTCCCGTTGCTTTCCCCACGGTGATCTATTGAGACACTACCTCTAGTTAGCTGACCGTTGACTCGTCAAGAGTTCTTCCACCCTTTGTTTCATCTTACAGGTTTGCTAACAACCCGCCTCACACGCAAGAACTTGGAGTGGGGTATATGTGAGTAACGACTAAGTTTTAGAGAAAATGGAAACAAAAAGGAAACTTATACTTAGCGTCAGGAAGAGACAGTTGAGGTTTCTAGGGCGCATAATGAAGAGAAAATATGATATTCATGAGATAGATCAAAAGCAAGAGAAACAGCAAAACAGCGCATGACTTACTTAGTGAGCTTGAATAAATGGATGGCAGAATAGGTTTTAGGAGAAATTATGGAGCATTCAGGGAAGATGGAACTTACTACTCAGTCGTAGTTCATCTAGCGAAACAAACTCGCTTACAATTACATAACGTCGAAGTGCTCTATGCTTGTCGACAATAAGCTAAATAGCCTATGTGAAACAAAATAACCATGCTAAATAAGCCTATATGAAACAAAACTACTATGTCTGAAATTGAATCTGCTGAAGTAAAATATTTAACAAAATCAATGGATAATAGACAGCTGGCAGTTATTGTGAAGAAGGGTCACTATACTAAGATATAAATCCTTCAAAGACTTACCATATATGTTTGTTATTTGTTCTATTATAAGTGTTGATCAATTGTTGATGCTTTTATTACCTTGTTATTAAAGTAAAAGGTGATTTTCTGGTTTTGCATAATAACGTCAGACTGCAGTTTTTATTGTGACACTCAGGTTGTGAGGTGGTTAAATGTTAATTCCAAGCAGAAAATGAAACATAAAGTGGAAGATAGAAAGATAGAGAATGGAAAACATTTTCCCTGGTAATGTGGAAGTGAAAAAAGGGCTATCTGGATTGTCTTCCCACTACGAATTGGAACGATGCATCAAGAATTTACTTTTTTTATCTGTCGAAAATCTGGCAAACAAACTGAGAAATAATTTTATCTGTCGCTCGGAATGTTAAATGAGAACGCAGTGGTCGGTTTGTGTTCTCGCTGGACAGAGATAATTCTAGGGAAGTGTAAGAGAGTTAGAGAATAGAAATTAATAATGAGAATAAATTACTCCCTTTCGCCTACGTAATTTAAAAATTAGATTTGTCAAAAAAACAGTTACGCCAGCCCTGAGAGATGGACAGAGTTAGAATATCGAGAAGGAAGGATGAAGAGTTAGAATCTAGCACCGACTGTGTTGAGTGGTGGTGCGAGATGGGAAGTGCAGAAGGTTGGAGTTAGGGGGAGGCGCAATTCATGTGACTACTCCCAAGGAAGGTGGATAATTCTCCAAATTTGGAAAGTTGATTAAGAAAGCAGAAACAGGGAACAAAGAAAACCTTTATTGGGATTAATGTGAATATTGGGGAATCACCGAATCCTTGGAACCCTTCGGCCCCACGCCATTTTTGAGCCGAAGTGCATAGATGCAGATGACTTTGGGAGCTCAGAGATTTGGGGATGAGAATCCGTATTAAGTGCCTCTGGAATCGACGTCAACTGCTGCCAGATTTCTTTATTCGGAAAAAATTTGAACCCAGCTCCGCCAGAATTTTGGACAAGGCCCAGTGTCACTATGGAGACTGATGCCGGAAGGGTTAATTTTTGTTGTACCAAGAGCTATATAAACCAATTGAAGATTAATCCCATGGATCATTCGTTTTATTTTTTCGTCGTGAAGATATTTTCCTTCCTTTATGTAGCACCCGCCACGGTTTGAAACAGCGCTGTGATTACTACGACCTTTGATCTTCCACTGCTTTGTGAACAAGAACCCAGCGTGGTTTGAGTTGGTGTGGATCGAAGCGGTCAGCGACCAACAACTAGCTTGGACCAACGTCAGCATTGACCAGCGAAGAGTTAGCCCTGTGGTTAACACGACAATACGTACAAGAATGAGAAAGGAAAGAATAAATATTGGAAAAAGAGAAATATTAAAAAAAAGAAGAGAAAAGAAAAAGGAAGAAAAAGAAGAGATAAAAGAAAATAGTAAAACAGAAGACAAGAAGGAAAAAGAAAGGGTTAAAAAGGAAAAAAGAAAACGAAAATAAAAAAGGAAAAATAAAATGGAAGATAAATGGCGGACAAATTAAGAAAAAGAGTAGATAAAAGAAAAAAAGAAAGCAGGAAAGAAAAAAAGGGGAATAAAAAGGAAAATGATAAGAATCCAGAAAAAGAAAGAGGAAAAGAAAAGGGAAAGAAAAGGGAGAAGAGTAAAGGAAACAGAAAAAAGAAAGGGAAAAAAGAGTGAATGAGTAGAGGTAAAAGAACGAAAAGAAAAAGAAAAAGGGGACGAGGAAGGAAATAACAGAATAAAGAAGAAAAAGAAACACACAGAAGTAAAAAGGGAAGAAAAACAGAAAAGGGAGGAAAAGGTTAAGAAAAACACAACAGCAGAAAAACAAAGACGAAAAAGAAAGAGAAAGGAAAAACAACAAACGAAAAAAAGAAAACATTAAAAATTAAAAAAATAAGATAGCAGCCGACACAGAAAAAAAAACAACAATATTAAAAATGAAAAGGAAGAAAAAACAAGAGTCCAAAAAGGAAAAAAAAGAAAACATTAAAAATTAAAAAAGAAGGTCAAACAAAAGCCAAAAAAGGGGAAAAATGAAAACGCATTAAAAATTTAAAAAGAAAGAAAAAGAAAAAAAAGAAAAGGAAACATATTAAAATTAAAAGGAAGAAAAAAAAGAGAGTAAAAATGAGTAACAAATATATAATTTATTCTTCCCGTAAAATTTATAGCTGCTTAAATATTAAGCAGGAAAGCGAAACTTCTAATTTTGGCCTTGTCGACTGATGATATAATTGTCAATAATTACTACGATTAAAAATGTAGTAAAACACCCTCTTCATTTTTAATCGCCAATAACAACACGTTATTTTCCTTTGATGTAACTAATCTCAACTCCTTGTCACAATAAGTCATTAATCGTTTGATAAGTCAGATGCAAACCGTCATCCGATCCAATCATGACATTTTAGCGGAAACAGAATATGTACTGTCGCAGTTGATGACAGTACAAGCCGCTCAAAGTTACGAATGAATTCTTCATGGGACAGAGATTACTTATTTTCTGGTTATGGAAAAATAGCCGAAAAAAAGAGAAGGGAAAGAGAACAGCCTTCAAATTCCACTGGTTCTAAAAAGATTTACGGCATTTGTATTTACTGGTAAAATTTTTCTTTAAAAATGCGTCGAATGAGTACCCTTTCCAACTTGGCTACTCTGATATCAAATGAACCAGTCAGAGATGTCCTGGAGGATATTGTGAGTATGACGTGGTTCGTTCTATTTTATAGTCAGTCGGCTTCGGGCGTTCATATACTTTATTTGTTCACACTTGGAAGTGCATAAAAATGAATTATCTATCTATCTATCTATCTATCTATCTATCTATCTATCTATCTATCTATCTATCAGCCATTTCCTTCATTCTAATCTCTCTTTCTTTCTTTCTTTCTATCTATCTATCTATCTATCTAAGTTCGTGTCTATCTATCTATCTATCTATCTATCGATCGATCGATCGATCTCAGTCTGTTCATTATCTATACTATATATCTGTAATTCTGAGTGTGATTTGAAAAAATCTACCTTTATCAATCTTTCTGTTTTAAGGAAAGTATTTTCATATCTATCTATCTCAGTCTGTTCATTGACTATCTAAAAATCTGAATGTGTTTTAAAAGAAAACATATCTATATCACTCTTTTTGCATCAATGAAAGCATTTTCATATCTATCTATCTATTTATCTATCTCAGTCTCATCCTTCCTTCCTTCCTTTCTTTCTTTCTTTGTTTCTTTCTATCCGTCTGTCTGTCTGTCTATCAAACTAACTAATCTTTTCCGCTTTCTCTCTTTCTTACATTATCAAATTCTCTTCCGTGATAAATGTCTAATCCCGTAAACAATGCTTTATTTGAAATTCCCTGACATACCAGGTGTACACTGATGACTGCTATAATCTTAATTCGCTGAAACTGATATTAAATAAAAAAGGTAATATTTCGGCTTTAATCCAGGATTGAAAATATCCGGTAGGCCAGGTGATTGAATTTCTAATTTTGTAAACAACGCGACGTTTAAATATTCCAGGCTGACCGGCTTGGACACCCATTGCAATACTATTGTGTTGTGTTGGCCAAAACGTTCATTAGGTTTATTCAGTAAATGTTTTACTTAATAAAGTGAATGAGCATTTTGGCCAATCCACTATTAGTTTGTGACATGTGCGTTCACATCAGAAGGTCGCCAGTGTGGATAGGTGGTAGGATAATTATTTTATCGGAACTTCGGAAAGAAAACGAACTGACTCAAGGGTTTAAAATAAATAATATATTTTTATTTATTTTCTTTAATGTGAGGAGTGATTCCTTTGGTATTTGGCGTAGCAAAAGTCCGTTAGTAAGGCGGATATTGGTAGCAGTCTGGAGAAATGTCCATTTCGGTAGTTTGAAGTCAGACTATGATAGGGATAGAAGTAATCTTCGAAATAGATCAATGTCAATCTATTGTTTTCTCGGCTCTGAGCAGGGCGGAAATATGATTATCAGATTTTGCCTCTTAACCGCTTCTTCACACATCACGCATCGTTAGATTTTAAGCGGAAGCGTTCTTTTGTTCCGTCCTCTCCTCATTCCTTCTGCCTCTAGCCTAGAGGTGTAAGGTTTATGTCCTTTTGATCAAGCCCGAGAATTAGGCAGGAACATTGGTTTCGGCTAACATCAATTTTTTAGTTTGCCAAAATTGTTTTATTTTCCGGCCTTCCTTCCTTCTTCATTTTTTTATAACGGAAGTTATACGCGGAGCCTCACTGAATTTTGGTATCTTTCAGTCACAAATAAGTGGGTTCTGCTCCTGCAAACTTCCGGTGTCTTTGGACAGGTTCAGTCTTTTCTTTTTCTTCTTTTTATTTCAGGGTTGCCTGCCCGTTAGTTTAGAGGAAAGTATGGAAAGAGGAGTTTAGAGACAAAGAAAGAAAGAAAGAAAGAAAGAAAGAAAGGTTTTGAAGGAAAGCGCAAAAGCCTTATTTTAATTTTAATTCGTTTTATTTTCATTTATATATTTTATTTTTATATCTTATTTTCATCGGGACTCACTACAAGATTATTAAAAATAATAAAGAAAAGATGTTCGTTTTGGCATCATTGTTTTGCGGAAGCTGCCAAAAGTTGATGACAATATCGAATTTTTCCTCATCCGTTTCTCATGCGTGTGTGTGGCTGCAGGACAGCGGCGGCGGTTTTAGAGTTGCTTTTCTTTTAAACTAGTTACTTATGTCAAGGCTACGTTACCTAAAGCTGGAGTTTACATATATTTTTAATTATTTCTAATGCAACATTTTCTTAAGCACGAAGCTGGTCGATAGAAATATAAAAGTCAGAAGATATTACCCATGAGTAGGCATCTAGACTCTCAGTAAGATATTTACATGGCATCTTGATTAAAACATCTTGTTTCAGTATTGAGATGTATCAAAATTATTATTTTTTAATTTTTAATCTTTTTGTTGTTGTTAATCTAAGTTTATGTAATGCCCAATGTATCACCTGAAAATCCTTGCTGTTAATCTATCTATCTATCTATCTATCTATCTATCTATTTTGATATTTCATGTCTAAGCATCTAACATAATCAAAAATAAACCTATCTCTACCAATAACTAAAATCATAAAAATCTTCCGACTAATCATCAATGAATGCTAGTTCACCTTCAACAATAATTTTTTTTATAAATAAATATTTGGATTAGCAATGGGTTCACTTCTGAGTGAGGTTTTAGAGTGTAATTTCTTGAATTACGTCCTTTCTATAGTATTTTACCTAAATAATCATCATTATATTGATGACGCCCTATTAATATATCCCCACAAAACTGCATTAGTTAACATGGTAGATAAAATAAACAAAGTCGAACATACGATAGAATTCACTTATGAAATCACACTTTACCTTTCCTAGATATCATATCAAACTGTAGTGACAATAGCCTAAAACTAAGTGTCCATTACAAATCAACTAATAAAAATGCTCTCATAAATTTCTATGCTTTGCCAGATATAAGGTACGCTTAGAAATCGCCATAACAAGAAAAGAAAATCCGAAATAATTATCGGAATCTATCTCAGAACAATCACAATTTGTAATCCCAATATTTATATGAAGAGGAGAAATACATTAAAATACTTAGTTCTTCTAATACCCTTTCATATTCAATGTGAAACAAAAAGCTCGCAAAATATTTCAAAATAAAAGAGTGGACCATTCTGACAAACCCAATGAATCCAAATATAATATTCTACCCACCAACTCTGTCACAACTACAGTTGAAAAGAATGTATCTAAAATAACACAGCACACAGAAGTCGGCTGTTAAGAGATTTGATATTCATCAGTAGTTATCGCCCTTGTATCATGACGCGTGATGCACTGAACATGCTTCTGTTATTCAGCTTTTATTTTGCCTTTGTGATTTTATTTGGCGTAGAAGGAGAACTGATAGTTCCTTGCAAGCTTCATTATTCCACCTCATTTATCAAGTTGGTGCGTAGATCCGAGAAAACACAGCCCCCCCCCCTGTTACACCCAGACACACACCAAGAAAGAGTATGGGGGGGGGGCGTTCACTATTGGTCAAAAAAATTTCTGCTTTTTCGGAAGACGGAAGGCATGCTTGTTAGCAAACGGATTAGCGCAAAATGCAAATCACAAATCGGAGGTAGCAAAATCAAACAAGTCCAACAATTTAAATATCTAGGAAGTGTTTTAACAGAGGACGGAAAGTGCGACACTGAAATCCGAGGGCCCATTGGGATAACCAAAGATGCATTCCAAAAGCTAAGCAGAGTATTAAGAAAGAAAAAGCACTGAACTGTTACATGATATCAGTTTTCCTGTATGGCAATGAATTCTGAACAAACAAGATGAAGAGGAGACTTGAGGCATCAGAAATGTGGTTCTACAGGACGATGCTGAGCATTCCATGGACCGAACATTTGAGCAACAACGAAGATTTAGAGAAAATGGAAAGAAAATGTTAACTTATACTTAACATCAGAAAAAATAGTTGAGATTTCTAAGGCACATAACGAGGAAAGAGAGCTTGGAAAATCTGATACTCACAGGACAGATTGAAGACAAGAGGGACAGAGGAAAACAATGCATAACTTAGAGAGCTGGCGTAAATGTATGGCAGAACAAGGTTTAGGAGAAATAACAAAAAGACAAAATATATTAAGAGCTACAAAGGACAGGAAATTGTGGAGTGCCATGATTGCCTACTTCCCAGGGGGACACATGAAGAAGAACTAGATAAGTAGAAACTTTCTCAAATTGCTACAATTTTACATGTTCATCCATACATATACATATTCAAATGTAGATACAAGTCATCCAATTTCCGGCCTCCATATACAAGGCCCAAGAGCCCTTCAAGATAGAGGGTTACAGTGTAAAAAGCACAGTTTATGGGATTATGTGGTGAAGATAACGACTGATACTAGACTTGAACAGGTTAACATTGTAGTGATCGGGGAAGCATTCTTTTGGCTGATTTGTGGAACAGATTTCCACAAAGCAGCGGTTCGTGGGAAGAAGCTACTCGAGTGGAACTTACATCTCACCATTGAAATCCGAAGTGCATGGTATGGCGGGTATGGTCTTAGCCATGATGGTTAGGCCTGGTGGATCTATGTAATGTCGTTTGTCTGAGCACTTTCCATAGAAAGAGCAATACAGCAGCGAGAGGCATACGACATTTCGTCTGTGGGAAAGAGATTGTAGGGTGGGAAATAATTCGTCACCCACAAGACGCTTTTGAACTTTTTCAAGAGTGGAAACTGAAGACTGGACAGCGGTTCGAGGGAAACTTACGTCTCACTAATACTTCTTAAGCCAAGATAATTCAGTCGTTTAATTGTATTATCAGATACGATAGAACAAGGAGAATAAAATAATAAATGAAAAAATAAATTGACCCATTTATTATACACATACCTCCGTCTTGCGATAATAATATTCCTAGAAACAAAATTAAAATCGGTAAAAAGCTGAATAACGTCGGTTAGGGTATGCACCGGACATCAAAATTTGGTCATCTGAAGTTAAACGTCTTTATATCTTACGCATTCTTTCGATGTGGATTTATTTGTTTGTTGTATTTTCGACAGAGAAAGTAATGGCGTCTCTGGTTGTCAATTGTTAAAGGTTGGTAACTTCTTATATATAACTTTATAAATGCCTCCACTTGCACAAAAATAGATTTTACCATCTGGACATTTAATTTTAGAGAACTTGTGAAAAAAAGAAAAAGAAGTAATTATTCGGGTGGGATTGTTGATAGTTATAAAATTGTTGTATATTGTCTCCAAGAAACCAAAATAAAAAAAGGACGCATGTCGGGGTTGGACAGCACAAGTTAATAGCTATGGAAAATGGTTTTGTCATTAATGCCAAATAGAAGAAAAACATCCATAGACATGACACCAAGACAAGTGCAGACAGGCCAAAAAGCAGTGATCCTTATTGTCATTTTTCTTGTCCTTCCCCTCGTTAGTTAGTTCCTTATTTTGCACGACCGATACGCTCTGCTAATAGCCTCATAAATAATGGACTATTTCGTTTTGAACGCGTGAAAACACGGCAATGACCTATCAGAGACGCTACTTGGTTTCAGTGAGAAAGAAAGAAAGAAAGAAAGAAAGAGAAGAAAGAGAAGAAAAGAGAAAATAGGAGTGTTTAATGTCTTCGGACAATTTCTTATAAATTTTGGTCTCGAGGAAAAACTGAAAAGACATATTAGAGACACTAAGGATAAAATGAAAGAAAAAAGTAAAGAATAGAAAAGAAAGAAAGAAAGAAAGAAGGTAAGATAAAAATGATTAACGTTTACTGCAAATACCTCATACATCATGAACGGGTTCGTTTTGATTGTGCGGAAAAACAAAAAACAAACGCTACTTGGTTTCATTGAGAAAATGTAAGAAAGAAAGATGGCAAGATAGGATTCTTTAACGTCTTCTGACAATATCTGATTAATAATGGACTATTCCGTTTTGATCGCGTGGAAAGACTGAAAAGCCATATCAGAGACGCGACATGGTTTCAGTGATAAAATAAATGAAAGGAAGAAAGAATAAGGGAAAGTAAAAGTGTTTAACGTCTGTTTCAGTGAAATGGAAAAAGTTGTCAGTTTCAAATCTTTTCATTTGTACCCCCTTACTTCTTAGAATAATGACAAGCATTCATATTTATGATTGTTATTGCAATATTTTGATAAAATTGTTAAGCTCAAATATTTAATGATGTAATAAGGGAATTTCTAGGGATATTTTATTGTTGTAGAACTTGCCATGGGCCCTCCCGAGTAATTAGCTTAAACGCTGCCCAACAGGGCGACTTTTAATCTAATATATATATATATATATATATATATATATATATATATATATATATATATATATATATATTCTTAATCGGGCACCTCCAAGCGGTGTAATGGTTAGCAAGATTGTCTTTCTAGAACAATTACGACAGAGTAGTGAATTCGATACTCCTTGGGAGTCCCTACTTTCGGCCTTGTGCCACATCTAAGATACGCTTGGAAAATCATTATATATATTCTTAGTTCTAAAACACTCTGTATACTTACCAGCAAAATAGGCTTGGTGTTTATTTTACCGAGGTCGACAAAATAGCCTTGGTGTCTATTTTACCGAGGCCGACAAAATAGGCTTGGTGTTTATTTTACCGGAGCCGACAAAATATGCTTGGTGTCTATTTTACCGGGATCGGCAAAATAGCCTATTCGAAAAGAATTCTAGCTTACGATTTTCAAAACTTCTTTTATTTTTTTACATCTTAATAAGTCAGGTTATATGAGCTCATTTGTTTTGGCTTCCGAAGAGTGGTGGATCAATTTACATAGTAATCTTCCCCCTGTTAACCTTTACAAAATTTAATCATTTTCTGTCAATTAGATATTAGTTATCAGGATTGAGTAACATGAAGAGAAAAAAATATTATTTATGGTCGCAATGCCTATTACACGCATCCACTTTCATAAGTGCGTTTGGTTGGTTGATCACTGTTTCCGGTTTGTCCCTCTTGCATTCACTATGCTATATGAGTGTCAAATTCTCCAAGCCCTCTTCCCTCAACCGTCTCATTCTGATTCGTTCACATTTTCCTTAAAACTTCCTTGTTTCACACATGCTCCGTCCACGTTATTTTAAACATCTTTCTGTAAAACCACATCTCTGCGACGTTAAGTCTCCTCTTCGTCTGGGAGTAAATTGTCCATCATTCACTGCCATATAGGATGACGGATATTACATAGCAGGTCAGTAAGATTTTCTTTGTTTCTAACGAAATTCGGGGTTCAAAAAGTCAAATCACCCTACTGACATCTCAAAATTATAACGCACTGTTAACCCTCCAGAAGACTTACTCGCCTCTTGAGAGTTCAAAGCTCTCCAAAGTGTGCGTTAGCACCCATGTTGAGAATCTATGAACTTCTTTTACTATGTGTCGTGACCCTTCAGAACATAAGCGATCATGGCTCTCCACAACTTTCTATTTCGTGTGGATCTTAGCAGGTTTTCTCCCTTCGCCATGGCAAACCCTGTTTCGCCGTCCATTTACACAAGTTCGTCGGATAAGTGGTTCGCTGACTTCCCCTATCTTTCTTGCTCTCGATATGCCCCGCGAGGGTTAAGTTTTCCAAGCTCTCTTCCTCGTTATGTGTCTAAGGAATTTTAACTTTCTTTTCCTATTTTTGATCATAAGTGTTCTTTCTGCTGCCATTTTCTTTAAGATTCCCTTTACTCGCTCCATCCATGGAATTCTCAGTATCTTTCTGTAGAACCACATTTCAGCCGCGGCTAGTTCTTTTCCCTCATCCGTGAGGAAATTGTTTCAACATTCACTGTCAAGTCAATGGATACGAAACAGTAATCCAGCACTGTTTTGTTTTTTTTTGCTTCTAACGTTTTTTTTCTTTTTTCTTTTTTTTTTTTTTTGCATTTCGCAGCAGCTTGCTTAACTATTGGGATGCTTCTTTTGCTGTTTTATTAATGTCATCTTCAGTAACGATTTTATAAGCGTACTTTAGGATTAAATGTTTGTTTTTCTATTCATATTTAATCTTCTGAGCGTTAAGCAGTTGCGTAGGCCAACTTATTGTAGCCCTATCTTTTTTTTTTAATCCGATTAACTTTTGATCAAAGTGATTTATTCGGATTTTGTATTTGTGTTTCTATCAATCCATTTTGCAAGTACCAATCCTGTAGTCCGAGTTTCATTCATTTAGTCAGACCAAACATTTGAGCAAAGCGCTTTATTGATTTTTTTCTTAATTCGTTGGTCTTTCTATCAATGCATTCTACAGGTACGATTCCCATAGTCCGAACTTTAATCTGACTAATATTTAATCAAAATATTTTATTCATTTTCTATTCGTTTTTGTATTTCTCTTCTACCAGGACAACACATGGTATGAAGTGGGTAATTGAATGACAAAGTGAAATAAAAAAAATCCTGTGGCATGTTTCCTTCTTCCAAAGGACTTGCTCAGACTAAATAAAGGTTTTATCGATAGAATCATATATATAAATTTGGGTTGAGCTCTCCGGGGAGGAGTGTTAGTTTGTAAACAGTGACTATTACGGCTAATAATGCAAGACTCTTCGGTAAAGCAAATTGAGTTCTCTCAGCCAGTGTGTGTTTATCTAAAAATAATTACGCTTAAATTCACCTTCATCCGAACGGTTTAGAGGTAGAATATCCGACTGACGCTAATTCAGTCGGGTTTCGATCCTACTTAGAGGCAACTGGACGTCTAGCCACACTAATGAGCTGTGATACAGCGAAACAGTCCGTCTGTAGATGGCAATATATATGTGTGTGTGTGTGTGTGTGTGTGTGTGTGTGTGTGTGTTGGGTCCTGTTATGTAGTTTACGAAAAACTAGGTAATCCGTATGGGTAGACCAAAGCAGGATAAAATCCAGAGAGCTCCATGTAAATCAGAGCTAATAATTTAAATAAAAACAGACCAATTTAAGGTTCCATGTAATAAATTATTTCACCACAGCCCTTTTAAGTCTGATGATCCGCGGTCCTTTAAAAAGGCTGTGGTGAAATAATGTTTTACATGGAATCTTAAAGTGGTCTGTTTTTATTTTTATTTAATTTATATATATATATATATATATATATATATATATATATATATATATATATATATATAAATAAAAAGGAAAGAACAGTAAGATATAAAATCCGGTGTTCTTATAGATATTTTTATTTTTACACAATAGTGCTCTATGTAAATTTAAATTTACAGAGCATTAATATTATAAATTAATAGATTTAAAATATGGTTTTTTAAATCTATTAATTTATAATATATATATATATATATATATATATATATATATATATATATATATATATATATATATATATATGAGATCAGCTAATCACGCTACCTTGGTTTCAACCTTTCAGTATCCTTTGGTGGTTTGGGCAAAATGATTTCTTAACGCTTTATTATTTATATATATAAATTATCAATTATATATATATATATATATATATATATATATATATATATATATATATATATCTTTGGATTGCTTAATCGTTATTTGTAGTGGATACTCGTATTTGCGTAGACGCTGCGTATATTTATTTAACAGTATATTTATTTATTTTTGTAGACCTGCTTGAATATTCGAGAAATCTTATTAGAGAGAAATACGCGATCTCAGGAAGGATTTGAACCTACGTTCCCTAAAGGCAAACCGTCATTAGATCTCTCTGATGTGCTTTGAACTCTCGGATAGAGTGTGCATCGATTACCAACCAAAGTTGAATATATATATATATATATATATATATATATATATATATATATATATATATATATATATATATATATATATATATACTGTTACACTTTGGAAAAACCTTAGGTATTTCGGCTTGTGATTGAATAAACCAATGCCCAAAGAAAAATAAGGGATAAAAAAAGAATGAACTAAGAACATGAAATTGAGGCGAAAACAATCGTCCAGAATTCAAGCCCAGAGTAAAAAGAAATAAAACTCCAAAACGAGTAAAAATAACTACGTAAAGTGCTCAATACACTAAGTAGAGCAAACCTAATATAAACCTAAAGAGCCAGGTAAACCTACCTAGGTTTCACCTGCACGGGTCGTCAGGGTATACTGACATGGATTATGTTGACCCAAAAAATCGCGAAATGCATTTGTGCTTAAATGTCCATTTTTTGTAATAGGCTTCGATAAGTTTAACACGTTGTTTGATTGTTAATCTTTCCATGGTTGAAATTGCCAAAGTTTTTAAATCTGAAAAAACAAAACAAAAAAAAAACAAATCACTAGATGCTTAAGCTTAATTGACATTTAAAATCGGTCCAAGTTATTGGAACACCCTTTATATATATATATATATATATATATATATATATATATATATATATATATATATATATATATATATTGTTATCCATTGAGCACTCCAGATTGCAAATTTCAAATTTTATTTTATTTTTTTAAAGTTTTAATAATTGATTGATTCGTTTTCTAGCCAGAAATATTTAGATGATAAGATTTTTTTCGAGATAATAATGATTTAATCATACAAATGTTACTAATTAACCCATAGCTGGGGAAGAGAAGAGGTGGATTCGTACCTTTCCCAAGGGGATTTGTGCGTAAGTGAATATAACGAAGCCAACTAGAATTAACAATTCCGAGCACGTCCAACCTTACAGCACCTGGCATTCCCAAGCGACCACCCATCTAGGTGCTGGCCAGGCTTAACTTTGCTTAATTTCAGTGATCCTACGGGAACCGGTGTTTCAACGTGATATGGCCGTAAACTAAAATTTTAATAAATCACGTCATATAAGCACATTTCTTTTGCTTCCGTAGAGGAATCAATTTACAATGAATTTACATAGCAAACTAGACCCCCTTATAATATTTTTTTTAGATATTCGTAAATAGTGCTTAATTTATATTAATATGAAAATAAAATTGAAAAATACGATTATTTCTGATCGCAATTCGTATTAGACAACTCCACCTATGACAGAACAGGAACTGGAAGGAACAGTAAAAAGGATAAACATTGCTAAGTGCTACAAAGAATAGAACGTTGTGGAGAGCTATGATCGTCCACGTCTTAAAGGTACACGGCAAAAAGAAGAAGAAGGACCTGCAATTATGTGCATGAAGTAAAAAGTTGCAAGCTAAATCTGAGGCTGATTGTGTGACCGGACTGTTAAAATGCAACAAAATCTACAGACGTCACATTAAGCCTGTTCCATGAACTCTGTTCTACTTACCGTTGCAATTTTTCACATAGGGGCCGTCAGTCTGCAAGTTAAATATCTGAAAAAGTAGTACTTAAAATGTTAAGAACCATTTATATAGATTATACACACGAATGTACGCATGACACAGGATCTGTCCTGCAACTAAGAGACTAAAAGGTTTACTATTCATACCAAAGACCACCTTTCGTGATTAAGTACTTTTTTTGTACCCACTTTTAATGCCGTCTGTAATAGCCATGCTAGTGGGATTTTTTTCCCTAAATTTTATAATAAACGCTCGAAAATAAATACAGATGAAATCCCAGCAACATTCGATGTAGAATCCAAAATCTTTTTCCGTCATTTTTTTATTCTGGGAAGAAGTATTATTTACAGCTGTTCTGTTCCACGAGTAGACAGAATGCATGGTCATCAAAAAAAGGATGAGCTCGAAATGCGATTTGCAGGTCGGGGACACTAAACTCAAGCAGATGCGGAAGTTTAAATATCTGGCGAGTGTTTTGACAGAGGACGGCAAGTGCGATGCCGAGATCCGACGACATATTGGGATGGCCAAGGACACATTCCAAAAGATAGGCAGAATATTATGAAACAGGAGGATTTCTTTGGTAACAGTTCTGAGCTGTTACGTGACATCTGTCCTCCTTTACGGCAACGAACGTTGGATGGTCTCCTCAAAGATGAAGAAGAGACTCGAGGCGACGGAGATATGGTTCTACAGAAGGATGCTGAGGATATCATGGGCCGAGCGTGTAAGCAACGATGAGGTCTTGGAGAGGATGCAAACAAGGAGGAGGGTTATACTTAACATCAGGAAGAGGCAGCTGAAGTTTCTGGGACACGTAACGAGAAAGGAGGGCCTGGAGAATCTGATACTCACAAAAGGAAAGAGAGACAAGGGAAAGCAAAGCATGATTTACCTGGTGAGCTTAGGCAAGTGGATGACAGAACGTGGTCTGGGGAGGTAACAGAGGGACGAAACTTACTGAGGGCTACAAGGGATAGGGAGAAGTGGAGAGCCATGACCGCCTACGTCTTGAAAGGACACAGCACATATATAAGACTAGTTTAGTCTGAATAACAATCAAAAGGGTAAAAAGGGAATATGAAAAACGAAGACGTGGGCTTGAATACTGAAACAAGATAATTTCTCTAAATGTGCAAAGGAATGTAGCGAATACATTAATTACATGAATATGCATAAAGTTGCTTTGATAACTTCCCAGAAAGAAAGAAAGTTGCATTTGGGAAAAGTGTGTAAAAAGTGAACATGTAGTGAATAGGATACAAGAGCCTATCCGCAACATTCGCCGTAAACATTTTTTTGCCGTTGGAAAACTCGTCTCAGGAATTTTCGCCGTAAGAAACTTCTTTTGCTTTAAGATAAATTCGCCACATTTTTTTTCGTATATTTCAATATTTAGGTATTTATACTGAATTTAAAACAATTTGTGTAAATTTCAAAAGATCTATGACAGTTCGAAAAGGTTATCTTTCTTTGATCAGATATTTTATATTGAAGTTGGTTGCGTATTCAAGATGTAAGTTTGTTTGAAATAATATATATTGCTTGAATAAAAATTATTGGCAGACTGATATTATGTTAACAGAAAGTTTAATGTTAAGTCTGAAATATGAAATTGCGTAACGTAGGTTCTGGTGTCAAGTTGAAATTTTTGCGCTCCTTATTGACGAGGATGAATGATGTAGGATTTTGATTGCTTATTAAAATGTTTAAATCAAAGTAACAATAGTGTTAGCCAGATATACTTGATAAGTAGTTACTTCGAATATTTAAAAAAAAAAGTTGTTTAGGGCGAAAATTCCTGAGACGAGTTTACCTACGGCATAAATGTTTACGGTGAATGTTCCCAGAACCATCCGAGAGATACAAGCGTTAAATAAATGTATAAAAGATGGCTACATTAAACAATGCAAAAATAATAACATAAAATGACGTTAATGTCAAGAGAAAAGGTTTTAATAGTTACATACCGACGATGCTATCATTAAAAGATAGGAGGATGAGAAAAATATAAACCACAGGCTTGGGTCCTTGTTTTTAGAGTTCCGGTTCCAGTGATAACTAAGGCTAACAGGAAGTAGCTAACCAAAAAGTACCTTTAAAGTAATCTTCTTACTGATGGAATATATATATATATATATATATATATATGTGTGTGTGTGTGTGTGTGTGTGTGTGTGTGTGTGTGTGTGATTATATATATATATTTGGGGACCTTGTGGCACATAGTGCACCAGGTCTCTGTATTTGGCCCTTTCAGAAAGTGTGGTTGGTTCTGCACAAAGCCTTCACCACTATAAACAAATCATATGTGCTCATATCTAGTTGTCGGTTCCTAGGAACTGAGCTGCTTGACCCCCAAACGTCGAATACGACGGGGGGAGTTCACCATATATATATATATATATATATATATATATATATATATATATATATATATATATATATATATATAAATAAATGATAGAAAGAATAGATGGAGTAAAATTCCACTGTTCGGAAAAGAAGTAACACTTTGTTATTAAATTTTTTTAATATATATATATATAAGATTAATAGAAATATAAAATTTGTCATTTTTTATGTTATATATATATATATATATATATAAGATTAATAGAAATATAAAATTTGTCATTTTTTATGTTATATATATATATATATATATATATATATAAGATTAATAGAAATATAAAATTTGTCATTTTTTATGTTATATATATATATATATATAAGATTAATAGAAATATAAAATTTGTCATTTTTTATGTTATATATATATATATATATACATATATATATATAAGATTAATAGAAATATAAAATTTGTCATTTTTTATGTTATATATATATATATATATATATATAAGATTAATAGAAATATAAAATTTGTCATTTTTTATGTTATATATATATATATATATATATATATATATATATATATAAGATTAATAGAAATATAAAATTTGTCATTTTTTATGTTATATATATATATATATATATATATATATAAGATTAATAGAAATATAAAATTTGTCATTTTTTATGTTATATATATATATATATATATAAGATTAATAGAAATATAAAATTTGTCATTTTTTGTTATATATATATATATATATATATATATATAAGATTAATAGAAATATAAAATTTGTCATTTTTTATGTTATATATATATATATATATATATATATATATATATATAAGATTAATAGAAATATAAAATTTGTCATTTTTTATGTTATATATATATATATATATATATATATAAGATTAATAGAAATATAAAATGTGTCATTTTTTATGTTATATATATATATATATATATATATATAAGATTAATAGAAATATAAAATTTGTCATTTTTTATGTTATATATATATATATATATATATATAAGATTAATAGAAATATAAAATTTGTCATTTTTTATGTTATATATATATATATATATACGCTTTCGATATATGTGTCTGCACTCGTTATTTATATAGTGTTTGCATGTTATTTCTTTTATACATACACACACACACACACACACACACACACACACACACACACACCGATTTATGCCGTATTTATCGATCCAGAGAAATGTCAGCGTTTAGGTTAGTAGGTACTTTTAGTAGGTACGTATGTAAAGCAATAAGTACGTAAATATAGCGAAATTAATTCAGCTGTTTCCTGTCGCATTGTCAAGAGGTCTTTTGTAAATGTCAATGTGAATTTGCTACACGTGTGTCGACGTATTTACTGGTTTTGTGCACGAAAAGAATAAAACAAACATCCGGAGTATATACGATTTTGATGTGACGGTGTGATACGCTGTTTTCTTCACTCTCCCGACATCAACACGAGTCCCCAGTGAGGATAGAGACTTAATTTGAACTCCCACAAGGGCAAAAACAAAAAACGACGAAAGGTTGTTTTAATGTTGAGCTCCACACGCACATATTTTTTTCACGCAATCACAAGGCCGACAAGACAACCAATCTGCCACTGGGCGGCATACCACTAGCTTTTTACCGCAATGTTACCACTGGCGGACCGCTAGAAGCCCGCCGATGGCACGCTGGTGGCTGCCACCAGAGGACCACTGGCGTTGTTATCAGCGGCCTGCCAGCGGACCACTAGCGGCTTGCGTGTAGGGAAGAGTGCAACGTGTACATGAATTCAGAGATAAAAATTGCTCAAGCCCCTTAGGTCGTTTACCCCTTTAAGGACGCCCCAATCACCAGGGATTATTCCTAGCCGTCTCCCGCCAAACAGCTAATTCTGCATGGGTGGGGTTTTGTTGTAATGCTCGTATCCACTCGTAGTTCGAGTTTATAATATTCTAAAGGAAAACACCCGAACACAAGCCGTCCTGGGTAAGACGTTAGACTACATCCGACAGCAAGGCCTCTCATCAGGCTTTGAGGAGCGTGGAACCACCTCTTAATTGCTGGTGTTCCTAGGTCTACCCTGACCCGGGGTGATAGCACCTGTTTCTTTCCGGGTCTCGCCCAGATAACTAAGGTTAGAAATAGCATCACGACATTTTCCACTGAGCAATCAATTAAAAAAAAAAACATATTTTACATAGATACTGCCCTTCGTAAAATGAGGGCTGTACTCGTGAGAACAATTTTGTCTATTTCTTTACGGCATGGGCTTCCAGGAATCCCTTCATTGAGTCTACTGGAATCTTTTCCAATCAATCCGAGGGCTCCGACTACAACAGGGATTGTTGATGTTCTCATGTACCACATTTTTGAGATTATTATTATTATTATTATTATTATTATTATTATTATTATAATTATTATAATTATTATCATCATTATTATTATTATTATTATTACTACTATTATTATTATTATTATTATTATTATTATTATTATTATTATTATTATTATTATTATTATTATTATTATTATTGTAGTTGTTGTTTAATTTCTTTTGATTCCTGCTGTGTACTCATTTCTTTCCGGGTCCCCTCCCAGAGACCTAAGGTCAGAAATGGCATCATGGCATTTTCCACTGAGCAATTAAAAAAATAAAAAATCAACACATACATTTTACACAGAAAAAGCCCTTCGTAAGGTGTGGGCTGTACTCGTGAGAACAATTTTTATATATTTCTTTAATGCATGGACTACCATGAATACCTTCAGTGAGTCTACTGGAATCTTTTCCAATCAATACGAGGGCTCCAACTACAACAAGGAGTGTTGATGTTTTCATGCGCCACATTTTTGAGATTTCGATATCATTATTATTATTATTATTATTATTATTATTATTATTATTATTATTATTATTATTATTATTATTTCGCCGTATCACAAAAATGACGAGAATAAGCAATTAGAAAATTAGTATTCATTTATATGCAAGCTAAAATAGTCTGTGACGAAAAAAAAAAATAATTAAAGAAATAAATTATGACGTTTTATATCGACACCATTACCACTGCCACCATCGCCATCATCATCACAAACACCACAACCATGATCATCATCATTAGTCCGATGACCAAGTCGCTGCACAGCTGAGCACCTGACCCGTTCTCTTTATATGTCTTGGTTGCGTGTCTAAAATAAGAGAAAAGCATTCATTTTTTACGGGTACTATGCTAGTTACAACTCATACTACTAATAAAATAATCATTGAATAGAGACACTCGATATTCTCTACAGTAGTTAGCGAATTGGTCTTAACGACTATTAACCCATAACTCTATGTCGTCAGTTTAAAGTGACGCTTCCCACCTCCCATAAATCAATCACGGGCACACTGCAGCCCCACTCTCTCATTCATAACCACATCGTAAACAATGATTAAGTACAGTGTTTATTGAATTTTATAATCTTTCGAGGAAACTAACGTTTTCAGCATTTTAAAACATTTTAAAACATTGGCGATTTTCACTAAGGAAACGCGTACAAACATCGTTTGCTTTTGAAACAGGAAATGTTCATAAGAATTTTTTTCTCTAAAGAAGAAATGATTTCATTTTCAAATGAATAAATTAGAAATAACTCCCACACAGCGACTTGTGATAACCGCAATGCCATTAGTGATAATATTAATATTATATCAATACTTCAATTTTTTTATAAAAAATATATTCTAAATCTTTCCTACCATATAGGCTTACTCATATAGTCTTCTGTAATGAAAATACTTAGGTACCTACTACGAAAAATTACCTTGAATGTTTTTAGTCGTGCAGCCCAGTTTGTGATGAGACGTATATCATGCAGACCACTGCTTGAAAATGGATGCCCATGTCTGATCTAAATCATAATTTTAAAAACTATAATTTTGCAAAGGCAATATTTCACTGAAATCTATTGGAAAATTTCCAATTTATCAACTGAATAAAGAAAATATGAACTTTAAGCAGAATGGTTACAATACATAGGGGAAAATAGTAATGTATATCCTCCGGTTATAATTATTTATTATTACTAGTAGTGGTTGGATTTAATTAATTGGATATTCTGTTCGTCTGTATCATTACATTTTTCTCCATTAACTTGAATGATATGGCTTTGGAAACAGAAACAGTGCATTACGGAGTGATCTCCCTTGCCTCAATCTATGAGATATTTTAAAACTATTGATTACGTGCAATGTTGTCAACAGCGCTTTTTTCATATACTGTACTTTCTCGATTATCCGAACTTCGATTATCAGATCATTTTTCATTATCCGAATTAAATTCATTCTAATAACTATACTTAAACCAGTGGCAGAAAAACGCAAGGCCAATCTGAAACTGACAAAAGCTGATACTTTTTTTTTAAATTTTTATTTTTGAAAATTTCTTTCATTCTTTTTCGATAATTTAGATATTCAATTCTCACAAATGTTGAATGATTTTAATATATTTTTAAACCCCTGTCCCAAAGTTAGATTAAAAATTATTATAATTCTCAATTTAACAAAAAAAATGAATCCCTAGATAAAGCCCAAGCGTTGTTTACATCAACTCTACTTTAGTCTGACACTAAAAGAAGCCGATATTTAAAATTGGGCATTGCGGATATGACAGTACAAATGAAAATACAGTTACTTAACGACTTGATTCCTTTCCAATGACTTCGTCGCTAAGTGAGGAGTTGTACCAGACCGCTATTTCAGGCACACTACGCGTGTAAGGGATTTGTGTCAACCAGCTTCAGATAGCCTTGATGTCACTTTTTTTACATTAATGTTCACTCAATACAAGGTCTAAGAGCCACCCAATGTAGAGGGTTGCTGAGCGGTATTGTATGAGCGTACGAAATGGCAACAGTTGAAGTTTATGGGGTTATGCAAATAACGGTTGATTCTAGACTTCAAGAGGTCAAGATTATAGTGATTGGGACAGTATCCCGCCTGGAGTCAGTTCCAAGCAGTGATTCTTGGAAAGAATCTATCCGAATGAGACTTTCTTTTTACTACTGGAATACAAAGAGAATGTTGATGATTCACACTTGTCTACATGGCATGGCTGTTCCCAGTTGTAAATGTCACGGCCGGCAGGTCTAAGGAATGTATCTCGCCAGAACACGTGCTATTAGAAATAGCGATGGAGCAGCAAGGGGCGAGGGTCACCATTTTTAAAATTTATAATTTATTTCTGAACTAGTTTAAATGCCGCCCTATGGTAAGCTAACTCCTGCTAATGGCTCTTGTTTGGGCCTTCGGCTTGTTCAGGAGTTTGAGAGTTACTAAGTTTTTGCATATTTTCAGCACTGGAACCACTCCTGGCTGCTCTTTGATCTGAGTTTTCATTTACACGGGACTTTCTTTTCCTCGCTGCAGCCTTAGCTCTCTTGATTGTAATCTGGTCCTCTGTTAGAAGAGATTTCTTTTGGAAGGGCATAGTGCTGCCGTGTGCGATAGGCAACAGTAAACTGCAGAAGTCAAAGTTGATCGCTGCATTTAAGTATTGCATTAATATTTAAGCTTAGCTTTTAAAAGTTCAACGATAATTCTGCTGTTGCCACTTAATTTAAAGACAGCTTGATGTACGTAGGTCCTTACTTTACGCACAAACAATTATTTTTATTTCATGGGTGACTTTCGATAGATTTCGCAATTAATTTCGATTAATCCAAAATTTATTTCCAAGTTATAAAAAATTCGTCGCAAAAAATCACGTAAAAGAATATCCGAAAACAATCGCAGTAACGAAAACTTTGGAATTCAATTTTTCTGTAACATGAGCTATTGAAAGTTAGACTGTTGTGTCCCCTTAATTGAAAAAGTGTGACACAGTGACACACCGACATTCGCATTTATTATATAGATGTTTATATAATACAGTAGTGTAGTGAACAGTAAGCAAATTCGAAAATCAGACCTATATCCTGTACATTACTTGTTTGAAGACTGTAAATAAAGTAATTTTTTGTTTATTTCATATTTTATTTTTTTTAATTTTTTAATTGAAATCCCCCCAAGCAAGGCAGTAAAGTCACTGAGTCACCAGAGGTTACTGGGTGTGGAAGAATTAGAAAACAAACATTATTAAGGGGCGAGAACAATAGAAGAATGAGATAACGATTGGCATTGCATTTTAATTTTTGAAGATCAAAGTTGGCTGGAAAGCATGGAGCCGGAAGAGATTTCCACACGCGAGAAATGTGAGAAAAGAAACTGTTAGCATAGAACTTACAGATACATCTAGCCAATGGCTACCACCGGCGTCAAGAGATCTCAGACTTCCCCAAGGGCAGGGCAGGGCAGGGCAGGGCAGGGCAGGGAGAGAAATGGATCAATGTGAGAGAATGCAACAGAGTCGGCCTAAATTTAAACACGTATCACTGATTACACTTGCCTCGCCAATAATGAAACGCATCTCGAACATCCGCTAAAATAATTTTTTAAAGTAACTTTTCGTTTAACCGATTCCCCACCAATTATTTTTGGAAAAAACGTTTCATTTTCAAACGAACTGTTTAATTTGTTTTTAAGATGGTAACTAAGAAACCTTGAAGTACCCAAGCGGTGGCTAACATCTCTACTGGACTCTCAAACTCCTGAAGAAAAGCAAAAAGAATGAAGATCGATGTATAAATATATCTGTAACGAGTTTTTAATGTTATTATTATTTTTTTTAAGTATATCACCCCAAGCAAGGCGAGAGTGCCACTAGCACGTTAGGGGTTACAGAGAGCAAGAGTAAAGATGGGTGCTTGAGGAAAGGATAAAGAAACGGACGGGGATATAGATCTAGACATCAGAAGGTGTCGACTGACATTACATTTGAATATTTGAAGATTATAGTTATCAGGGAAGCTAGTAAGAGGAAGGGAGTTCCACTGTCGGGAAGTGCGAGAGAAGAAGCTTTTGAAGCAGAAGAGTAGGATACATTTAACTGTTTCGACAGTGAAAGGGTGGGACCGATATGCCAACCTAGTAGCGCACTTAAATTCATGCAGTCGGAGCACCAGTGAAAATAACTCATCATATTTATAGAAAAGACAGAGGAAAGCCACATCACGTCTATTTTGCACTTGTTTATTCGTCCATATCTGAAAAGACACTTTCGGTAAACACGTATATAGTCGTCGGGAAGGGTTTAAAGATAATATGGTTGAACTTGCTTCTTTCTTTTAGATTGGTACTACAGAACGATGCTGAGCATTCCATGAACAGGGCGAGTAAGCAATAAGAAAATCTTAAAGAAACGAACACTTTTCGCCTAAATTTTAACAGCCATCACCCAACCTAGCTACTATATTTTTATATTCTGCCATCTATGCTTTCCCTCATGAGGCACTAGTCAGCAATAGAAAGATTGCCCTGTACACTGAAGGCTACTTTTCAGTCACCATACCATCACTGAATCTATCAATATGGCTCCTTTACATATAAGCTTATGTAAGGAGAGAGGAAGGTTAGTGAAGAATGCATATTAATTTTGTACATGTATTTATATCTATACCTGTATACCATCATATATCTGTGTGGTGGCTTGTGTATATTTACACACCGTTAAATGCACATATGTACGCATGTGCATCTATATATGTTCCCGCTTTTTCCTTTTAGTTTTTCCTTTATTTTATTAAACCCTTTTTGTTAACAGTAGATTTCCAGTTTTTTTTATCTATATATTTGCTGCTTTTCTTTTTCTTTTTCTTTTCTTTTTCTTTTTATTTAATAATATTTTATTATCATATATTCCCTCCCCGCTTTTTTATTTCTTTCCCTTTCTCTTCCTTCCTTTTCATCACATCATATTCTAACCTAGTCCCGTCTTTCAACACTCGACCACGTGGTCTGCCAATTTTTGCTCTAACTTGCTACACGCTAGACGTCTCCTCCCCTTCCCAACCTATAACTCTCTCCATCAATGTTTGCAATCTCACTCCCCAAATGACCCACACTAGTAACAATAGATCTGCCTAACACTTTTACACCGATCAAAATTCTAAATTTAAATTTCGCACATCTAGTAATCAGATAGAGATCTGTTATTGTTTTTTGGGGTTTTTTGGGGTGGTGGTGCTAATAATACGATTTTCACTGGAAAATACCCCATCTATAAAACCATTTGTCGATAAGTAATTCCCATTTCTATGTTTATTTCTCGGACCGAAGATGAAGGAGACGGGCGTGTCCCAAAATTCTGATCTTAAAACCTTTCTTTCCGTGCTTCATTTCTGCCATATGGTTGATAATTAATCTTTAATAAATGTTTATCGTACTGATTATATTGGTATCCTTTCGTTTGTTCTTGTTTTATTAACCAGCCTTTCTATTTTACACACACACACACACACACACACACACACACACACACACACACACACACACACACACACACACACACATATATATTGAGGTTTCAGTTTTAAAACATGGGAATTTCGGTGTTGCGATGATTATATAGTATAAAAAAACAATTAGGCCAATGTCTGATCCTTATCCCCCCTCCTCCTCAATATTAAGTATTGTAATAAAAATAAAAATAAATTTTAAAACTCTCCCTTCCCTCTCTAAACTCGATCATGTCTCTCACACTATTGCTCACTACCCTCTATGTCACCTTATATAAGCTTAATACTGCCCTTCAAAAGTGTAAATTTTAAATTAATTTGTTTCACCCTTGAAAGTGAAGTCTGAAGATCCAGAAAAAAAATAAAATCTTTGGTGAAATAAATTATGACTAATGGAGCCTTAACGTGATCTGTTTTTTCTTGAAATTACACACACACACACATATATATATACATATACATATATATATATATATATATATATAGAGAGAGAGAGAGAGAGAGTTAGAATAGTTCATAGCGCTTTTCGACAGGTGATATTTGAACCAGTGATATCGTTTCACACGTGACTAAAATGTGTACGGTTCGTATGTGCATTGCAAAATTTTATTTTTATCTTTTACTTTGAAAGTGAAAAGTGATCTTGTAACATCGAATTAACACTTATTTCGATATCTACAAAATTATTTCTTCGAGAACTTCAAATCTCTGTAACTATGTAAAAATGCCTTAGACCAATTCATTACTCGGAAAGATGCCAAGGTTGGAATAATGAAGTTGACTTAAAGATGACAGAAAGGTAGTGGGTAAATGGCACATATGCGATTGAATAAATTTATGTCCAAATTTATACATAAAAAGTTGTAACCTCTGTCTGTCCGTTTCTCATCGAACTCCTCCTAGGTTTTTGGAGACAGACCCCTATAACTATATACATTCTGAAACTACATTTCCCAGGCTACTTGGATAAGTATATTTTATTTTGATCAAAGGGTGTCCCGGGGAGGGGGGTACAACCACCCCACTGAATGTTTTTTCACTTTGAATTAAATTAAATTTAAATTTGAACCAGGGAATGACTCCTATCCAAAATATATATGGAGAAAGCCAGAAGATGGAGATCACATCGGCAAAATCGTAATGAGACAATATGGTCGTCAAGTTAAGCAAGAAATCAGCAATCGGTGGGTAGTGCCTTACAATACATATTTGTTGCGACAATTCAACTGTCATATCAATGTTGAAATCTGCTCATCAATTCTCCCCCCCCCCCACTGAAATGTTTTCCCCTTTGATTTAAATTCAATTTAAACTTGGACACGGGAATGACTCCTATCCGAAATATAGAAGGAGAAAGCCAGAAAATGGAGGTCATATCGGCAAGATCATTGAATAATGTTGAAATGCATCATTTTACTCCACAAATTACAACAATGATTTAAAATCAATCATCATTTACTTACAAAAATGTGTGACACGCAGCAAGGCAAGGTAATTCGGCTAGTATCTAAATAAATTGTGGCATATGGGTTTACATAATGAACGTCGCCAGTGTGGGTTGGTGGTAGGATAATTAATTTATCAGAAAGTTTGGGAATAAAATGAACTGACTCGAGGGTCAAAATAAATAGTATATTTATTAATTTTCTTTAGAGTGATCAGTGAATCCTTTGTTTTTTGGCTGTGGCAAAAAAATTCGTTAATAAGATGGATATTGATAGCAGTCTGGTGAATTATCCGTTTGTAGTCGTTTTAAAGTAATACCATGGTATGTATAGTAGTAATCTCAGAAATTAAATCGATGTCAAGCTGATGTTTTCACGGCTCTTAACAGAGTGGAAATGTCAGTAGCAGATGACATCTTGACTGCTACTTCCCGCGTCACGCATGGCCGGGTTGTTTTAATCCATCCTCTCCTGGTGTCGTTCTGGTCCCATCTGAGAAGCCAGGTTTTTATCCTTTTGAATAGGCTCGAGAATTTGGTGTGAACATCAAAAAGTCTGTTTGTGTCAATTTTTTTAATTGCCCAAATTATTTTATTTACCGGCGTTCATATCTATTTTTTTCATTTTTTTATAATGGAATTTATGCGTGGAGCCTTCTCGATTTTTGATATTTTTTAGTCACAAATAAGTAGGCTCTGCTCCTGAAAACCTTCGGTGTTTTGATCATGTTCAGTCTTTTCTTCTTCCTCTTTTTATTTGAGTGTTGTTTTGAGTGTTGTTTTCTCGTTGGTTGAGAGAAGGAGAGAAAATTAAATTTAGAGAGAAAGCGAAAGAGATAAGGGTTTTGAAGGAAAGCGCAAATACCTTATATTAATTTTCATTCTATTATTTTACTTTTTGTTTATATACACTACAGTTCAAAAGTTTGAAGTCACCCCCAGGATTAGAATGGGATGAACTTGACAAAAAAGTGAAAAAAAAAATGAAAAAACCTCTTAGTGTCATTGAAAAAAGAATGGAATCAATTTTCAGACTTATACTTTAAGAAACTTTTGCAACGAATGCCAAAAGTGTGTGCTGCAGTAATCAAGGCTAAAGGAGGATATTTTGACGAGAGCAAAATTTAATCATAAAATGCTTTTTTTTTCTTTTTGTCATAATCATAATTTCTAATAAAAAGTCATGTCTTACTTTTTTTCACCATGTATAATAATTTGCTCTTTGGTTTAATTTACCAGGGGTGGTTTCAAATTTTTGAACTGCAGTGTATTTTATTTTTATATTTTAATTTTTCATCGGGACTCACTTCTAAATATTATATTTGGAATTCATTTGCAAAAACAAAAAGAAAAGAAAAAAAGAATAAAGAAAAACGCTACGAACTTTATATAACATGTACTTAATGACAGTAGTAAAAATATATAGGGCGATGAAAATATAACGATTTTTACAGCTGAATGTATTTAATGATCTTAGCCTTACTAAATAGCATCTCTGCTTGGGCGTTGGACATTTTTGGTTTCATTTACTGCAATCCATAATATACTTTAACTTGCCGGTACGTTTCATTGGTACAAATAAACGCGTTATTGACAGTTGAGTAATGTCTTAGCCGTGTAAACATAATTGAGGAGCCACTTTTTCTCCTAAAAGTGAATGCTGGGCAATTATTTGTTATTATTTCTTTCGTTTATTCCTACGTTTACCGGTATTTTTTTTCTGTATTAATATTTATTTATTTTTTATACAACTATTCCGAAGATCGTTTGCCTTATTTTTACTTTCTGGACTTACTTTTTCTATTACTTACTTGGACTCAGCACCAAGCCAAAGGAGAAGCGAAGGCGGACTACTGACTCCTCATAACCAGCTGATTCGTGTAGATAGCGCTCGCTAGTCACGGAAGGGAGTTGTTTTCTTTTTATATGCCATGTCCTTCCAGGATGTAGGCGATCATGGCTCTCCACCTCCTTCTATCCCTTGCAGCTCTTAACAAGTTCCTTCTCTCTGTCATCTCCCCCAGGCCACGTTCTGTCATCCAGTTGCTCAACCCGCTAGGTATGTCATGAGGTGTTTTCCTTTGTCTCTCTTTCCCTCTATTCCACCCGTGAGTATCAGATTCTCCAGGCCTTCCTTCCTCCTTATGTGTCCCAGAAACTTCAGCTGCCTCTTCCTAATGTTAAGTATAAGCCTCCTCCTTGTTTGCATCCTCTCCAAGACCTCATCGTTGCTCATACGCTCGGTCTATCATATCCTTAGCATCCTTCTGTAGAACCAGATCTCCGTCGCCTCGAGTATCCTTTTCATGCTTGAGGAAATCGTCCAAAATTCGCTCCCAGAAAGGACAGATGTTACGTAACAGCTCAGTATTCTTTTCTTTGTTACCAAAGAGATCCTCCTGTCTCGCAGTACTCTGGAATGCGCCCTTGGCCATCCCAATATGTGGGATGGCCAAGGAGTTCATCTAGTGGAAGTAAAAATGGCTTACAACCATATTACTTTGAAGCACCGGTTCTCGTACGATCACCAAAGTTAAGCAACGTCGAAACTGGCCAATACCTAGATGGGCGACCGCTTCCGAATACCAGGTGTTGTAAGATTAGATGTGCGGGTGGTGTAATGGATAACGGCTGGCAATTTAAAATCGAAGACTCCAGTCAGGTCCGTTATATTCACTTACGCGCAAATACCCTTGGGAAAAGTATGCATCCACCTCGACTCTCTCCAACTATGGGTAAATTCGTAGGATTTGTATAATTATTATCTCCCCCAAAATTTCTTACAATACAAAAATATTTTCTGGCTTTAAATAACCTGCAAATGGTTGATAAGCCGTAAAAAACAAATCAGTCGATCATTTAATCGTTTAAAACGAATAGTTTGGTGCTTTACCCACTAACGCGCTTTCATATTCAGACTTGTAAGAGTTAACAATCTGGAACTTATCAGCCTGATGATCCATAGGTTAAACAGCGCTAGCAGGTAAATCGACAATTATTTCACTTTTATACGATATTTTATTACTGTCATACATTAAGTATTTTTATTATTTTTTATCCTATCATCTTTTTCGCAATTATGATTTTGTAATATATGCGTAAATGTTTAGCAGGTGGCTTGAAAGAGAAACGGAAATTGACTTTTTAACACTTTATCTTACTAAGATATTACATAATTAACCGCTTGCATACAAGGAATAATATCTCTAAGACGCAAAGGGATTACAAGGAGTGAAAGAGAATGAGAAAATAAGATAATAGAGGAACAGGATTCAGCAAGACAGGACATGACGATTGACGCTGAATTTAAATTTTTGAAGATTGGAGTTGGCAAGGAAGCAAGAAAACGGAAGGGTGTTCTACACGCGAGAGGTACGAAGAAATAACCTATTAGAATAGAACTAACGGTTGCATCTAGATAGTTCATCAGTAAAATGCTATGACCTCGTTGACAGTTTAGTTGCATACTTAAGTTTCCAGGAGGACAGAGCTGCAGAGCACGACATGAGTCCGAGAAGGTGATAACGAAGAGATCAAGTAGAAAAGCGTGTTCATCAAAGTTAACAGGAAAACGCGTGTGGAAGTTTAGTATATTGAGTTAGAGATTATAAAAAATTTCATTTTTTTGTTGTTGTTAAATATTGGAAATTTAAATCAGCTTAAAAATGTTATTTTCTTTAATTTAGTTTTGTAGTATGTGATACATGCCAGGGATTAAATTTAATATCAATAAGGAGCATTTCGTTTTTTTTTAATTATTACATCTCAAGCAAGGCAATAAAACCGCTAAGACGCAAGAGGTTACTTAGTGTGAAAGAATAAGAAAAAGTGAAACATTGTTAAGGAGCGAAAACATTATAAGAAGAGGAATGAAGAAGGCTGTAGATACCTATTAAAATTGCACTTAAATTTTTGAAGATCAAAGTTGGCTGAAAAGTAAGAATTCCGAAGAGAATTTCACAAGCGAGAAGTGCCAGAAAAGAAACTATTAACGGCTACATCTAGACAATTCAACTTTAAAACGATGAGATTCTGTATCCAATCTAGTACTGCACTTAAATTAATAAAGTCTAAATGCTACAAAACAAAGTTCATTAGAACAATTACTATGAAACTGTTTATAGAAAAGGCACGAAGAAGCAACATTACGGCGGTGGGAAAGTGATCAAATGCGAGATGCCAGGTCAGAACCAACAACATTGCGGATTCTTCTTTGGATCTGTAAATATATAGCAGGAACACCACGCCAGACGTAGCAGGAATATTAAAGGCATGGACGAACGGTAGACTAATAAATATGTAAAATAGATTCTGGAAAAAAAATGTCTAGCATGACACAGTGAACCAACTATCTTAATAGCTGACCTAACAATTGGTTCTATATAATCTTTGAACATTATGTCAACCGAGAAATTTTGCCCTCGAAAGCGCAAAGAGTCACTCTCTTGGGGGCCAGCATCAGCCATGCTGATAGAAATCAGAAAGGGGTCTCTCAGATGGTTAATAGGCAGCCCTTTTGCTTTGGAGGCCTTAAAATTAGCAAGCCATTCATTGCTCCGGTTAACAACAGATTTTAGGTGAATTTTGAGATCAGCTCTGCTAAAAGAAGTTGATTTGTGGTGATCCTAATATGTACTGGGAGATGCCAAAATAGATTTCTCACTTAATCTCCCAACCGAGCATCAGAGAAGCTTGTCACAATGGTTGATGGCTGACCTGAGAGATAACCTCCTAGCTACCAGGTACAGACTCACAACATCACTGGATGTCGGTGACTGCTCCTGATATATAAACAGGTAGATGACCCAGCTGCGTTTAAGGTGTGATAACCGGATGACAGGTATGATAACAGAATGATATATAAGCGCCTCTCACAAGACAAAGTGTCGTCTACATCCTAATGAGAATGAGATCCACGCTCGGAGAAAAAAACCCAAAGCCATACACCCACTCGTCGATATTAATTAACTAAATCCAGAGGTGAATAAACAATAACTATGTGAGAGAGATTTAGTTTCGTCTTCTTATTGGTCTTTACAGACATAACATGTCCCTTTAAGGCATGAGCATTCGTAGCCCTTCCACAGGCTACTATCCATTGTAGCTCTAAGCAAGGTTTTTTTAATCACATTATCTAACCCACTCTCTGCTCTGCCATCCATTTACACAAGTTCGCTGTTTCTCTTTGTCCCCCTTGCCTTCAATATGTCCTGTGAGTGTCAAATTCTCCAAGCCTGTTTTTCTCATTATGTGTCTTAGTAATTTCAGCTGTCTCTTTCAGATTCAAAATATGCCTTTTTTATTTCCATTTTCTTTAAAACGTCCAACCTACACACATGCTCCGTCGATGGAATTCTTAGCATCCTTCTGTAGAGCCACATATCTGTTACCTCAAGTATCCTCTTCAATTGTGATGAAATTGTGCAGCCTTCACTGTCAATCACAAGCGGATTGATATTACATAAACGAATGGACATTCTTATCTTTGATTAAAATCACATCTCAAGTTTCCTCTTCATTTGTGAGTAAATTTAGTTCAATCTTTGTCATATAGAAAGATTGATATTACATAGCAGTTGAGCACTCTTTTCCTTGTTTCTAATGACATTTTCCAGTTTCTTAATACTTTGTTTCACATGTGGAAGCTATATTTCCCTATTCCAATACAGCTTCGGATTTCGGAGTCATATTACACCGGTTGATATGTTTTTCGCCCCAAATGTTGTTGGGCAATGGGTACATGTTTCTGGGCTATTTTTTTCACGCTGTATCTGAAAATCAATTCCATTTTGCCCCATCAAATCACATTCTCTCAGTACAGATAATTTCTATTTTGCTTAAAATAGGCGGAAATGATTAATTCACAGGGTTATGCCACGGCTTACATAAGTGACATAGTTGAAGCATTTTGTTTCATGTTAAAATGATTTATCACTCAAGAAAAAAGTATCCAAATAACTTTCAAAATGAATTCTAAGCTATTTCAGTTCAGATAAGCTGACCTGAAAATGCCTGATTTTATGAGAGATATCTCACTGGGAAATGTTCTTGTGCTTTCAATGTTCTTAGCTTGTTAAAACTTTGTGATCTGTTTCTTCTCAACTTTTCATAGAAGAAGCTCTTTAGAAGTCATTCAAGAACAGTGATTTTACTTTTTATTAGTAGTTTTCACTGTAAGCCTGAAACCGTCATAAGATTTTATCATATCGCTTGAATTTACGGAGGCGTGGTGCTGTCATGTAGTCTCTGTTTAACATGCATAGGAACATCGATAAATGAGGGTTGTTAGGGTGTTTGGTGAATGTATTTGAGACTATCAAGATTAAAATTTTCTTTATCAGCGCTTAAAATAGCCGCCAAACACCAGATAGGCATGGCCAAAAAGACACTTTGCAGATGGGATGTTAACATGATGTCTGATTTCTGCTAGCGCATCAAAAGAGATCAACATTTTCAAAAGCACCGTAAAATTTCCAAGAAAAGAAGATTTATACTTTTGGATGGACAAAAATGAATGTATTTTTCTTTCTTTTGTATCTTCTTTGTGTGTTTTGATTTCAAAAATTGATGACACATGTTTGCCTTAATTTAATTTTGTTGTGAGATTTTTCTGAAAACATTTTGTGAACTGAAAATGCATTAAGTTATTGGGATATTTTTTTTCTTTTATCATAAGCTATTCTAACCTGAAAATGTCTAAGGTTGGTTCTACTTGGCCCTGGCATATCACTTTTAAATGGGTATTTTGTCCTATTTTAAGAAAAATAGAAATTATCTGTACTGAGAAAACGTGATGGAAAATGGACTTCCTTCTTTTTTCTTAATTGCTCTAGAACTTTCTGTTTCTTTCTTTCTTGAGCTCTTTTTCTTCCCACCTTTTTCTTAACATTCTTCTTTCTTTTTTTCTTTCTTTCTTTCTTTCTTTCTTTCTTTCTTTCTTTCTAGGTTTCTTTCTTTCTTTCTTAATTGCTTTAGCACTTTCTGTTTCTTTCTTTCTTCAGCTCTTTTTCGTTTCTTGTCATTTTTTCCTTTTTTCCTGTG
>OZ038496.1:14939922-14959922 GCA_964036315.1 Acanthosepion esculentum | reverse complement strand
TCTGTGCCCACCAGATTTTCTGTATCTTTCATTACGAATATCTTGAGTTTTTTTGTTTTTCCGTGGAATTTCACATTTAAGATCACTTCTCCTTCGAATTTTATACGCTTCCCTGTAACTGACTTAGCAATTTTCTGTGTATGTATCATGGTCGGTCTATTAAGCTTTCTCCATGTCTGTAGGTTCATTATCGTTAGATCCGAACCTGTGTCTAGTTGTAATTTTATCTTTTTATTTAAAATTTCAAGTTCCACATAATTTCTTATGTTAATATTGTCTTCTTCGTGCATTCTAGTATCTCTTATCTTACTAGTAAATTTTCTGTTCCTACATTGGGATGCCTTGTGACCCATTTTTCCACACGCTAGACTTTTTTATATTTAAAACGACAATCCTTATTCCAGTGTAGTCCTCCACATCGATAACATGCAGATGGGGGTAGCTTATATTTGCTTTGATTTTTGTCATAATTTGTCCTATATGTTGTACTTTTTCCATTATTATAGAATTTTTGTTTTCTTTCCGGGGAGGGTGAAAATCTTTTTTCATTATTATAGAATTTTTGTTTTCTTTCCGGGGAGGGTGAAAAACGTAAACTTTTGTTCAACTTACGTATATGTGCTGACTCCTCGATATCCTTCGAGTCCTTCTTTATACTCAGGCATTGTTGGCAGTCTTCTGATAATTTTTGTAGTGTTAATCCAGGCTCATTTTGCAGTTTTGAAAGCATTCTTTTGCGCATTTCATTATCCTTAGCTGAGACTAACCCTTGTACAAAAATAAGACTCTTGAAATTGTCCGGAGTTAATTCTGCCAACTTGAAGTCGTCGCAATGTTTGCTCACGATTGCGGCGAACGTGGAGTAGTCCTCCTTTTCGTCCTTTACGAGGTTAAGACATTTTCACCTTTTGTGAAATAGTGACGTCTTTGGACTGAAAAGCTCTGTAAGGCATGTCAAACGTTAACTCATTTGTCTTTTTTTGGCAAGATTTAATCCACAAATTTTGTGTATTCTTCTGTTCCTAATTTTCTGAGTAACAGACGTAGCTTCTTTGCTTCTGTCCAGTTTTGACAATCGATGTTGAAGATGTCTTCATGACGTCGAAAATAGTCCCCGAAATTTTTATCCTCTTCTAGGGAGTAATTGACTGTTTCTATTGTATTCCACACTGCGTCTTTGGAAAAAGTCGCCTCTTTTTCAATATTTTGTTGTTTGTTACCCGCTACCTTTAATATTAGTTCCTGGAGTTACTTTTGTCTTTCTTCATTTTGCATTTGTCTTTCTTGATTTTCCTTCTGCGTTTGTAGTAATTGCTTTTGCCACTTCTCTTCCATTGTTTCTTGAAATTGTAATTGCTCTTCATTTTGTCCTTCTTGGAGTTGTAATTGCTGTTCATTTTGGTATTTTACAAGTTCTACTAAAATACTTTTAAAATCCTCCATGAAAAGAATCTTCCGAAAAACTCGATTTTCCGTATTTTAATCCTCGTAAATCTTTGTCGCCAAGTTGTTGTGGATACTGGCAGAAAATCGGCAATTTTTTCTTTTGAGTCTCCGAGAAGTGCAAATTCTTGTCGCCCAAGCTGTTATGGTGAGAAGAGAGAGTTTTTTTCTTTCTGTATAGTATTTCTCGTCACCAAGTTGTTGTGGTCGGCAAGGGAGAATTTTTCTTTTTTTTTCTTTTTCCTTTCCCGTGTGAATTCGAATTCCTCGTCGCCAAGTTGTTGTGGACAACGAGGGAGAATTTTGTTTCGTTTTTCCTTCCGTGTGGGTTCAAATTCCTCATCGCCAAGTTGTTGTGGATTCCGGGATGAAATCCGGTAGCAAATAATAACAAACGCCAAGAATGAATATAGGAAATAAATGTATTAACGTAATAATACAAACTGGTAATACAGGTTAGTAGTTCCAGGAATGCGGGTTAATAGAAATATATATATATATATAGTCTTTGGTATCGACGTATTGCTGTATGACTTCTTACTGAGTCTATGTGCTTGTTACTGTGACTCTTGCCGCTACGTTATTCTACCGTTCTACTCGACCGACTCAACGTTCTGCCGGGTATTTATCGGTAGTAGTATATGTATACCTTGGGTGAGTCCATTTGTGTAAAAAGGGGACATCCCTCAACAGTTAACAAGTTAAATATGGCCTATATATATATATATATATATATATATATATATATATATATATATATATATATATATATATATATATATATTAACTTTAGTGTCCGAAAAAATCGGTGTGTCAAATGAACGGTTGTTCCTTTTATACCGCCATTACTGGATATACTTTTGACTCCTTCGGCAATGCTTATTAGAGTGGAACTTCGGTTCACGAATTTAATTCGTTCCTGAAGGCCGTTCGTAACCCGAAATGTTCGTAAACCGAAACTATTTTTTCCAATAGGAATGAATGTTGAAAAAAGTCACAGTACAATAAAATTAGAAAAGAAAAGCACGAAACGACACACAAATGTATACAACACGGCGGTCGACTCAGAAATTATTCCGTTCGAGTTAACTCGGTTCGGCAACGTTTGTTCGAGAACCGAAATTTTGTTCGATAACCGAGGCATTTTCATCTCAAATTTTCTATTCCAAAACCCTTTGTTCGACATGTGAGACGTTCGAGAACCGAGGTTGCTCTGTATTTTAAAGAGCAATGATTAGAATTTTAATAAAAGACAAACAAATGAAGGTGCAATTATACATTTTCTCTATTCTTGAGAATTGATAATAAAGTACTACTTATTGATTAAATTGCATATTAACAAGAATAATTTTACATTTACAAGTTTATAAAAGTATGTTAACCAACTATAATGAAATATTTATCATTTACCATACACAAATCTATGCATAAGAGACAAGTACAAAAATTATGGTTTTGCCCAGCCCCCGCAAGCACTGTCACGCTGACATCGGTATTACAACGGACCCGCCTCTCTTATTGCGGTGAGGAAGGTGCTGCTGGAGATTCTAACCCTGCATTATAATCTCTGGTACTGAGCAACTTCTCCCATCTAAAATGAGGAGAAACATACATCCTTGTGCAAATTAATTGAAACAAAACAAATAATTCCGTTATTATTTACTTTTTTTCAATAAAACATGACCCAGTGTATATGTTAGTATTTCGTATGTCCATTCCACTAAGTCATTCGTTGCAGATTGACGACAGATTCTCGATTGGATTGGAGTTTCCGGGCCAGTCTATAGTACTTTGATTTGCTCACTGGTAAGGCTTGCCAGTATGTTCGCGCAGCGTTACAATTCTCGTACGCTTCCTTGGAGTATCGTCCATCGCAGAAAATGGCCGTAAGACAACTAATCGACAGTCAAGACAATATTGAGAGGGCTTGATAAAAAAAAATGATGCAGTCATGGATGACGCAATATTTTTCAAGGCCAAACAAATTTCATCAAGAACCCCAAAATTAGATACATATTACTGCACACCACTGCAAATATCCTAATCTGAGGAAAAAATAGAAATCGATTACACCCTGTCACCCCAGTGGGTCTAAATCTGGCCGTATAGTGAAAGAAAAGAAATTAAAGTAGTTGTTTCAATGAATTTGTACAAGGATGTACCTCCACTTACAGCACAAGAGGGATAACCACACCTAGGTAAACCTTCATTGGCTAATGGTTAACACCTGTGTAGACTAATGAATATCAGGCTGAAAATGTCTTCCGGGAGTTTATCGACTCTGATGACACCAGTATTTTTTATTTCCATTCTGATAGAATAGTGATTTTCCAAGCGTAGCTTAGATGTGGCACAAGGCCGAAGGTAGGGGACACTCGAACTCACAACTCAGTCGGAATTACACCATTACACCATTACACCACGTCGAGGTACCCTAAGGATTTTCCAAGCGTAGCTTAGATGTGCCATAAGGCCGAAAGTAGGGAACACCCAGTGACGATCGAACTCACTTCTCAACCGTAATTGTTTTAGCGAGACAAGCTTGCTAACTATTACACCACACCGAGGTGACCCCATTTTGATAGAATAAATTAACTTCCAGATCGTTGACATTATCTTGGCATTTCTACCTGTGCTCATTTCAGCGAATAAAACTATTTGAGCCTAGTTAGGATTTTTAAAGTTGGTGTTGCGTTGTGATGTAATGGATATCGACTCGGAGAGACGATATCCATTACACCACAACGTCTCGGTAGAGCCGAGTAGAGCCGAGTTCGAATTCCAGTCGAGTTCGTGAGATTCACTTGCGCACAAATATACTTGGGAAAGGTATGAACCCATCTCTTCCCCCCAGCTAAATGGTACATGTGCATTGTCAAAATACAGTAGAACCCCTGACAATTGGACTCAGAATGCCGTCCGGATATGAGGAATTGGTTACAAAGTCCGGATATGAGGGGTTGTATTTAGATTTAAAATACACGAACTGAAATTAGGTTTAACATTTATTTTCAATGTTTTGTAGTAAACAAAATAAGCTAATGGTGAGTGAAATATAACAGAATTGATTTTAAGGAAAAAGAAGTAAATTATGTAATGTTAATGAAAATTCATTAAATTAAGTCTGTCACGTATGCAAAACAAATAACGTAACAAGGATTTTTTTATCGCTGTTGCATGATGATTCTTTCTCTTCTAATGGCATTCTCAACTTTTTCCGTATTTCGTTTTGCTTTTGTTCTTGAATTTTTTAAAACGAAAGACCCTTTTTAACTCTGCGTGCGTTATTGCAATTGTCATAGCTGAATGCTGGCTTTCTTTCCATAAAACTGACAACCTTTTCAATAGTTTTTTCGATTTCAGTCCAGGTTTAATCACAATCATGTTTTTTATTTCCTTCTTCATTGTGACAGTGTGAACACTGGGGAATAGTTTCTTTGGAAGATCTTATATCATACAATGTTGACTTTCCTATGTTGAACTCAGCCTTTAGTTACAATGAACTTTCACTAGCGCCTAGTCTGTTTAAAATCTCCACTTTTTGCGATAACTCCAAAGTTGTTCTTTTCCTCTTATTCACATCATCTTTTGCACCAATACAAGCCATTAGGGTGAAATAAGCATAAGCAATTATCCAAAGTAAATTTCCTGAAAAACATGAAATTTCAAATCAGTTACATATCACCCAAATAATTCAAATATACACATCAAAATCATGTCCGGATATGCGGGATTCCGGATATGCGGGATCCCGGATATGAGGTACCCCTGATATGAGGGATTCTACTGTATATGCTAAAATAAATTTCTATGTACAAGTTGCATTATCACGCTACAAAATTAAAAATAAATATGAATTATGCTACAGATTAAAAAATGAAATAAAACGAATAAACTCAGTGGAATATGTACAAGTGACCTATAAATTGTGTGATCTACAATAACTCTTAAGTCATGCAAGGGATTTACACTTTCCCGCAAAGGCAACACAAACACTCCTGCTTTGATTATTGGATTGTCTGTTGATATTGTGAGATTTCACGTGGCGGGCTAATCCGGACGTGTTTCAACAATATTTTTTTTTAAATTGAGAGGGTAAATCTAGAGAAATAGTTGCGTGAAGGTTTTAGTGTGTCGGAGTTAACTCCTCATTAATTGTCCAAATTGTTCACTAAGACACGCTCTCCCTACACTATAAATACTGGGCGATTTCTTGCCTCGTTCTATTTTTACTTTACATTTCAGCGGGCACATTTTAAAAATGTGATCTCTCGCAGAGATCTGCTTTTTGCCCACTTGTGGGAAAACGCCATCAAACACACACACACCCACACACACACATACACGTACATACGAACATTCATTAAAATGCAAACTATTTACGTTCATGCACAAACACAATGTCCATTGTAAATTTTGTTGTTTAATGCATATACTTGTTTGTGTGTGTGTATATATATATATATATATATATATATATATATATATATATATATAGGGTGTCCATAATGTTCGTGTGCACTTTAAAAAAATTATAACTTTATTTGTATTTAAGATAAAAATAATTTGTAAAAAAGGATTAGAAAGAAGTAAATCTATATTTTTTAAGTTTTTATTGAAATTTTATTTAAGTTTCCACATGTCCTCCATCATTAACAATACAAAGGGTAATACAATTTTGCAGTTCACGGAAAACATTTGCCAACTCATTTACAGTAATGCCTGAAATCACATTAGTTGTTTTAGCTATACTTAAAACTAGGTGCATTAACATTTTTGCAGATTATTTCTATCTCAAATACAAATAGTTATAATTTTTTTAAAGTGAACACTATCTTTATGGACACCCTGTATATATATATATATATATATATATATATATATATATATATATATATATATATATATATATACATAACATTTTTAGGCATTTAAAACAACACGCCTGGCCGCATACACAATTCCGGAAAATCCTCGTCGAGAACACAACTATACTTAAACATGAAAACAATAAACAAAAACTAAAAATTCTTGAAGCTATATACATAAAACAGTTGAAACCTAACCTGAACAAAATAAACTATGAAATCTCCACAAATATCCTTAAATGCCTATAATTAGTAACAGAAGCCATTGGTTCATACCAACGGCTTTCCATACTCAATACTCATCGGATTCACACTCGCGTGGTCATGTGTGACATCATGAGCTGTGGTGCGATTTTCGCTTTCAGCGTCTTATATGCACGTGTTTATCGTTGCTTGGAAATCATCCATGTAAACAAAAACAGACTATCATCAATTTCTTGTTCGTGTATTGCTTAATATATTGTGTAATTGTCATCTTCGATAATGGCTTATGTAAGCCGAAAGCTTAGATTGGATTAAAAAATATGTATCAATATTGTGATTTTCTTTCATTGTTTAATGATAATGTTATTAAGCTTATCAGACGATATGAAAAGAACTTACATAAAATATATAGACAACACTTATCTATATTATTTAATGAAACATGTATGAATATATATATAGAGAGAGACAGCTTAAGAATGACAAACACAGCTACAAAAATCGCACACAAAAATTTTGTATCTGTTTTCACCTTTGCGGATGGTTTCTAAAAAGAGGTTACTCACTCGTACCGTATTTTCCGCATGTTAAAACGCAACCCCCCCCCTAAAAAATCACCCTACGTCTTAGCAGCGAAAGGTTAAGTTGTAGCGAGGGGTTCGCCAATCTTCACGAGATCCATCACGAGATATAAGCAATAACAAACCCCAGACATATATTATAAGCTTACAAGTTTTTTTTAAGCGTTTTACCCAAGCAAAGCGGGAAGCCACTAGCACGCAGGGGGTCACAGAGAATTGGAGTGGGACCAAATAGGAGTGATAGAGGAAAGGATGAAGAGAAGGTTAGGGGATAGATCAAGGCATCTGGAGACGTCGACTGACATTGCATTTGAATAGTTGGAGATTATAGCTATCAGGGAAACAGTAAAAGGGGAGGGAGTTCCACAGACGGGAGGTGCGAGACATGAAGGTATTGGAGTACAAAAGACGGCTACATTTAACAGTTTCGACAGTGAAAGGGTGTGAGCGAGATGCCAGCCTAGTAGAACGCTTAAATTCATGAAGTCTATGTAATAAATACTGTATTATTATTATTATAACATATACATTGTTTTTTGGGGGTTTTTTTTGGGGGGGGGGGTATTGATGATAACCAGTAGGCAGCTTCCTACCCGTACTGTAAGTTTTTCGCTCATTAAGTTGAATTAGATAATGTTAATTAATGTAATAATAGAAGTGGACAGCAAATATGGATCTTCGTGCCCGCAAATGTTTTTCCCTTGACACCGCTAATATTTTAAATACCTTTACTCCTCGTTAATCTTTATTGTTTTAAAATGCCATGATTAGAAATTTAATAAAAGTTGAACACATGAAATCGATTTTATACAAATTTCTTTGTTCTTTAGAATCGACAACAAAAATAATAAACACGATTTATTTATTAGATTTTTTATTTACACTATTTATTATATTGTTCATTGGAACGGTTGGCAAAACATTGGCCAATTGATTTGCACTTTATAAAATGGTAAATAATAAGGATTTCCTTACAGTTGATTCACAAATTTTAATAATTTATTAAAGGCTTATAAATTTCTAAATAAAAAATGTTTTCATATTTATTTCTTTATAAATTGGTAAATGATAAATATTGCATTAGTTTTAATTGTATTAGTTTTTAGAATGTTGTGAATATAAAATTATTCTTGTAAATAAACAATCTAAATAAATAGTGTTTAAAATTGTTGTTGTAAATTCTCTAAACTTTCATTACGTGTTTAGGTTTTATTTGAATTCTAATAATCGCTTTTTAAAACTATAAACATTGCAGTGGAGTGAAGATAGTTACAATAATGGCGGCATCTGTCTATATTTCTGAGATGAGGTATTATGTACAAAATTTACATCATTCGTACTATTGTCCTCATCTTTGTCGCCATACTTATTACAACGTTTCGGCCGTTGTACGCTCCGGCCTTCTTCAGGTGGTTGGAATCTCGAAAAAAAATTGCAGTATGAGCTCTGGTAAAAAATATATATGATAACAGCAAAAATTGCAATATGAGCACTGGTAAAAAAATGTTCTGAAGACTATTTCTATTATACCCAGAAATTCATACACAGATGTCCTCAAGGACACATGGCACGGTGTATAAAGGCGTTAGTTAGATGTGAGTTCAATACCTGGTAATGGGAGTGGTGAACTTTCAGAGGTGAATTAACAGGAGATAACTGACATTCATTAGACATGACACGTGGAACTAGAACAGTCTACCCCAGTGAGCGAAATAAAGGGTTCAGTTCGACATTCCAACCACGTGAAGAAGGCAGGAGCGTACAACGGCCGAAACGTTGTGATAAACATGGTGACAAAGATAAGGACAATAGTCTGAATAATGTAAATAGTGTGAATAATGGCGGTGTCAATAGAAAGACCGTCCTTTTGGTACTACATTTTTTTCGGGCATTAAGGTTCAAGTTCAACACCTACTCAAACACCTACTCAAACACCTTGATCCAATAAAGAGAAATAATGACGGATAAAAAATTTAAAATTATATCAGTATATTTAATATATTCAAGATATTTACTATATTACTTTTGGTACCCCATATATATATATATATATATATATATATATATATATATATTAAATAAAAACAGACCACTTTAAGGTTCCATATAATAAATTATTTCACCACAGCCCTTTTAAAAGACAGCGGATCATCAGATTTTATTTCCAAATGTTGAAATGAAAAATGTTTGGAAATAAAATCTGATGATCCGCTGTCCTTTAAAAGGGCTGTGGTGAAATAATTTATTATATGGAACCTTAAAGTGGTCTGTTTTTATTTAAATTATTAGCTCTGATTTACATTGAGCTCTCTGGATTTTATCCTACCCATACGGATTACCTAGTTTTTCGTAAACTAAATATATATATATATGATGGACTCTCCCGTCGAACTCGTCGTATGAGGGTCAGACAGATCAGTTCCCAGAAACTGAAAGGCCGACACCCACACAGGATTTGATTATAGTGGTGAAGGCTTTGTGCAGGGCCATCCACACTTTCTGGTGCAACGAATGCCACAAGGTCCCCAAACGACCCTCCGCAGGTTTTGAATTCAGAGTTGTCCTTCTCCTAGACCAGTTGCCATCCAAGGCTATAGAACCCAGTCTGTCCTGCTATTTACCCATAGTTGGAGGGAGAAGAGGAGGATTCACACCTTTCCCAAGGGTGTTAGCACATAAGTGAATGTAATGGATTCGACTGGAATTCGAACTCGGCTCTCCGATTCCTCAATCCAAGCCGTTATCCATTACTCCACGGTGCCTTATATTGGGTAATAATCCGTTGGTATATAAATCCAAGTGAATCGTAATAATATAATATAAAATATTAAAACTGATTCACATAGAGAGCTCAATGTTTTATTCAAACAGAGCATATAAATTACATACAATAGGAATTAAGATTACTCCATGGTCATGATAATTACGCCTTACAAATTAAGATTAATTTGTAAGGCTTTCCAAACCCATCAGGTTAATAAGAAAAAATAAAATGAAACTGGCTAAAAAAAATTAAAAGCCTGTCAGAAGCAAAGAAAAGAAAAACAGAAAAAGGAAGAAAGAGTAAATTAAATAGGGAAAAGACACGTGGAAGAAAAGGAGAAAGAAGAAAGAAGAGGAAAAAATAATCTTCTTTCTCTATTTCTTTCTCTTCCTACCTTGTCTTTTCCATGTTTAATAACAATCCATTGAATGACACGATCCTTACTGTATAAAATTGTTGTCAGATGGATCTAAAACACTAGATCTACAGCCTGATGATGAAAATGTGAAATTTTCGAAAGTACTCACTGCTCTAAAACACCAGATCCATCTGACACCAATTTTATACATTAAGGATCCTGTCATTCAATGAATTGTTAGTAAATTAATACCTTATCTGTTAGCGAAGAGATTTCGCCATTAATTTCATTAATATTACTAATTAATTCTTTGTATGATTACCTATTGATTATATGTGTGTGTGTGTGTGTGTGTGTGTGCGTGTGTGTGTGTGTGTGCGCGCGTGTGTGTGTGTCTGTGTTAATATCCATCTGCCAGGGTAGCGAGGAAATCCCGATTGCAGACACCGGCTCGGGCACAATTGTGTTTGTCCAACACCCTCAGAGCCCACCAGTAGATTATACTTCAACTATGCTGAGCAGACCTTACTTATAATTTCTGGGAGAGACCGCATGATCTGGCGTGATCAATAATTCGAAGGGCCTCGGTCATGCTGACTTGTGACTTTGTGCAAAAAAAACTTTCGACGGCTTTCAAACAGTTCCCTCCACGCAAGTTTACTCCCATTGCTTGCGTCAACCCGTGGGATGAGTTTGCAATGGTCCCAAACGTAACTTCACTTATCTTCAATCTGTCCTGTGAGTATCAAATTTTACAAGTCCTCTTGCCTCATTATGTCCCACAGGAACTTCAACCGTCTCTTCCTGATGTTAAGTATAAGTTTCCTTTTTGTTGCCCTTGTCTCTAGAACTTCGTCGTTGTTTACATGTTCGGTTTGTGGTATCCTCAAAATCCTTCTGTAAAACCACACTTCTTTGCTTCAAGCCTCCTTTTCATATATAGGAGATTGTCTAGCATTCACTGCCATATAGGAGGACTGATAGTACATAACAGTTCAGTAGTATTTTCTTTGTTTCTAAGGACATTTTCCTGTTTCTTAATAATTTGCCCGGCTTTGGCGTGTGGGAGGAATCTTTCGCTGTCCCAATGCGTCTTCAGTATTTCGTGCCCCACGTTCCATAATCTGTTAATACGCTTCTCAGATATCTCAGTTATGTTTGATTCAATTATTTATTTAGACAGACCAAAAGCAATATTTTTCTTATTCATAGAATGCGTCCAATTCACTGCATGTGTGGTTCTTCCTTGAAGGACACCTTGTCGACCCAGGACCTTTGCCAAACCTGTTCAGAACCAGTATTATTGGGCGTAACACACTTGGCAAAACGTGAGACCAATATGATATAAAGAAAAGAATAAATTAAATTTAAGAAAAGAGGAACGATAGGGTGATGGAGGCAGCGACCAGATTCAGAAGCTTGGTGAATAGCTTTTAGTAATCTGATTGGAATTGTTCCCGATCAGGGCACGGATTAGCGAAATAATAATCGGAGGTAAAGCTGTCATATAATATTAGTCGCAATCCTTTGGTTGATGTGAAACGTGTCCAACTGTGTAAAACGAAACTCGAGCACCAAGCCCGGATCAAATTCTGTTAAAATAATTTATCTATGAAGCGTCATAAATAAATGTATGACACTGTCAGATTCTTCTTCTTCTTCTTCTTCTTCTTCTTCTTCTTCTTCTTCTTCTTCTTCTTCTTCTTCTTCTTCTTCTATGCGTTGTGTCCCTTCAAGACGTTGGCGATCATGACCCTCCACAATTTCCTACCTTTTGTAGCTCTGAGTATGGTTTGTCTTCTTGATTTAATTCTTATCCACTGTTTTGACAACCATTTACACAATGTTGCTAGGTAGGTTACTAGCGGCTTTCTTCTGCCCAACTTGCCTTCAATACATCCTGTGTGCATCAAACTCTCCAAGCCCTCTTTCCTTATTATGTGCCCTAGAAATTTCAATGATCTCTTTCTGATTCTAACCATAATTGGCCATTTTCTTCCCGTTTCCCGTAAAACTTCCTCGTTGGTTACACGTCCCACGCAGGCTATTCTTGGCAACCTTCTGTAGAACCACATCTCTGTTACCCTAAGTTATCTATTCACCTGTAAATAAAAAGGATTGATATTACATAGTGGTTCAGCATTGTTTTTCTTTGTTTTCTACTTTGTTTTTGAAAGGCATCTTTCTCTATTGCAATTCGCCTTCGGATTTCAGTACCACAATTTCCATCATCTCTTAAAACTCTTCCCAGGCATTTACAATTCTCTACTTGTTTGATATTGACTGACTCCAGTTTGTAACTTTGGCTAATTCTCTTGGTGGTAACCATACATTTCGTCATCTTATGACATCAGAATTCATTAACGTAGGAATTTGAAGGTAAAAATGTCTACTGATATGATAGTATGCCTTAAATCAGTGCTACTCAAAGTGGTGGTCCACGGACCAGTGCCAATACGCGAACCAGCAGCTACCGATACGCGGCCAGTGTCCAGGCTATGCTAAGGAATCATTTGTAAAGATTAAGGTTATATAATTTTTTTGTTTGTTTTTTTGTTTTTTTTTGTGGGGGGGGGGTAATAAACTGCTTATTTTTTTAATTACTTTTGATATGTTTTGATATTGAATTATTTTTTACAAAATAAATGAAAGATAAAAAATAGTCAACTCTTATTATATTCATTATATATATATATATATATATATATATATATATACATATATATATATATATATATATATATATATATATATATATATATATATATATATATATATATATCGTTTCCAGTATAAATTAATATTATCATGAAATATTACAGGTACGTGAGAAAAAAAAAATGTCTGTCTGCCATATCAGATAGTTTGAGAAGCACTGCTTTAAATAATTTGTAATACGTGACTAATCATATATATTTATCATATATAAATGGAAGTATGTACCTATTTGTCATAAAATGCCTCGTAGGTAGACAAATGGAATAGTCACCAGCTAGACTCAAACCTAACCGTAATGATCGGTATAACCATCTTGCTAACCATTAATCTGTTAACCTTTGACCTTATTGAACCGAAATGAAAAAAAAAACAAAAAAAAAAAACAACTAGCGGAAGAAATTTGCAATCTATGTATGGAGAAGGAAGTAAAAATCATTGAATTCAAAAACATGAATTGATTAATAAACAAAAGGAATTAAATTATTTCGATCTATCAATACACCGACACATTCCTTTTGGAAAACGTGAAAAATAACTATAAAGTTAGGGAATTTTATAGTTAAGGATAACAAAGTCTGTTAATGGTCAAATAATAAAAAAATATATATATTAGTGTGTGCAGCTTATCTTTTATATCATAAAGAAACAATTTATATAAAGAATTAAATAGCAAAGTGTTATGGTAACGTACCCATAATAATAATGGACTATTCCGGACATCATAAATACTGCGCCTCAAGAGGGAGCAGCGTCAGAGTCAGTCCTTTTTGGACGTCTCAGCTATTCGGTCGAACTCTCTGCCTCTGAGGCAGAGGGGAACTCTCTGCCTTTGGGCAGAGAGGAACTCGGACGAGGCTCCGCCGAAAGGCAGAGCCTCGTTCGGGGAGGTTGACCGGCCCGATCCCGTTTATACGGGATCTACGGGCTATTTTTTGGCCGAGCCTACGGGCTCGGGTACCTCACTTTAAACCCGGCCTTGTGCCACATCTGTCCCTCGTGGGGAGGACACTAAATACAGAGTCAGTCCTTTTTGGACGACACGGCTACACGGTCGAACTCTCTGCCTCTGAGGCAGAGGGGAACTCTCTGTCTCTGGGCAGAGAGGAACCCGGACGAGGTTCCGCCGAAAGGCAGAGCCTCGTTCGGGGAGGTTGACCAACCCGATCCCGTTTATACGGGATCTACGGGCTATTTTTTGGCCGAGCCTACGGGCTCGGGTACCCCACTTTAAACCCGGCCTTGTGCCACATCTGTCCCTCGTGGGGAGGACACTAAATACTTCAGAGTCAGTCCTTTTTGGACGACTCGACTAGACGGTCGAACTCTCTGCCTCTGAGGCAGAGGGGAACTCTCTGCCTTTAGGCAGAGAGGAACCCGGACGAGGCTCTGCCGAAGGGCAGAACCTCGTTCGGGGAGGTTGACCGGCCCGATCCCGTTTATACGGGATCTACGAGCTATTTTTTGGCCGAGCCTACGGGCTCGGATACCCCACTTTAAACCCGGCCTTGTGCCACATCTGTCCCTCGTGGGGAGGACACTAAATACTTCAGAGTCAGTCCTTTTCGGACGGCTCGGCTAGACGGTCGAACTCTCTGCCTCTGAGGCAGAGGGGAACTCTCTGCCTTTGGGCGGAGAGGAACCCGGACGAGGTTCCGCCTAAGGGCAGAGCCTCGTTCGGGGAGGTTGACCGGCCCGATCCCGTTTATACGGGATCTACGGGCTATTTTTTGGCCGAGCCTACGGGCTCGGGTACCCCACTTTAAACCCGGCCTTGTGCCACATCTGTCCCTCGTGGGGAGGACACTAAATACTTCAGAGTCAGTCAGAGACAGAGTCGCGGTCAGACGATTACTGTAAGACATTGGAATAGTGATACTTGTCGAGAACATAATTCACTCTAACCAAATCGGATATTCTTTAATAATACTTCTACTTCTTTGTACATATTTCTGTTTGTAATATATCTGTGTTATTCCATACCTGTGTTCGAGTCATTCTTCATTGGTTATACCTTGGACCATCACCGTGGTACAAGGAACTTGGACCATAACACAATGTTAATGTGATTAATGGCGAAATCACTTCGCTAACAAGACTCAATGAGACATTAACTTACTATCAATTCCTTGAATAATAACATCCTTATTTTCGAATTGTTGCCAGACACACCAAACAGGTTGTCAGACACATGCCAAGCACTTTTGACAATTACAAATTGTCATCTTCAGGGAACACATTTTCTTATATATAGGCAAACACTAAAACAAAATATGTGTAGACTGAAAGATGATTTTTTAAAATTATGCTGATAACAACTCTATGATTTTTAATCGATTTTTGCAATTTGGAGAAGCAGATAACTATTGCTCATTCCAGAGCTTGATCATTATTGTTACATGCGTGAAGACATTTACAGATTCATTTACAGATAATGTTTCCCCATCCATCACAACTTACAGAATTTACATTACGAGTCTATGACAGCACTGAAGGTTAATTTAAGGAAACTTTGATATTCTTACGATAGGGTGATAAAAAAAAGTTATCGGCATAACCTACTTTCCAAAATCTGTTCAAACTTTTGAAGTTGAATTGGAATCATTTTGGGCCGAGAATCTTTAAAGCATATCTGTGAGATTCAATATTGTGGTTGTTTTATTTCGTTTTATGTCTGTATTGATTTACCATAGTCCTGTGCATAACGATGAACTACTTCTGGCAGGAACACCTCTGATAGGGAGATTGGAGGTTTTTAGGAGTAAGGAACCCCTTCTTAATTGTTGTTGTTGTTCCCAAGTTCACCCTAACCTGGGTTGGTAACACCTGTTAAGGCCCCAGCTATTCGCACATAGTGAGCCTCCCAAAGAAAAACAAAACACTATGAAAATATAAAAATAAATTTTATAGTAAAATTACCAGCAATATATATTTATAGTAAAATGACCAACAATACTTTTTAATGATCAGCAAAGCATATTATAGTAGAATTACCAACAATCATTTTATAGCAGAATGACCAACAATATATTTTATAGCAGAATGACCCTCAATACATTTTATAGTAGAATGACCATCAATACATTTTATCTGTAGTTGAAGGTATACAATTGCATTCAAAATATTCAGATTTCGACATTAAATAACCCATAGAGGTTGAAATACTGCTAAACGAAATCAACCAACCAACTAATTTGTCTATATTTTTCCTTTTACAAATAAGACGACTTTTAAGAAGTATTTTCTGTCTATCGTAATTAAAAGTATAATCAGCGTGCAGAGTTCAAACTCCAGCCCAATCAGTTGTGTTTACTTTCCCACAAATGTCTTTAATAAAGTCATGAACCCATCTGTTTTCCCTCCATTCTAGCTGTAACTTAAATAGCGGGGTAGGCTGGATACTCTAGCATTAGGTGGCAACCAGCCTAAAAGAAGGGGAATTTGAATTTCATATCAAGGATAACAACTGACTTTCTCAAGAAGTTTTTTTTATTGATTGACTCGTTTTCTATGGCTTATCAACCCTTTTGCAGCTTCTTTAAAGCCATAAAATATATTTATAGTGCAAGAATCTCTTTTGATAGGAGAAAAGATAACAATAGTTTAGTGATAAATGTTTTACTAATTAACCCATAGCTGGGGGAGAAGAGGTGGATTCGTACCTTTCCCAATTATATTTGTACGTAAGTGAATATGACGAACCCAAAGGGAATTGAAACTCGGCTCTCGTAATAACAATTCTGACCCATTATCCATTACACCACCCTCGCATCCGAGCGTACAACACCTGGTATTCCTAAACGGTCACCTATCTAGTTACTGACCAGTCTTGACGTTGCTTAACTTCGGTGATCGTACAGGAATCGGTGTTTAATGTGATATGGCTGTAAGCTTTCCCAAGAAGGTATAGCAATACAATGATAATAAAGAAATGGAGTTTCTGGAGAGTCATGATTGCCTTTGTCTTGAAAAGATATGGCGTTAAAATATTATTAGAAGTTTAATTAACTAGATTTTCTGAAACACGCTAAAGTGTGTTGAAACCCCCACAGTATTTAGTATTGATGAAGTTATCGCTAACATATTTTGTTGAGATTTATAAATTCTACGTTTCGTTCAGTTTCGCAAAACAATCAATGAAATTTGAATAAGCTGATTTGTTTGGAAAAATACTTTGACAAAAACCTTACTTGACTGTTTAATAATTTCTTTAATTTAATTTAATTTTATAGGACGTCAAGGTAAACAATATATTTTTAAGAAAATTTTTTTTTCCTTTATAACAGCAAAGAAGAAATTCTTAGGATTTCTTACTCTTAAGCCTGCAACATACAACTGACTATGCGTAAATATTTCTTTCTGGAGCCAAATTCTAACTTTTTGAAGAATTTGGCCTTGCGATTCGTTTATAGTTCTCGCAAATGCAGGGCGAACTGGAAACTGGATTCTTGTATTTATATACAAGATATGCAAAAGAAATGATATACAAAAATAAACAATATATGCAAAAAAAACATCTGTCTATATCTCTGAGATGAGGTATTATGATTATTTGCATTAATCGGACTGTTATCATCGAGGACACATGGCCCAGTGGATAAAAACATTGGTTAGATCCAGTGACTAGAGTGGTGAGTTTGATTACCAGGCTACAGAATTAGTGAACCAAAAAAACTTGAGTTAAAGGGAAATAACTGAGACATCCGGAAGAGGCATGGCACGTGGAACTAGAAAAATCTACCCCCCCACACACACGAAATAAAGGGTTCGAAATTCCAATCACCGAAAATTTGTGAATATGAAGATGAGCATAACAGTCCGAATAATGCAAAAAAAATATTGCATTTTTATTAAATAAGTATTTGTTATTTTAATCATTAATTTTTTTTTTAAAAGTGGAAGCATTTTGTCTGTTAAATAGTAAAACTTTTAATTTCTCCAAAAGGATTAATGTAAATTTATTGTACTAAGCTACGCACGCTTGTAAAACCAACTGCACTTTGTACTCCTTTACCTGTTTGCACTTATCCCCAAAATTTGCTTTCGATCGGTCAATGTATGGTTATTTTAGGGGGGGGGGTGACAGATGGACAGACTAACAGAAGTCTCAGAGTTTTATATATAAATTACTTGTCTTTGTACATTTTCTGTTTACTTTTGCATGTATGTGTCTATCAGCAACTTTGTGTGTGTGTGTGTGTGTGTGTGTGTGTGTGTGTGTGTGTGTGTGTGTGTGATTTTGTTGGTGCACCTGGGGGGGGGTCTGTTGTCCAATTTAATTATGTATTACCCAGTGACAAGAAGAATAAATAAAATAAAAGTAAATCATCCAAGTTGAGGAAGAAAAAGACATTCTTTTTTATTTTTCAAGAATATTCAATGTCTGCAAATCAAGGCACTGAAGTTTTTTTGTGGGGTAAAATTTTTTTTTAAAGACTAAGAAATCTTTTCTTTTTTTTTTATCATTTCAGTTGAACCAATAGTGGGAGTATTTGCATGTTAGATAATAAAATTTTTAATTTGTTTCAAAGGATTAATGAAAATGTGTTGTACTAAGCTAGACATCCCTGTAAAACCAATTATACTTGGTATCTCCTTACCTGTTTGCAATACACAAAATTTGATTTGGATTGGTCAATGTCTGGCTATTTTAGAGCGTGTGACAGACGGACTAACGGGAGTCACAGAATTTTATATATAGTTCGATGACATTTTGCTGAAATTTGTTTTGATATTGGTCCTCAACCAAAATATAATAAAACCTTTTGACTTTTTAATCGTTATGCTAACATTTGAGCTGCACCTACATATTATCGCGTGTTTGTGCCTAATCCTTGAAAATCTTTGAAAAAAGATAGAAAACGTAACGTTTATTTTAACTCGCTCCTGCCAACGAGATTGATCGGATCAAAAGAGATAAACGTATGTACATTTTTGGGAACATCTTACTTTGTCCCTTTTAATAACAAGGAAATTATACTTTATAAGCGCAAAGAAGCGCTATTTTTAACTTTATGGCTATCAAGGTCTTGCAGCCTGAAACATTTCTTTCTCTTTCTGAGAGACGTCCTTCATTCTTTCATGGTTTCGGTATCAAGTAAAATGTAGCATTTGAAATATTGATTTTAAAGACTGACTCTCTATAAACACTTAGAAAATTGGCGCAATACAATCCTCCTAATTCACTTTAGCTTTGTGCTTGACTAAATTAATCTTGATGATGCTCTCTATATTTTCACTGTGTATTGTTAATGATTTCACCCCAATCAAGGTAATAAAGCCACAAAGACGCAAGGAGTTACTGAGTGTGAAAGAATATAAGAAGAAAAACATTATTACGGTGCAATAACAGAAAATAACGACTGACATTGTATTTAAACTGATGAAGATCCAACTTGACTGGAAAGCAAGAAACCGAAAGAGAGTTCCACAACCGAGAAGTGCGAGGGAAGAAACTGTTGACATAGAACTTACGGTTACATCTCGCCTTCAGATGTAAAATGATGAGACCTTGCCGCCAATCTAGTATTACGCTTAAATTCATGAAGTTAAGGTATCAAATGGGAATCATCATCAGAAAAATTGTAATGAAAATATATCTATAGATAAGGCATATGGAAGCAACGTCAGGTCAGTGGGAAACTAACCGAAGCCGAGATACCAGATCAGGACCGATAAGATTGCAGGTTCTTCTTTGGATTACATCAAGAATCACTAAATACGTAGGAGAAGCAGACCAGATGTGACATGCATGAATAAATGGTAGACATATAAAAGTGTAAGATGGATTCTGACGAAAAAAATGCCTAGCAGTGAACCAACTTTCCTAGTAGCAAACCTAGAAGTTGATTAAATATAATCTTTCCGCTTCATGTCACCGTACCACTTAGAGAATTGGCGCAATATAATCTTCCTAATATGTTATTGTGTCCTCCTTCAAAAAAAATATGTTGGACTCTTCCGCCTACTATAAGAATAGTAGGAGAGAAGGCCTTGGGGGAACAGTCGAATAGATTGAACGCTGGGTCAACCGACACACACTCACTAGTCGTGCAATACTCTTCTGT
>OZ038496.1:14924922-14934922 GCA_964036315.1 Acanthosepion esculentum | reverse complement strand
GTGCTATACTATTTAGCTACAGTTTCCGTGTAAGATACAGGTTCGATTCCTGTCAGTGAACACATATTTTCTATTAGACTTCTCTGACATTCAGGTCGGTAAATGTTGTTAATACTGTTTATTATAAACAAAACGTGTACTTAAATATTTGTATATATATAAAATAACGTATAAACAGAAAATATATTAAAATAATTACCGGACTTAGTCCATTTCATATATATATATATATATATATATATATATATATATATATATATATATATATATATATATATATATATATATATATATGTATGTGTGTGTGTGTGTGGGGGGCTACATGTTTACTAAACCTAGCCTGGCACAAGTGTGGAATAGACACTGATGATTACACTGACTATATTGAGTTAGCCAGAAGGATTAGTTTGCTAACTGATTCTCTACAGTTAAAGATCTATCTATCTATCTATCTATCTATCTATCTATCTATCTATCTATCTATCTATCTGTCTGTTTCTTTCAATCTCATTCCCTAGTCTGTACATATATGCATTTATAAAATGGGACAAGATTTAATTGTATTGTATTGAATTGGAACTAGACAAGATGTGCCTTAACATGGTCCACGGAATGTAGACTAAATAACGGGTACAGTTCAAAAATTTCTGATGAAGGCCAGAGTGCACAATGGCCAACACAATGAGAATAGTTTCCGTGTAAATAATGTAAAGAATTATAAAATATTTTATATCACAATGTGTTACAAATCTATGTCAACCATCTTCTTTCTTTCTTTCTTTCTTTTTGTGTTAGCCGTCTTTCTTTCTTTCTTTCTTTCTATGTTAGCTGTCTTTCTTTCTTTCTTTCTATCTATCTATCTATCAGCCGTCTTCTTTCCACCTATTTATCTATCTATATATCTCAGCCTGCTTCTTTCTTTCTACCTATCTATATCTGCCTACTTATTTCTATCTAGCTATCTAAAACGAAGAGCGAGAGAGAGGAGGAGGATGAGGAGAAAAGAGAGAGGGGGAGAAGGAGAAGAGAGAGAGGGGGAGAAGGAGAAGAGAGAGAGAGAGAATGCCTATCAACACACAGTTTAATTGATTTGAATTTTCTAAATTTATTCGTTCCAAAAAGAATTCAAATTTATGATTCAAAGCGTCGGTTTTTCACCAATATGTCCGTCTTGTTGTACCCCAGTTTGTCATTTGTTTGCATTGAAAAAAATCATCCCACAAAATAACTCAGCTCGCTGGAGACAATCCTTCAAATCTACAAATCAACCATTTGTCCTTGCATGGAGTATTGCTGCCATATATGGTCTGGGGCCCCTTCTAATTGTCTCAAGGTTCTTGATAAAATCCAAAGACGGATATGCAATGTAATTGGCCCTGATCTGGCATCTCGTCTGCAGCCGCTCTCTCACAGACGTACCGTTGCCTCCCTCTGTGTCTTTTACAAATACTTTCACGGTAACTGCTCTGATCAGCTGCTTTCGCTGCTTCCCAGGCTTCATGAATTTAAGCGCTCAATTAGGCTGGCATCTCGCTCTCACTTTCACTGTCGAAACTGTTAAATGTAGCCGTCTTTTCTATCCCAATAGCTTCATGTCTCACACTTCTCGCCTGTGGAACTCCCTTCCCATTTCTTGTTTTCCTGATAGCTATAATCTCCAACTATTCAAATGTAACGTCAATCGACGTCTCCAGATGCCCTGATCTATCCCCTAACCGTCTCTTCATCCTTTCCTCTATCACTCCTCTTTGTTCTCGCTCCAACTCTGTAACCCCTTGCGTGCTAGTGGCTTCCCGCTTTGCTTGGGGTTGAATGCTTAAAAAAAAATTATTAATATTTGATATCTTCTCCACTGTTGTAATGGATAGCGGCTCGTATTGAGGAATCGGAGGGCCGATTTCGAATTCTAGTCGAATCCGTTACATTCACTTATGTGCTAATACCCTTGGTAAAGGTATGAAACCTCTTCTTCTCCCCACAGCTATGGGTAAATAGCAAGACAGAGTTCTGTAGCCTTGGATGGCAACTGGTCTACCGCAGAAAGAAATGTGACAACCTACTGCGGGAAAAATCTCTATCTCGTCAGTCATGTATCGAAAGATATATGATCGCCTAAGCGAGTATCACGCATGGCACATAACTGATCCTCTCCGGCTCCTGAATGTTTCGGCTGGGTGGTGATTATTATATCTCAGCCCCTCTCGGCAGCTAAGAAACACAACACTTTCCACAACCCTGTTTAAAGCAGCACTGCCAGCTCATGTTATGTACTAGCCAAGGCTTCCTCTGGGGTAAAAAGATTTCTGGCAATAGTCCCGGGTGTGCCAACCAACCGACCACAAAAGGGACAACTTCAACTTTTCCTTGGTACATTTTTTTTTTTTTAATCATATCACCCCAAGCAAGGCCGGAGGCCACTATCACGCAAGGGGTTAAAGAATGGTTGGAGGAAGAGCAGATAGGAGTGGCAAGGGAGGGGATGTGGAGAAAGAGAAAGACAGTGGGTCGATCAAGGCAAGGGGGCCACAAAAGATCCGGAGCGAGAGCAGATAGGAATGAGAAAAGAAAGGATGTGGAGAAGGGAAGCGGATAGATCAAGGCAACTGGAGATGTCGATTGACACTACACTTAAACCGTTGGAGATTGTATTTCTCAGGGAAACAGTAATAGGGAAGGGAGTTCCATAGGCGAGATGTGCGAGACATGAAGCTATTGGAGTAGAAGAGACGTCTACATCTAACAGTTTCCACGGTGTAGGGGTGGGAGCGGGATGCCAGCCTGGTGGGGCGTTTAAATTCACGAGGCCTGGGGACAAGCGAACGCAACTCCTCAGAGCAATTACCGTGGAAGTACTTGTAAAAAAGGCAGAGCGAGGCAACATCGCGTCTGTGAGAGAGCGACTGCAGACGAGATGACAGATCAGGGTCAATCACGTTGCCTATCCGTCTCTGGATCTTATCAAGAACCCCGAGGCAAACAGCATGGGCCCCAGACCATATATGGCAGCAATACTCCATGCAAGGGCGAATGGTCGATTTATAGACTTGAAGGATCGATTCCGGGGAGCTCCGATTTGCGCACTCCCAGTGATGTCAAGTATCCCCAGTAGGAAAGGTCGATTTTGGGACCGTGGTATTGCACTCAATTTGAAAGTTGGTGTTTCACGTGATAAATAATGATACTAAATATTTTTTCCAAATTTTTACCCCCTTTTGAGGAAACCAGTTTAAAGATTACGTTTAGGTTCGAAATCCGACTGTTGGAATTTCATTCCGGTGTTCAGTGAAAGCCTTATAGAACAGCCTTATAAAATTTATAATTTACTGAAGCTTTACAACTTGTATATGGACAAGATGCATGGCACAAGCACATTATTACCAAATCATTGTGCGATCAAATAAGACCTTCATTTACTTCAAAGGGAAATTATACTGAACAATTTAGCTGTATTATGGTGCAATATGTTATACAGTGTGATTTTAAAATAATTTTTTGTAATCTTTTACAATTTTGTTACACAGTTTTTTACTTATCGAATACAATAAAAACATGCATATTTTGCATGTGGTGATTCATAATTTGAATTCTGGTTTGAATATATTTTCCATTCAATGAATCTAATGCAAAAGATATTAACTTTATTTGCATTTATTCTTAAAATAGTAAAATTTTAAGTCAGTTCGTAAGCAAAAACCTGTGGAAATTAGTTATTTCTGTACATTTTTCAAAATGCTCAAAAATTGGTGAACGCTATGAATCTAACCTTTGGTAGCAGTACTGAGTGCAATGTTTATTTTCTAGAAAAAGGCATCATCAACTTCCCCTAATCCCAAAGGTGTATTATTATTATTATTATTATTATTATTATTATTATTATTATTATTATTTCCTTTGATATCTGGCGTTTACACATTTCTTTCCGGGTCCCGCCTAGGGACCTAAGGTTAGAAATGGCATCATGAAACTTTCCACTGCAAAAAAATATAAAAAAAATAAAAAAATAATTACATAGATAAAGCCCTTCGTAAAGTGTGGGCTGTACTTGTCAGAACAATTTTTTGTATCTCTTTGAGGCATGGACTTCCAGGGATCCCTTCAATCAGCCTACTGGAATCTTTTCCAACCAGTCCAAGGGCTCCAACTACAACAGGAATTGTTGATGTTCCCATGTGCCACATTTTTGAGATTTTATTATTATTATTATTATTATTATTATTATTATTATTATTATAATATTTCGATTTCTGTTATGGTCACACTACCTACCAAGTCTGCGGGAACACCTAAGGCAGGTAGTGGTCCGTTGTTATGGCTACATTTCATGATTTGTTTTTCTAATTCCCATAATGTCACTAGCGTTACATAAACAAAGTTTTTCTTAGCGTCTGAGATGTACTTATCAAAATAATTTTTTGTATTTCTCATAAGCTGGGATTTTCAGGGAGTTTTTTCAATGTGTTGTTGTGTTCCTTTTTTATCATTCCAAGCGCTCCTACTATGACAGGTATTAGGTTGGTGCAAAAATAATGTCGTTTTTTGACTGAAGTTGAACGTCAAAAAACGACATTATATTTGCACCAACCTAATACTATTCTTGTTTTCAATTTCCACATTTTTTCTATTTCGATTTTCAGGTATTTATACTACGATAGTTTTTCAAATTTCTCGGCTAATGTTTATTGATTAAATGGAAAGACTACATTGATATGTCTCCTGCTAAGAAACTCGATTCCCTGTGTCGTGTGAGACAATTTTCAGAATCTATCTTGCATATTTCAAAGTCTACAATTCGCCCATGCTTTGCCACATATGGTTCGGTGTTCCCGATATGTATTTGGAGATTCTTGATAAAATCCAAACAACAATCAGCAATATTATTGGTCCTGACCTGGCGTCTCAGCTTCAGTCATGTTTCCACCGCCGTAATGTAGCATCCCTTTTTTTTATAAATACTTTTCTGGTAATTATTCTAATGGTACCCAGACTTTATGAATTTAAACGCGGTACTAGATTGGCGGCAAGGTCTCATCAATGTACAGTTGAATTTTCTAGATGTAATGGTAAGTTCTATTCTATTAGTTTCTTTTCTCGCACCTCTCGTTTGTGGAATACTCTTCCAGCTTCTTGTCTTGATTAAACTTCTATCCTTCCCGTGCCCTAATGTTTCTCTTTCTTCCTTGTTCTTACACATTCAGTAAACCCTTGCGTCTTAGAGGCTTTATTGCCTTGCATGAGGTGATATGATTTAAAGAAAACATTCTGCGCCCCAGCTGATTTTATCCGAAACCTGTCACCATATCGCGCGCGCCTTAGACAAAACAGAAGCATACTTCTATTTTGTCTAATGGCCTCAGGAATATATAAGAGGAGTAATGGATAACGGCACGGATTGAGGAAACGGAGAGCCGAGTTCGAATCCATTGCATTCACTTACGTGATCCATTACATTCACTTACGAATCCTCCTTCTCTCCCCCACCCCGATATGGGTAAATAGCAGGACAGACTGGGTACTATATTCTTGAGTGGCAACCTGTCTAGGAGAAGGTAACTCTAAATTCAAAAACCGACCTGGAGAGGCTCTCTTGCCCAAGAAACACCACTTCTACTGTGGCTGCAGTGCGCATGGTGCCCCTACGACCCTGATGGGTTACGGGATTCGCGATTGCGCTATTAATGTACAATAAATGTGTGTAAATTGCTCTCTCAAGTAGTTTGTAACATGTTTATTTATCAAATCTCAGTTGCGTCGCTGTCTTTGGGCAGAGTGCGCCCAGGGGCGGCTCCGTCAAAGGACAGAATCGCAACTGAGGAAAATTATACTGATAGGTGCACAGCCCTGGGGAGCAGCTGCCCGGGGCCGCGCCCTCTCACTGCGCCAGAGAGAGGGATCAGTGCCCGCACCGAGGCCAGCGCAACCGACTGTTGCATGGGCTCGAGCGATTAATGTTCCTAGCCCGGGTATACGCGCTTGGGCTTCCCACATTAAACCGACCTTGTGTCACAACCTGACCTCGTGTCGGGGGGGGGGGGGTAAATACAAATAATATACAATAAATATTATTATTATTATTATTATTATTATTAGCTGAAGTTTTATTATTATTATTATTAGTTGTAGTTTATTTTTCGAATTTCCTTCATCGGTCTACTGTATCTACATGTGTGTGTGTGCGTGTGTGTGTGTGTGTGTGTGTGCGTGTGTGTGCGTGTGTGCGAGTGTGTGCGTGTGTGTGAGTGTGTGTGTGTGTGTGAGAGAGAGAGTGAGTGCGTGTGTGTGTATGTATGTGTGTGTGTGTGTTTGAGTGCCGACATTTATTTTAGGCACATTTTGTCTTTCAGATATTGACACTGGGTCAGAAGTCATTAACTTTTCTTTCTTTCTTTCTTTCTTATATATATATATATATATATATATATATATACACACGCTGTGTTTAAGATCCGGTCACATCAGCAAATGACAAGGGTCGGCTTTTGTTATGACAAATTTCGAAAAATGTGACGATGCCTTAAAGGGGAACCTCCGACATTTCTTCTTTGCAAAAACATAAGGAACACTTTTAAGTATTTCATGAGTTCTCTAGTCTATTTATTACTCCTAATTCAAACACAAATTTGTTTTAAATCCTTTCACATTTGAACATCCTTTGACTTTTGCTTAAATAGCTTTCATGCTATTAACGTTAAACAGAAGCCGCCCGTTTTCTAATCACGTTATCCACCGCTCAATAACAAAAACTAATCTTTTTAAGGGGTGGAGAAAGAGAGAGAGTGTGTGTGTGTGAGAGAGTAAGGCAATGGCCACGAGAGAGGGCAATAGAATGTGAGAGAGATAAACAGAGAGAAATGTTTTCTTTTTTTTTACATTGTCAGGACGCTTGTTAAAACTTACGCTTCTCTCTTTCCTATCACAAAGGATGTTCGTTTATTACTTGCAATAATGTGCATTATCTATAGGGAGAAAAAGATATTTTTCGCTGTTGGCAAAAAAAAGAAAGAAGGAATAAAATAATAATAATAAATTAAGAAAATAAGTAAGATGGAACACGTCGACACATAAAGACGAATATTTTTTTTTTTTTATCTCGGGGTTGATTTCCTGATTTAAAAAAGAAACGGGAAACAAATACGGTAAAATAAATAATGACGCCTAATCTGACAACCCCGAAAGGCAAAGATTTTCAAACGTTTATTTTATCAATTGTACTCGACTCTGAAAGTATATCGTTATTCTTCTGACAAAGAAGTAAATATGAACGTACTTTTCAGAGTAGCTGAATTAAATTTTTCTTGAAAAAAAAGATTAAAAAAAAGATAAAAAAAAAAATCAAGACCAAAATACAAACACAATGACGATAAATTCTGAAAGGAATTCTCTGTCGAGTGAATCCATCTCAGAACACAACAGATGGTCCGGAATTTTACCCGTTCAGGTGATGTTTCAGTTTATTTCTTTGCTTTATTTTCATTGAATTGTTACCAGTTTTCTAATATTCTTTGAATCAGTTTTATTTTTAATTCATTTATTTATTTATTTTTGGATGTCATAAAAAGCACTGAAATAAATATTTAAATCTGATTTTGCAAACTATTTGAAACCGCATACATACGCTTACACATATTTATATCGTAGGTACCATCACGGACTTCCTAGAACAAATACAAAAAAACGAATTTTAAATATATATTTTTCTTTTTTTACAGTAGGGTTCACCCTGTAGAAGTCACGTGCCCACTCGAGGTAGAGGGTTACGTTAAAAGTCAGGTTATACGGATACGAAAGGGAGATAACAATTAACCCTAGCCTTGAACAGGTTAAGATTGTAGAGATCGGGAAAACATCCTCTTGGGAGCCGGTTCCACAGAGCAGTTGTTCGCGAGAAGAAGCTGTTCGAGTGGAGCTGACTTCTCACCGATGGAACACGGAGGGAATATGGGTGATTTGCTACAATGTGAGTGTCATGGCGGGTCCTTGCAGTGAAGGTTAGAACTGGCGGAACCAAGGAATATAGTTCATCTGAGCACTTTCACTGGAAGTAGCGATGGAGCAGCAAGTGGCTTGCCACACCCTGCCTGTGAGAGAGAAGTGAGTGGGTGGGGAAAAAAATCGTTACCCAAAAGGACTCAGAGACAACTCCCGCCCAAATATTTAAAAGACTTTTTGGAACATAAATTTCGGTTTGATTTGAAATATAAAAGCTTAATGCTAATCCGAATGAAAAGAAAAATATATATCCGTATATTGATAAAGCTTTTAAGCATTTATAAAACATTGGGACATTTCCTCGTTACTAATCGACTCATCGATCCGCCATTAGATAAGAAAAATGTAAACAACAAATTTAAAAATCTCATAAAAATCCAATATTTATCCCAGATATACCATAATTCTCCATGTATAATAAGCCTTCATCCATAATACACACCCCTAAAATTGTAGGAAAATACTTCTACTTACGCATAATATGCACCCCTTGTTTGGTAATCAAACCCTATAAATTGTACCTCTCCATTTTCATTACAGCTAGTGCTTCCTACTCTTATTTAAAAATGTTTTAAACATAGAATAATATTATTCGAATTTAGTATTTTGATAATTTTTATTTTATTTTAAATTTGTAAGTATTGTTAGGTACATATGATAGTATTTGACATCCTTATGGGGTCGCAATCGCCGAATGTTAGTGTCAAATTGTCGTATGTTTGTGGTCAGTAATCATTTCGCAACTGAAATCGATCTATGAAACTGCAATTTGTTGAAGATTTTTTTGTTGCTGTGCATAATACCCACCCCTAATTTTGCTTATTATTTTTTAGAATAATACGTATTATACATGAGTAATTACTGTATGTGTCGAAGTCATTTAGTAAATTTAAGGCTAAATTAATGTGGTTTTGTAAAAGTAATGCTTACTTTTTACTTAAAACTTAAGGAAAATAACGTTTATTTACGAACGGTAGCTGTAGGGTCAGATATTAAAAACAAAAACTGTATAATTACACACTAACGTAAAAAGCGCGCGAAAAACTAAAAATTAAAGAAATACGGAACACCAGCAATGCAATAATGAAGTCGTTGGTATTTATATTTAAAAATTAATTATATTTAACCTGATGTAACCAATAGTTTAAGATTATAATTTCTTATTCTATACGAATTTATGAAACTTAGTAGAATGAATAATTTTATTTTTTATACTACATTAGAAATAGATTTTTTAGTTAAATGATGAGTTTAATACATTGCTTTTATTTTAATTATCATCTTCGTACTTGTTTGATGTATTTAAATATCTAATTACACCCAATGTATTTTTTTAAATTATTCTGGATTTATGAATGTTTGAATTATCATATATCATATTACTCTTCGGATAGGGAAAAGTAGTCAAGCCGGCAATTCAGTATTATTTCCTTTTTGCACATTAGTAACAAAAATAATCTAACAGTTGATAACATGGAAAAAATCACAATCAAAAATATCATGAAACAACATCTTTCGATTCTTCAAACATGTTTTTATTTGATAAAAAAAAAAAATCATCCAACGGGTGAATTTCAAAATCGGACTGAAAACTTACATGTAATTTAAGAAACAAAAAAACTAAGTGTAGTTATTTTTTTCTGTCCAGACTGAAAGAAAATAACGTGTTTTATTAAATTATACAAGCACCAACTGCCAGAAAAATATTTTTGAATTTTCTTGAATTATTTTTGGTAGGATTCGGAAGGAATTTTACAGTATTGCATAAAATTAAACCTCGAGACACAAATGGCTTTTCAGTTTCATTCAAATTGTGTATTTATGTACGTTTGCATGTGCTCATGTATATTTAATTTAATAACAGACTCAAAAATATTCTTACAATATATATATATATATATATATATATATATATATATATATATATATACGGTTGCGGCCAAAATGTTCAGAACAGCATTGTTTTCGTCAGAAAAGTAGGTATAAGTTTTTATCAAAGTTGTTTTATATTCTG
>OZ038496.1:14742422-14919922 GCA_964036315.1 Acanthosepion esculentum | reverse complement strand
TATTCCAAAATTTTAACACATCAGCAGATAGCTATTAATGTCAACAACTGAGCACAAATAGTTATTAATATTAAAAAATTAGTAATTAATGTATAATATTATCCATACCTACATGTACAATAATGTCGTTTTTGATAAAAGTTTAAAAAAATAACCATAAATACGTAAAAAATGCATATATTCTCGAAAATTCCTTTTCCCACAATATAGCTATTTGTGCTATGTTATAATGCTTATTAAATAAACAATAATAATACTGAATATATTTCTAAACATTAAAGTATATTTAATCACATCTGCCTAATATCTGTCGCGAGCTGTAAATATTGTTTAAGATTTGCTATGATAGGGGAAAATGCTCGATTAGGAGTCAGTGCGTTTATAGATATTTATGTCTGTAGTCTATAAATCTTTGTCGAAAGATCACCCTGAGGATATGGAAGTGATAGTCATCATGGAGTGTCAACAATGTCTGTGTGCGCGTCCATCCGTCCGTCCGTCTCTCTCTCTCTCTCTCCCTCTCTCTCTCCCTCTCTTTCTCTATTTCTATCTATCTATCTATCTCTCTCTCTCGCGATATATATATATATATATATATATATATTTATATATGGGGGGTTGGGGTTGTGTGTGCGTAAACGCGCGTACATGATGTGGGATATCTATTATATATGTATGGTTTGTCTGATGGCCGTTTCAGACTGCTGGGTGAACTTCAGGGGAACGCAAAGATGTATCTGAAAATGCCGCCTAAAATGGATCTTGAAAATTCTTTCCAAATGTGGAATGGGTAATTGGATACGTTTGAGAGGCCCCAACATGAATACTGCAACCAGAAGCCTCTAGTTTCTTTAAATACCTCGATTATTTACGGACAAAGTTCGTATATATATATATATATATATATATATATATATATATATATATATATATATATATATATATTATAAACTGGTCTCAGGCGCGTAAGGAGTCGAGATTATTTTGCCCTTCTCTTTGTTTTTTTTTTGTTTGTTATTTTTTTGTTTGTTTTTTTTTTTGTTTGTTTTTTTTTTCACTTTACAATCGCCCATTTAGCCTTCTTTTTTCCTTTATTCTCTTCTTTTTTCAATTGTCGCTGATTTTGTCCCGATTTGTTCCGACTCTAGAAATGTAGCCGATTTTTACTTATTCGAAAATTATAGCATAAACATGTTATAAAATCATTACAAAAATAGCCGTTTTATTTCACAGCTTCTGGTGTCTTATCAGGTGATGGTGTTGAAAAAGAGTTTTAAAAAGTTCAAATTAATGAAACATCCCTCGCAAAGGCAAACGCTGTTACATAAGCTGGAATGACCAATCAAAAAACAAGTATATGAGAATTCAAAAAACTTGACAACGGACTTTAAGGTTATAATAATTATTTAATGCTATCATGTTAGGGTGAGACTAAAGTAGAATGAATTCTAACTAATTAATATTAAATTATACTATAAAATTAAAAATTAAAAATTACTAATTTTATATTTTAAATTTAATCTATATTAAGTTTAAAATTATAAAGTTATTTAAAGAAACTGAGGAAAATATACATATATATATATGTGTGTGTATACATATATATATATATATATATGATACTAATTAACTATTTAATACTTATATATATACACATGTATATATACACATGTATATATGTGTATATATATACACATACAAACACACACACACACACACACACATATATATATATATATATATATATATATATATATATATATATATGATACTAATGGTATTAACTATTTAATACTTATATATATACACATGCACATATATAAATACATGCAGACACACACATTACTTTGCATATCTTCACTGGGCTTTTGTTTCGCTTCTTAATTTGGCTTAGTGGTATCAAAAGTATTCTTGAAGGTTAGTTTTATAATTACTTTTATTTATAATTATTAGAATTTATGTGCATATGTCTGTATTTATACGCCTATATATACGCACACGTACACATCTATTCACGCACTTATATAGGTTATACGTATGCGCGCACACCGGTACATGTACACTTATGTCGGTGCTTTGTTATTAATAAACTAGTGCTTAAGTGGTGAAATTATTTAATATTTTATTATTTTTTACATTTTTACACACACACACATATATATATATATATATATATATATATATATATAGAGAGAGAGAGAGAGAGAGAGAGAGAGATGCGTGTGAGTGTGTGTAAAGGTAAAGGAAAAATGAAAACTGTATTATTAGCCGACGCGTTTCATCCAATGTGAACTTTTTCAAGGCAAAAAACGAAATTAATTTATTAAAACAAAGTATCTATTAACAATAAAACAAAATGTCCTTAGCAACGAGAAGAATTTAGAAAACGCTATTGTATTCATATTGTCAACTGAAAATTATGTCAAGCACTTTCGCGTGTAGTTGACAATATGAATACTATAGCGTTTTCTAAGTTCTTCTAGTTGCTAAGGACATTTTGTTTGTTGTTAATAGTTACTTTGTTTTCAATAAATTCATTTCGTTTTTGCCTGGAAAAAATCCACATTGGACGAAACGCGTTGGCTAGTAATACAGTTTTTCTATTGTCTTTTATCTTTACACATATTGTCTTTTTCTACGGGTTAACTCTGATAATTTTTTCATATATATATATATATATATATATATACAGTACGTACTCCCGCACACTCACGCACGCACGCTGCACACGTGCACATATATGTAATATTTAAATAGTGTATATGTAATTAAAATAAGTGTATGCTTATATTATATGTTATCATTTATCGTTTATTTAATGTTTTGTTTTTATTTAATTGTAGTTTACTTGTTTTTGCCTTGGTGTTATATATTGAAGTATTAATTATGGGGGGTTAAGTTTTGTTCATTTTTGGGTGCTTCTTGTATCAGTGTATCTACATATGGATATGTACACGCGTATATGTGTGTATGTTTAATTTCTGTTCGTTTTTTGTTTAATTAAGAAATTAAGTTTATATTATATTTGTTTCCTTTTATTTATTTAAAGTTGTATTCTATTTTTTATTTCATTTATTGATTTCTTTAAAGTTTATACTATATTTATTTTATTCATATTAATTTGTTTATTTCTAATTAGTGCTTAGATATCAAAGTAAATATTTATTTATATGCCTACATTTACCCATTATTTTAGTTTTCATATTTAAGAGTTTATTTTGTTTTTTTAAGACTGATTATTGTTAATTTTTCGTCTAAACATAATTTACAAATTTTACTATTAATACTGTAGGGGATGCTCTGGTAATTTTTGAATATTTGCTGTGTTACGGGAAGTGTTTGTCAATTATTTTGAAGAATATTTTCACTATTTTTTACTGTATTTTTGTAGGGGTTTGAACCAAATTATATTTCTTTTTCTGTTTTTGTTTGAATTGTTTTCGTTTTTGTGTTCTAATTTGTTTGAATATCCGCTGTTTCTTAAGGCTGATACAAATGTTTTTTTTTAATTTTCATTGAATATTTTTAATCTAGTAGAATTTGTTAAATTCGTTTATTTATAGATATGGGTATTTATTTAAACACGTTAGAGGATGGTTGGAATATTTGTTAATGCATACTGGGTCATTGTTTACATATATATATATATATATATATATATATATATATATAGGGAGAGAGAGAGAGAGAGAGAGAGAGAGAGACGCATCTCTCTAGTAACCCCTTTCAAAACCATTCTTCCTCCACTATTTCAGATAATCAAAAGTCGCTGGGAAATACTACATTTCAAACCAGACCTAAAAACTTTGTTTGAGGAACCCGGTCTAGCATATCGTAGACCTATATACCTTAAGGAAATTATAGATAGTAATCAAATTTCAGATGGTAAGGTAACCCGTAATAAACCAACAATAAAGACAACAGGATTTTACCAACCATGTAACAACAAAAGGAGCTTATGTTGTAATCACATTAGGCATACCAATTCGTTCAGTAGCTCAGTCAATAAATCTACTTTGTCATAACATACTTTACCTATTAGAATGCACACTATGACAGGAACAATTTGGGTGACAATATGAATGGACCTTTCACGACAGAATTAATAATTATCGGAATCGGATCAAGTTGGCTGCCCACGAAAAATTATTCCCTGTAGAACAACATTTCCGCCTAGAAAAAAATGGTTTTAAAAGCCATGCCAAATTCTCTATAATTGAAAAATAGCAACACACAGAAAAGATTACCACAGAAAAATGTTAGAACATGAAGACAACTGGATTTTGCGCTTCACCACAAAATTAACAACATAGAAGATAGAATTAATATATAACCCCATAAATCAAGCCCTACCCACATTTCTTACCTACATAATACAGAGGTGTTGAGGTCTCACACTTATACACACACTCATACCAATACAAAGACTTACACACATCATACCCACTCCCAAAGAATTAAAAGATAACATACACTTAAGACACACATCCCCCTCTCAGTAACCAATAAAACTGTCAAAATGACCAAGCAGGGAATTCTGCGACTCATGAATCTCCTCAGCCTCTTTTTTTTTTTAAATAACCTGAAAGCGGCCGTTTGACCAACACAAGGACCAACCAAAATTAACGATAAAAAAAACAAATGAAAATTACAGATAAATTTCATTTTCTTCATACACAGTCATTCACTTCTGTAGTTCACTGCTACTACTAAACAGAATTTTTTTTCTCCTGATGATGGCCATGCTGGCCGAAACTAGACGAGGAACCTAACTGAAATAATAAAACAAAATATATTAATATACATCCCAGTGTGTCTGAAAAATTTAATTTTTTAATATTTTTTATTGTTCAAAACATTATTATCATTAATATTATTATTATTAGGGCATTAGACAAAATAAAAGCACGGGAAAAATGTGAAAAATTATTTCGAAACTAAAGAGAGAGATCAAATGCCTGATACTCTTACTTCTAGGAAGGAAGGAATGTGTGTGTGTGTGTGTGTGTGTGTGTGTGTGTGTGTGTGTGTGTGTGTGTGTGTGTGTGAGTGAGTGAGAGAGAGAGAGAGAGAGAGATAGTGGTGAAAGTTTCTCTACGTGTCCTTACAAAATGTAGATTTTGTAGGCCGATGTTAGAAATTTTAAAAGACAGGATACTACTACTACTACTGCTAATAATAATAATAATAATAATAATAATTATTATTATTATTATTATTATTATTATCATTATTATTATTAGGCTATTAGACAAAATAAAAGCATGAGAAAAATGTTAAAATTTATTTCGAAAGTAAAGAGAGAGAAGATCAAATGCCTGACACTCTTACTTCTAGGAAGGAATGTGTGTGTGCGTGTGTGTGTATGTGTGTGTGTGATAGAGGTGAAAGTTTGTCTACGTGTCCTTCTTACAAAATGTGGATTTTGTAGGTCGATGATAGAAATTTTAAAACAAGATAACGCTATTACTACTACTACTACTACTACTACTACTACTACTAATAATAATAATAATAACAGTAACAATAATAATAATTATTATTATTATTATTAGGCCATTAGACAAAATAAAAGCACGAGAAAAATGTTAAAACTTATTTCGAAAGTAAAGATAGAGAAGATGAAATGCCTAACCCTCTTACTTCTAGGCGGGAATCAGCTTTCGGGCCGATAAAAGTACATATCTTCTCTATCATTATTTGAATTCTCCTTACGAGAAATAAGTTAGATTTCTAACCGAGACACCTGCATGTCTTCCATACTATTATTCTGCTAATATATATAGTCAACCGCTAAGCCTTTCTTTCTAAGATCAAAGTTTACTATCAGATTGACACCCATCTCTTTGATATCCTGGGTATGACGGCAAACTACACCCGGCAGCAAGTAGCTACGTCATGTTGAAAAATCCCACAGTGATCATCTAAGTTTGATATCAAATAGTTGTTCAACAGCTGGATATATTTGACACTACGCAAGTTACTGCCAGTTTTAACTTTCTGGAACCATAACTTTTTATCCGTAAAGTATCAAACTTTTACCACAAAATTCACTAGTCCTGAGTATGACGATAAACTACATCCGGCAGCAAGGATTTATGCCCATGTCCAACCTGACCCGGAGTGGTAGCTTCATGACCATACTGTGTGCCTTCTTCTTTGTATGTTCCGCTGTAACCTCTTTTATAACATTCTATCGTCGATCAAAGTGAAGTATCTGTCTAATCCCTTTACGAGAGGGAATCAGCTTCCTGACCGTGAAACCTACATATTTTCCATACTGTTTTCCCGCTTATCTGTATGTCCCGCCGTTACATCTTTTCCAACTTTCTATCTTAGATCAGAGTGAAGCATCTGTCTAATACTCTTCCTTCTAAAAATGAATCAGCTTTCTGACCGAGAAACATTCAAATACTGCATGCTGTTTTCCTGCTTGTTTTTTTTTTTTTTTTTAAGCGTATCACCCCAAGCAAGGCTGAAAGCTACTATCACGCAAGGGGTTAAAGAAGGGTTGGAGGAAGAGCAGATAGGAGCGGTAAAGGAGAGGATGTGGAGAAAGAGAAAGACAGTGGGTCGATCAAGGCAAGGGGGTTACAGAAGATTTGGAGCGAGAGCCGATAGGAATGAAAAATGAAAGGATGAGGAGAAGGGAAGTGGATAGATCAAGGCAACTGGAGATGTCGATTGACGCTACACTTAAACCGTTGGAGATTGTATTTGTCAGGGAAACAGTAATAGGGAAGGGAGTTCCATAGGCGAGACGTGCGAGACATGAAGCTATTGGAGTAGAAGAGACGTCTACATCTAACAGTTTCCACGGTGTAGGGGTGGGAGCGGGATGCCAGCCTCGTGGAGCGTTTAAATTCACGAGGCCTAGGGACAAGCGAAAGCAGCTCCTCGGAGCAATTACCGTGAAAGTACTTGTAAAAAAGGCAGAGCGAGGCAACATCACGTCTGTGAGAGAGCGACTGCAGACGAGATGACAGATCAGGGCCAATCACGTTGCCTATCCGTCTCTGGATCTTATCAAGAACCCTGAGGCAAACAGTAGGGGCTCCAGACCATATATGGCAGCAATACTCCATGCAAGGGAGAATGGTCGATTTATAGACTTGGAGGATCGATTCCGGGATGTTCGGCCGTTATATCTGTAAAAAAGTTCTGTCTTAGATAAGACTGAAGTATCTGTCTAGCCCCCTTCCTTCTAAGAGAGAATCAGCTTCCCGACCATAAAACCTTCATATTTTCCATACTGTTTTTCTGCTTCTTTGTATGTCCCGCCGTTACATCTTTTGCAACTTTCTATCTTAGATCAGTGCGAAGCATTTGTCTAATCACCTTCCTTCTAAGAGGGAATCAGCTTTTCGACCAAGAAACCTACATATTTTCTCTACTACAATTCTGCTTGCTTGATTTGTTGGTCGTTAATATTTTAATATAAGATCAGTGTGTCTTTTTATATATACATATATATGATAGGATAAAGAACAAACAAGAAACAGATCTTAATCTAACATGATTCACTTCATTAAAGCTTCGTCAGCGATCAAGATAGAAACGATGAAAAGCAAAGAAACGCAGATTAATGGTATGTTGCGTTTGGCTATTTCTTATTGCTCAGATACGTGTCACGTGTAATGAAGTAACAGATAATATTCAAATAAGTGTAAGAAAACATTCTGGGAGTTAAAATGTCTAAAATGTTAGAAGTAGCAGGATATTTTGAAAAATTTTATTGGTTTGATTTTTCATTAAAGCATATCTTGTGTGTACCTTATAAATTTCTTCATTGATTTTTATGTATTCGGAAGTTAGATTCATGAATAATGGATCTGTAGAAAAATGGTGACGTAATGTAGATTTTAAAACGTGTGTTAATAGTTGGTAATATTGCTATAAATATATTTTCATAATATTTTCTCTTTAAAGCATTATGTTCTTTTTTGATACGGCTGGCATTTGTGAAATTAAAGTTATGTCCTACGTTGTTGCGGTGCAAAACGAGAGAATTTGAATGTTTATCGAAACGCAAATCTCTTTCGTGTTCATAGATGTTCACCCTGTACAAGGCCCGGAAACTACTCGAGGTAGAGTGTTACAGTGTAAGAGACATAGTTCATGCGGATATGGCGCGGAGATGACACGTTAACCGTCGTATTAAGCAGGTTAAGATTGTAGTGATTGGGAAAGCATCCTTTTGGGAGTCAGTTCCACAAATCAGTGTTTCGTGGAAAGAAACTGCTTGAGTGGAATTTACATTTGACCGATGAAATACGAAGGAAATGGCGGTAGTTCGCTACAATGTGCTTAGCAAGACGTGTCTTAGCCGTGAAGGTTAGAATTGATGGAACTAAGGAGTGTAGTTCGTCAGAACACTTTCCATGGAAATAGTGATAGAGCAGCGGAAGTCCCGCGACTTTTCGCCTGTGGGGAAAAAGGTTGTAGGGTGGAAAGTAATTTCTCACCTGAAAGTACGCGGAAACTCTTTTGGACTCTATCAAAACGGGAATGTAAAGACTATGCAGCGCCTACCCATGAATGGCAGCAGTAATCCATTTACGACCTTTTGTAATTGCAGAGTATAGCGCAAAGAGTCAGATACTTACTTGAGCGGTACAAAGAAACGACAATTTTTTTCAGCATTTTTAGAGATTTACCTGCTACACTTGAGGTCTGATTTCAGATCCAGTCCCAATGGGCGCTCAAGGCACGCGGCCTCCCTGGGGGAACATCTGTGGTAATACTCTGTGCGATCGGCGATGATAGAAAGTCTCTATTTTTATTTACGAATCATTGAATGTCACCAACTAGTTTCTCTCCACTGAGATATTAAATCTAGGTCAGGGGAGAGATCAACTATCAATATCTGATCATATAGAGATTTGGAGGTGTACCCATGTATCATCAGCATAGATATTCACAAATAATCGGAGTATACTCTTAAACAGATTATTTATGTAAATAAACTTCCCTGTCCACCATCATCATGGGTGATGCCCGACTCCAGGTATAGCGTCTCATTGCGCCGTCTAGGCTTCATATTTTCTACTGACAAGGTGGAACATTGAATCAATAGCTGCATCTATTGCAAGGAAAGTTGGTTCTCTGGGTCATGCCAGAAGTTTTTTTTATCGTCAGAGTTCATGTCACAAATCTACAAATCTACCATTCGTCCGTGCATTGAATACTGCTGCCACATCTAGTCTGGTGCACCTGCTATTCATCTCGAGGTTCTTCACAAAATCCAAAGAAGGATCTGCAATGTAATCGATCCAGCTAGTGGCATGCCGCTTTACTTGGGGTGAAATGCTTAAAAAGAAAAGTGAAAAATCATTCATTCTCATCTTTCTGAGCGGGAATTAATTATGTTATCAGTTCGAGAAATCCACATTGTTAGTGGGAAGGAATTAAAATTTTAGAGGATGGGAGAGTTTGACTATATAAAAAACAAACAAAATACACAGAGGCATCAATTAATAGACGATCGTAATTTTAGTGGAGGGGAGAGTATGACTACAAAAAAATAACAAAATACACAGAGGCATCACTTAAAAGACGATCATAATTTTAGTGGTGGGGAGAGTATGACTATATACAATTAATAAAAAAATACACAGAGGCATCACTTAATAGACGGTCATAATTTTAGTGGTAGAGAGACTATGACTATATACAAAAAAAACACAGAAGCATCAGTTAAAAGACGATCATAAATTTAGTGGAGGCGAGAGTATGACTATATAAAAAACTAACAAAATACACAGAGGCATCACTTAAAAGACGATCATAATTTTAGTGGTGGGGAGAGTATGACTATATACCAATAATAACAATATACACAGAGGCATCACTTAATACACGGTCATTATTTTCGTGGAGGAGAGACTATGAAAATAATCTAAAAAATAACAAAATACACAGATGCATCACTTAATAGACGATCATAAATTTAGTGGAGTGGAGAGTATGAATATATATAAACAAATCAAAATACACAGAGGCCTAACTGAATAGTCGATCATATGTTTAGTGGAGGGGAGAGTATGACTATATACAATTAATAAAAAAATACAGAGAGGCAACACTTAATAGACAATCATAATTTTAGAGGTGGGTGGAGTATCACTATATACAAAAAATTACAACATACATAGAGGCATCACTTAATAGACGGTCATGATTTTAGTGGAGGGGAGTGTATGACTATATACAAAAAATAACAAAATACACAGTGGCATCACTTAATAGACGATCATAATTTTAGTGGAGGGGAGAGTATGACTATATACAAATATTAACAACATACACAGAGGCATCACTTAATAGACGGTCATAATGTTACTGGCGGGTAGATTATGACTATATACAAAAACTAGCAAAATACACAGAGGCCCCACTTAATAGACGATCACAATTTCAGTGGTGCGGAGAGTATGACTATATACAAAACTAACAAAATACACAGAAGCATCACCCAATAGATTGTCATAATTTTAGTGTAGGGGAGAGTATGACTATATACAAAAAATATAAAAAATACACAGAGGCATCACTTAATAGACTGTCATAATTTTAGTGGAGGGGAGAGTATGACTATATACAAAAAATAACAAAATACAGAGAGGCAACACTTAATAGACGATCATAATTTTAGTGGAGGGGAGAGTATGAATATATACAAAAAATAACAAAATACACAGAGGAATCACTTAATAGACGATCATAATTTTAGTGGAGGAGAGAGTATTACGATATACACAAATTAAGTAAATACACGGAGGCATGTCTTAATAGACAATCATAATTTTATTGGAGGGGACAGAATTACAATTTACAAACAAGTGGTGTAAATTAACTAGAGGCCTGAATTAATCGAGAATTTTACTTTTATTGAACAGAGGAAATTATGATATATAAACAAATGTAGACCAGTGGCAAGAACTAACCGATAATGTTTTATCTTAAAATCAATCTAGTTACATTCCATTATGGCCGATCGGATCTCAAACTACCGCCAATCACGATGAACTGATGTTCTCTCGGAGAGTCACTCTGTCATAAAAGACTATTAATCCTTCAACCTGAGCTTAAGTGGAAGTCACACATACGAACGATCGCTGTAGCTAAATGGTACAGCACGTCAATCTATATGACACATAGGACACATTTTCTATTACATTTTTCGGACATTCAGCCGAGTAAATGTTGTTAATAATTTTTATTATAAACAGAGTATGTACTTAAATATTTGTATCTATAAAAATAGCGTTTAAACAGAAAATATATTAAATTAATTGTCAGACTTAGCCTATTTCATATGTTGCCATTTGTTTACGTTAAGATACACTTTGAGCAGATATGAGCGTTCGAGAAAAATCATTGAAGATTTGTAGTTTAAAAACAGTCATTTGACCTTGCTAACCAAACGCTTCCTCTGTCGCTAAATAGTGTAGCAGGCCAGGATACACACATGCACACACAGATATATATATATACATATATATATATATTGATTTGTATGTATTAATGCAAAGAAAGAATTGGTTCATTGTGAAGAGACATCTTTCTTGTGAGCTCATTTACGAAAACACGTCTTTCTGGACCAACAGTTGGTGGCTAGAGCGTGTGAGAGAGAGAGTAACTTTTTATTTTCGCGTCAAAACTGTCTTTCTAATGTATTATAGGAAATCTACTTCCCTTCCTTCATTATTACCTAACAAGCAAGGGGACGCAACTCCCGCTTCTTATCTATGAATCACTACAAGTTAATCGATAATCTTAATTGTATTAGAAAGAAGAGAGTTTCAATGCAAATGGGGAATGTAGATCAGAGGCACGAGTTAAACGCTAATCTTATTTTTACTGCAATGAAAGAATTATGATATACAGACAAGTGGGGAAATTGGACACGAGTTAATCGATACTTAAATTTATTAGAATCAAATGAATTAGGATATATAAATAAATGATGAATGTTGAACAGAGTCATGAGAATCATTTGCAACACACTTACATTCTACATATAATAATCCTTTTTTTCTGTCAGTAATGCATGTATCAATTCCTGGCCATTAACCACGACTTTTCTTTGATTCTCCAATGGATTTATGCAGTAAAATCATTTGCAGTACATTTACATTCTACATGAAAATGTCCTTAATTTTATTAGAAGGGAGATTATTACGGTATACAGACAAATGGTGCAATCGGAGGTGAGGCGTGAGTTAATCAATAATCCTAATTTTACTTGAAAGGTGATAATTATTAGGATATAATTCGCGATCTCGCGTATCGTTCGACCCCCACTTATAAAAACTGATTTTATTATGTATCTCGCGTGTCATGCGAGTTCCTTTTTTCATAGACCAAATTACAATGGACTAACCCACTATCTCTTTAAGCCATCTTCTAGTTAAATATGTTAAAAAAAGTAAAAGAGAATGCTAAAAGTATCGCTAGAAAAGCTATACACGTTGCGTAAACAACCGAACGAGAATCAGCTAAAAACAACTTATAAACGTAAATGGAAAAGATGCATATTCGCCATGTTTGTATTTTATCATACAATACTAATATGTGAATATTACATGCATTATTATTGGATACAGTTAAGTAAAAAAATCAGTTTTATCAAAATCATTTTTATTTTAAATATAGCTTTACTTTTTGATTACAGCAAATGGTATATAATTTGGTCAACAGCGTAACCAAGTTTAGCAGTACATACACTAATTTTATATCTTGTGTATGATGTGACTCTCTTAAAATTAGCTTCAAAAGTCGCATGATGCACAAGTATATACGGTGTATATATATATATATATATATATATATATATATATGTGTGTGTGTGTGTGTGTGTGTGTGTGTGTGTGTGTGTGTGTGTGTGTGTATATATATATATATATATATATATATATATATATATATATATATATAAAAGACATTTTTATGTTTATACATTCTTTTTATAGATACAAATATTTAAGTAAATGCTCTGTTTTTATAATAAACGGTATTTATAACATTTACCGACCGGAATGTCCGAGAAATTTTCATAGAAAATATTCGTCTACCGACAGAATTCGAACCTGACGTGCTCTTCGCCAATCGAGCTACAGAGAATTGTTCGATTAGCAAGATCGAATTTACTGCCTTTAAACTTCAATCTTCCATGAATCTCTCACGTACATTCATATCTGATCCAAGCGTATCCAAATGTAAACAAATGACGTCATACATTATGAAATCGACAAAGTCCGACAATTATTTTAAAGACATTTTTATATTTTTACATTCTTTTTATAACGTGTCAGAATTTTTTTTTTAAAGAATTTTAAAATCGATAATTTTTTTTGTTTACAAATTTCTTAAAATTAAGAAAATGGCCGCTTTTAATAAAATTTTAAGAAATCGAAATTAAATTTGACATTCCACTCTATATAATTACTATCTGAAATACACCAGAATATTTTATTTAGTGAAAATAATAAATTTAATCATTTAGCTTTCAATTAAAGCTGAAATGATGTCTTCAAGAATGTTTTTGTCATTTTAAAAAATTCATTTTAAACTTTAGGTATCGAAAATTTATGCTGAAATAGTGGAAGTAAGTAATGTAATCGCTTCATTGATTAGAGCATCGACTACTTTACTGAAAAGAGGTAAAAGAAGAATAAGGATCAGAGAGTTCCCCACGGTTCTTAAAAACAGGAACTACAGAGAAGGACTTCCAGCAAGCTGGAAAGTAGGAAACAGCGAGGCATTTGTTGTAAAGTTTGGAGAGAATGGAACCAGATCAGGAGCACATTTCTTTAGGAGGACATCATTGATCCCGTCGCATCTGCTTGCCTTGTGGGGAATCTAATTTAGAAAAGATGTCAGAAACTAGCGACGAATGCGCATGTAATTCAGTAAAAATTGCTCCTTGGGGGCATTTCAAACGCAGGCTTATCGTCTCTCAGTTGCGTCTCTGTCTTTGGAAAGAGTGCACCCAGGGGCTTCTCTGTCAAAGGACAGAGGGGCAACTGAGGAAAATAATACTGAAGAGGTGCCCAGCCCAGGGGAACAGCTGCCCGAGGGCGCGCCCTCCCATTGCACCAGAGGGAGGGATCGGTGCTCGCACCGAGGCCAGCGCAACCGACGGTTGCGGGGGCTGAGGGGAATTTTTGTTCCTGTTCCGGGCGTACGCGCTCGGGTCCCCACCTAGAAATAGACCTTGTGTCACATCTCGTCCTAGTGAGGGGACAGAGTAAATACCGCATGTAATTCAGTAGAGCCTATAAGAGGAAAATCTATCAGAGTTTGAACTCTTTTTCTGTCCGATTGTAGGCCGTTTGCTGCCAGTATAGGTTCTAGATTATTCTAATATCCTTCTCAAATATGTCATAGTACAGTTAAAAATTAGCCTTTCCCTACAAATACGTAGCAACATAGCATTATAAAAATTTACTGAGTCATCACAAACCAGTGATATTTCATATTCTGCTATATTTCTTTTAGTAATACTCTCACTTCTAATACAATTAAGATTACCGATTAACCCTTGACTCAGCTCTACATTTACTAAATATCGTAATACTCAGATTATTGATTAACTTGTAGTGATTCACATATAAGAAGCAGGAGTTGCGTCCCCTTGCTTGTTAGGTTATAATGAAGTAAGGCCTATTACACTCCTATAGAAAGACTTTTTGACGCGAAAAGTTCTCTCTCTCTCTCTCTCTCTCTCTCTCTCTCTCTCTCTCTCTCTCTCTCTCTCTCTAACCGCCAACTGTTAGACCAGAAAAACGTGCTTTCTTAAATGAGTTTAAATGATTATTAAATGTCTCTTCATACAGATAAGCATAAAACAAATTCTTTCTTTGCATTAATACATACAAATCAATCTATATAATAAATGCTAATATCAGTGTGTCACACTTTTTCAATTTTACTCCAATATAACATACCAGTTTAGAAATAGGCCCACTCCGTAAGCAAATTAAAAACATTCCTTGCCGGATCCGGACACGCAATCCTGAAATTTTTAATTTCCAAGTTTTCATTTCTGCGATTGTTTTCGGATTCCTCTATTTTGGCTTCTACTGATAAAACCATTTAAAGGGACACAATTCTGTAACTTTCAATAGCTCATGTTCAAATAAAAAAATTACTGTTCGCAAATTATATTGTTTCAAAGTAAAATTGTCCGTGTTTTCAACTTTACTCCTAGAGGCCGTAGCCCAACATATCATATCATTTTAGAATCAGGCCGACTCCGTGAGCAAATTAAAAACATTCCAGGTCGGATCCGGACCAACAATCATGAAATTTTGGATTCCCAAGTTATCATTACTGCGATTGTTTTCGGCGATTTTTTTACGTGATTTTTTGCGATGAATTTCTTTGTACGATAACAATTTTTATAACTTGGAAATAAATTTGGGAATAATCGAAATTAATAGGGAAATCCAGCGAAATAAAAATAATTCTTCATACGGAAAGTAAGGACCTACATGCAACAAATTGTCTTTAAATTAATGGCGACAGAAGAATTATCGTTAAACTTTTAAAATGAAAGCTTCAATATTAATGCAACACTTAAATGCAGCAATCAATTTTGAGTTCCTCTGTAGCTTATTGTTGCCTATCGCATATACACCTCCCTACATACTATGATGAAGGCCCAATCAAGAGCCCTCAACAAGAGTTAACTTAAATGCCTCTCGAGAAGGTGCCTTTAAGCTAGTATATATATATATATATATGTGTTTGTGTGTGTGTGTGCGTGTGTGTGTGTTCTGTGAATAATATGCATCAATTATTTACACTATTTACTTTGTTCGGACTGTTGTCCTCATCTTTATTGTCATAGCCACGATGTTTCGGCCATTGCACGCTCCGGCCTTCTTCAGGTGATATACGTTGGAATTTTGAACCGAACCCTTTGGATAAACCCGTTGTTTGAAGTTATACAAAAGTGACTTTATCCAAAGAGTTGTGAGTTCAATACCTGTCCACAGCAGAGGTGAACAAAAACTTGGAGAGTTGAGTTTCTAAAGGGAAATAACTAAAATTGAGACGTCCTGAAAAGGCATGGCACGTGGAACTAGAACAATCTACCTCCGTTGACTAAATAAAGGGTTCCGTTCAAAGTTCCAACGTATAACACCTAAAGAAGGCCGAAGTGTTCAACGACCGAAATTTCGTGAATATGACAACAAAGATAAGGACAACAGTCTGGACAAGGTAAATAGTGTAAATAGTTACAATAACTTATTTCAGAAATATAGACAAATTTTGATGAATTACTTATGTAAGCAATTGTAAGTTTAATCAAGAGTCAATCATTTAATAATTTTTTTATACCTCGTAACATGCACACTAAAAACTGTTCATATTTTAATTTATGTTTTTATGTAATATTGCGCCTAAATATTAATTTAACATGTTTTGGGCGGATAATGTAATCCTGGATAAAAATAATATGACCGAGAACAAGACCTCATACCATTCGCAGACCCACAACAAACTCATGCCTCGTCTTGAATTTCGCCATTTGTTTGTATATCGTAATTATCTCCCTTGCCATAAAATTAGGATTATCGATTAACTAATTCCTCGCGTCTAATTTCCCCATTTGTCGGTAAAACGTAATTCTCTCCCTTGCAATAAAAATTAAACGCATAGATTAACTCATGCTTTGACATTAATTCTCCTACTTTTTAATTTATTGTATTTCTCTTCTTTCCAATAAAACTAAGGTGATAATGCCACTAAGACGCAAAGGAGAGTGAAAGCAAATGAAAAGACTGTAATGGGGGATGATTGAGGAAAGGGTAAAAATAGAATAGGGTTCAAGAAGACAAAAGATAGCGATTGACGTTGCATTTAAATTTTTGAAGGGTGTAGTTATCAGGGAAGCAAGAAATCGGAAGGGAGTTCAATCAAGTGAGAATTTCAAGAAAAGAAACTGTTCGAGTAGAAATGGTGGTTGCATCTCAACTAGTTCAGCAGTGAAATAGTGGCACACTGAAATTCGCATTTATTATATAGATTTAGTAAATGTTTATAAATCTATGAATAAAAAATTCCATATTTATTTCTTTTTAAATTGGTAAATGATAAATAATGCTCAGTATTAATTTTAATTGTATAGTTTTGGAATGCTACAAATATTGAATTATTCTTGTAAATCATCGCCTTTTTAAAACAATAAATATTGTCGGGGGGTGAAGGTAGTTAAAATAATAGCGGTGTTAATGGAAAAGGTGTCCTTTTGACTTTCTGTTTTTTTTTTTTCGGACACGATGGTCGAGTTTGCCAAAAATTATTTTTATATTTATTTCTTTATAAACTAGTAAATACTAAATATTTAATTATAGTTACTTCACATACTATTGTCAATATAAAAGTATTCTTATAAATCTAATAGATAAATAGTGTTTATCTTTGTTGCTAATTCTCAAGAATAAAGAAAATAAATGTATAAATCCACTTTTAATACGTTTGGGTTTTATTAAGATTATTCTAATCAACATTTTTTAAAACAATAAACATTGCCAAGGGAGTCAAAAGTGTTAAGGGAATAATCGTCCTTTTGATACACTGTGTTCATCTTATTTTTTATTGTTTTAACAAAGGTTAACATTGCCAAAACAGAATTCTTTTGGATGTTAAAGTAACAAGCATCAGGAAACTTAATTGCACGGAGGTAGAATAAGTGACTTAGAACCGACTATGTCAAAAGCTTTCCTCCTTGTTGAATTTAAACCTCTTACTAGATTGGCAACTAGGTCTCACTATCTTACTGTCACCCATGAAATAAAAATAATTGTCTGTACATAAAGTAAGGTCTTACGTACATCAAATTGTCTTTAAGTTAAGCGGTAGCAGATGAATTGTCGTTGAACTTTTAAAAGGTAAGCGTAAATATTAATGCAATACGTAAATGCAGCGATCGATTTGAGTATTTCTGTAGTTTATAGTTGCCTATCGCCTCCTTCCAACCTATTGTGATGAAGGCCCAGTCAAGGCCCCTTAAATGCCACCAGAGAGGGTACCTTTTAATCAAGTTATTAAAATATGTGACCCATCTATAAGGAAATCCTTATTATTTACCATTTTATAAAGTTCGAATCAACTGACAGCCGATGTTTTGCCAAGCATTCCAATAAATAATATAATAACCCTGTTTATCAATATTCTATTATCAATAGTATACTTATTATTAGTAATAGTAATATTTGTACATGTAGTGGTAGTAGTAGCATTGGTAGTGACGGTTACAAAATTGCCATTTATCACTTTAGTAATAATAAAAATTTTAGTCGCGGTGATTTTTTTTTACATTGAGGTTCACCCTTTACAAGGCCCGGGGGCCACTCGAGGCAGAGGGGTACAGAGTAAGAAGCACATATGTGAAGAAGATAAGGGTTAACCATTAACTTGAACAGGTTAAGATTGAAGTGATCAGGGAAACATCTTGGAAGTCGGTTCCACAGAGCAGCGGTTCGCAGGAAGAGGTTGCTCGAGAGGAACTTACATCGTACGAATGGAATATGGAGGGAGTGAGGGCGGGGCCTAGCCGCGAAGGTTCTGGCTGGCGGAACCAAGGAATGCGGTTCGTCTGAGTGGTGACGTTGGTGGTCGTGGTGGTTTATAGTTATAAATGTGCTAATGTTTTATTACTATTATTATTATTATTATTATTATTAGTAGTAGTAGTAGTAGTAGTAGTAGTAGTAGCAGTAACAGTAGCATTGGTAGAATTAATTATAGATCTATTGTTAATTATTATTTCAGCAGTAGTAGTAGTAATAGTAATAGCAGCGATGGTGGTATTATGGAGGCAGTGATTTCTTTAGAATTGTTTATTATTTTCATTATTATTAGTAGTAGTATTACTAGTAACAGTAACATTGGTAGAATTGGTTATAGATCTACTGTTAATTATTATTTTAGTAATAGTAATAGCAGCGATGGTGGTATTATGGAGGTAGTGATTTCTTTAGAATTGTTTATTATTTTCATTATTATTATTAGTAGTAGTCGTGTTAGTAGTGGTAGTAGTGATGGTTATAGACAAGTTATTTATTATCAGTAGTTGTATTAGTAGTAGCAGTAATAGTAAGTAACAATGCGAGCAGTAGCGTTGGTGGTCATAGTCCATACGCATTATTATTGTTGTTGTTGTTGTTGTTGTTGTTGTTGTTATTGTTATTATTATTATTATTGCCTATTACTGGCAGACATTACCCTAAGAAAACAATATTACCTGGCTTACATCTGTATAGATGAATCAATGTGTTGTATCGATTTAGCATATATCCCGTGAAGCCTCTTTGTTTCAGTAACCCTCGGGCACGTTAATAGGTTATCACGTGTGTAGATTATTAGGTTGCAATCGGGTTTATTTATTTATTTTTACATGCTTTACGACTGCCTGCAGTAATCAGTTATGTGAGTGAGACTGATGAGTTTGCAATATATTAGAACTGATTGCATAATTACTCCTCAGTCATCAACGACACTGACATTCTGTTTCAGTGAATAGCCGAAAGGTTAGAGACTACAGCAGTGGTAGTGGGAGTGGTGATGATGATGGTGGTGAAGATTTTTTTAAAAACTTATTGCTATCAGTTCCTCAACAGAACCGACATCATTATGTTAACGCCACACATTATTTGCGGGCGCCCAACATCGAAATGTTGGGCGCTTGCCATAGAACGTTGGCAGTGTAAAAAAAAAAGCTAGATAATTTACGGTGCTTAGCTTAGCTTAGCCCGGTGCCTCGCGACAATATTGGGTCACTCAGTGGGGAACGAACTCACTACACTAATCTGAGAAACTAGCTTGTTAACCATCACTCTCTGGTAGATATACATACAATACTTTCTTTCGCGTTTTTTGCCTTTCTCGAACCGAGTCTACGGCCAAATCAAAACACTGGTTTTCGTTCACTGAAGTTAAGCAGCGTCGCGTTCGACGAGTACTTAGATGAGGGACCGTTTGGAAACACCGGGTACTGTAAGCAACCTCCTGCAATCTTAAATATGTTTTGGCTTAAAATAACGCGCAAAGAGTTGATAATCCGTAAAAAAAAAATGAAAAAAAACATCGGTCAACCAACAAACCCTCTCTTGTATGTATTTTGATAGCCATCTACGTCAACATCGGGATTTAACATAAAGAGCGACCTTTTCAAATGCATCTGAAAGATTTTTTCTTCCATCATTTTTGCTATAGCCTCGGCTGGATTACCTGAAATAGGATATTCCTTCGCTCCTGAAAAAATAGCTACAACTTTCTAAAGTGCCTGTTTTATTACACATTATTTGTATTTCACCTGCTGCCGTGTTCGGGACTTGACGTTCCCACCTTTTCATTTCTCAGTAGAAGAAAAAAAGAAAATACAATTCTCTCAATTTGTAATGAAGGCTGTTATCGTAAACATTAGAGTCAAGTGACAGCTGCTATTTTTTTTAAAGAAATTAATATGAACGAGTTTGACAGAAAAAGGCTTTTCTTCCTGGGTTAATGGAATCAGCTTTTTCTTTTAAAAAATTCAGGGGGAAAAAAATCCAAGACAAAAGTACTATGCATATGAACATTGACAAGTATTCCATGTCGAATTCTACCTCAGAACACAGCAAATTGTCAGGAATTATGCCCGTTCAGGTGATATTTTATTTTATCTTTTTTTCTCATTTTATAGAATTTTTACTAAGATTACACGTGAAAAATTCACGCTTTTCTGTTTTGAATTTTATAAGTCATAATTCTTAATTTAATTATTGATCAAATTCCTTGCGAATACGGCGGTTATAAAATCCCCTTGGAAATTCTACCGTTGTATCGTTAAATATTTGAGCCTAACAACATTAATAAAATATGCGATTTTTTTCCTCTCCGGAATCTATCTTACATATCTATAAGTCTACCATTCGTCCATGCTTAGAATATTGCTGCCACATATGCTCCGGTGCCCCTGCTATTTACCTTGAGCTCCTTGATAAAATCCAAAAAAGAAATAGCAAGATTATTGGTCCTGATTTGTCGGCTCGGGTTCAGTGACTTGCCGAACCGCCATAAGGTTGCCTCTCTGTGATTTTTTTTTATAAATACTTTCATGATAATTTTTCGAATGAGCTCTTCGTTATGGTACGTAGACTCTGAATTTAAGCGCAAAACTAGACTGGCGCCGAGATCTCATCAATTTGCAGTCAAGATGGCTGCATGTAGCCGTAAGTTCTATGCTAACAGTTTCTTTTCTCGCACTTCTCCTTATGGAATTTCCTTCCGGCTCCATGCTTTCCATCCAACTTTAATCTTCAAAAATTTAAATGCAACGTCAATCACTATCGACTGTCCTCCAGATTACTCTTTGCACTCACTGTTCATTATTAATGTTTCTGTTCTTAATTCCTCCACACCCTGTAACCACCCCCCCACGCGTCTTAGTGGCTTTACTGCCTTGCTTGGGGGTGATACCGGTTAAAAAAAATTATCTTTACTATTTTACATCCGATTGTTGTCGATTCGGTTTTTGTATCCTGACTGCAACGCAAAGTCTATTTTATTAATGAAGAATAAATGTCAATGAAACTTTAATAATATTGAAGAAGATTCGTGAGATGCATAGCATTGTATAATTTGTCTATTTTAGCGTTACAATTTTTTAATTTTTTTCTTTCTTCTCTTTTTTGTTCTTTCCCTTTTCCCTCTTTTTTTCTTTCTTATTTACATTTCACTGATGCAGATGTCAAGCGCCTGGTAGCGTTATTGCTTCCTCTATACTATCTTCTCTTTCTTTCTTTCTTTCTTTCTTTTTTTCTTTTGTTCTTTTCTATTTCCCCGAGCAACAACAACAACAACAACAAAAATATATGGAATTAAAAGGATAATTAAACGATATTCGTTTCCTTCTTTTTTTGATTTTTAGCAGTAAATAAATTAATAGCAGATAAGACGCAAAACACTTTTATTCAATAGCTGATCAACTGATCGATTTGTTTTTTTATGACTTATCACCCCTTTGTGGGTTATTTAAAGCTGAACATATTTTGGATTGTAAGAACAATTCTTTTTGGGGAGTGAATATTGTATATATATATATATATATATATATATATATATATATATATATATATATATATATATATATATTTAACCCATAACTGATGGAGAACATGGATTCATACTTTTCCCCACCACATCACATCCTATTTAATTACTGAGCATTCTGGCTTCATAAAATATCCCATAAACTGACTAGATTAAATATTTAAATATTTTGCGTCTTATCTGGGATCAATTTATATACCGCTAAAAACCTAAATGAACTTAGTGTGATAATCCCCTAAATTTTTACCAGGTCATGTAATACCTGGCCTCATGATGTGGGGCTTCACAAGTTACAGATCTCGCTTGCCTCTAGTGTTTGTAAATGAATGTTTGGACAGCACCGAGTACATCCAGAAATTTGTTCAATCCGTTCTAATGCCATTTTTGCAGCTACAAGGCGAAATGCTTTTCCAACAGTATAGTGCCCGCCCACCCGATGCCCGTAGTACTCAACTTGCTCAGCAGGATGTTCAATAACTTCTTTGGTTGGCACGATCGATCGTCAGACCTCCACTCCCCATTGAATATGTATGAAACATGATGGAACATGATGTACCGCAAAATGATCTACGAATGTATGGATGCAAGAGCACAGGCCTGTTTTAGCGCCCATGGAGGATATACAGTCTATTAATATGGATAGCCATTACTATGTTATATTCATATGGATATACAGTCTATTAATATGGATAGCCATTACTATGTTATATTCATATGGATATACAGTATATTAATATGTATAGCTATTAATATGTTATATTCATATGGATATACAGTCTATTAATATGGATAGCCATTACTATGTTATATTCATATGGAGATACAGTCTATTAATATGGATAGCCATTACTATGTTATATTCATATGGATATACAGTCTATTAATATGGATAGCCATTACTATGTTATATTCATATGGATATACAGTCTATTAATATGGATAGCCATTACTATGTTATATTCATATGGATATACAGTCTATTAATATGGATAGCCGTTACTATGTTATATTCATATGAAGATACAGTCTATTAATATGGATAGCCATTACTATGTTATATTCATATGGATATACAGTCTATTAATATGGATAGCCATTACTATGTTATATTCATATGGATATACAGTCTATTAATATGGATAGCCATTACTATGTTATATTCATATGGATATACAGTCTATTAATATGGATAGCCGTTACTATGTTATATTCATATGGATATACAGTATATTAATATGTATAGCTATTAATATGTTATATTCATATGGATATACAGTCTATTAATATGGATAGCCGTTACTATGTTATATTCATATGAAGATACAGTATATTAATATGTATAGCTATTAATATGTTATATTCATATGGATATACAGTCTATTAATATGGATAGCCATTACTATGTTATATTCATATGGATATACAGTCTATTAATATGGATAGCCATTACTATGTTATATTCATATGGATATACAGTCTATTAATATGGATAGCCGTTACTATGTTATATTCATATGGATATACAGTCTATTAATATGGATAGCCATTACTATGTTATATTCATATGGATATACAGTATATTAATATGTATAGCTATTAATATGTTATATTCATATGGATATACAGTCTATTAATATGGATAGCCATTACTATGTTATATTCATATGGAGATACAGTCTATTAATATGGATAGCCATTACTATGTTATATTCATATGGATATACAGTCTATTAATATGGATAGCCATTACTATGTTATATTCATATGGATATACAGTCTATTAATATGGATAGCCATTACTATGTTATATTCATATGGATATACAGTCTATTAATATGGATAGCCGTTACTATGTTATATTCATATGAAGATACAGTCTATTAATATGGATAGCCATTACTATGTTATATTCATATGGATATACAGTCTATTAATATGGATAGCCATTACTATGTTATATTCATATGGATATACAGTCTATTAATATGGATAGCCATTACTATGTTATATTCATATGGATATACAGTCTATTAATATGGATAGCCGTTACTATGTTATATTCATATGGATATACAGTATATTAATATGTATAGCTATTAATATGTTATATTCATATGGATATACAGTCTATTAATATGGATAGCCATTACTATGTTATATTCATATGGATATACAGTATATTAATATGTATAGCTATTAATATGTTATATTCATATGGATATACAGTCTATTAATATGGATAGCCATTACTATGTTATATTCATATGGATATACAGTCTATTAATATGGATAGCCATTACTATGTTATATTCATATGGATATACAGTCTATTAATATGGATAGCCGTTACTATGTTATATTCATATGGATATACAGTCTATTAATATGGATAGCCGTTACTATGTTATATTCATATGGAGATACAGTCTATTAATATGGATAGCCATTACTATGTTATATTCATATGGATATACAGTATATTAATATGTATAGCTATTAATATGTTATATTCATATGGATATACAGTCTATTAATATGGATAGCCATTACTATGTTATATTCATATGGATATACAGTCTATTAATATGGATAGCCATTACTATGTTATATTCATATGGATATACAGTCTATTAATATGGATAGCCATTACTATGTTATATTCATATGGATATACAGTCTATTAATATGGATAGCCATTACTATGTTATATTCATATGGATATACAGTCTATTAATATGGATAGCCATTACTATGTTATATTCATATGGATATACAGTATATTAATATGGATAGCCATTACTATGTTATATTCATATGGATATACAGTATATTAATATGTATAGCCATTAATATGTTATATTCATATGGATATACAGTATATTAATATGTATAGCCATTAATATGTTATATTCATATGTATATACACTATATTAATATGGATAGCCATTACTATGTTACATTCATATGTATATATAGTATATTAATATGGATATACATTAATACTTTATATCAATATGGATATACAGTATATTAATACGGTATGAATATTACTGGTACATATCTTGTTTTCAAATCTGTACGTATATTGATTTGTATATGTAACCATTTATATTGTAATCTAACTATAAAGCTGAGTCATAATTATTTTCCGTGTTTGTTTATCATCCTTTAAAGAAATTGACTTACGACTCATCCTAACATTTCTTGCTGCCGTTTGTATCTTTATCAGTCTATATATGATACAGATTATTTATTATTTTTATCTTATGATATGGAATACTTATTATGTCCGAGGAAAGTTGGTTCACTCTATCATGCCCGACAATTCTACTCGTCCGAATCGCTCTTGCACAATTATAAACCAATCCTTCGTCCGTTCATAGAATATTGCTGCCATATCTGGTCTGTTGCTCCTGTTATATATCTAGAGATTATCGACAAAATCCAAGGAATGTTCTGTAATATTATCGGTCCTGACCTGGCTTCTCGACTTCAGTTATTTTCCCATCACCGTAACATGGCTTTCCTCTGTCTTTTCTATAAATATTATCACAGCAATTGTTCTAATGAGCTCTCCTCTTTGGTACCTCGATCGCATGACTAATAGGGTACTATAGATTAGCATCTAGATCTCATCGTTTTACTGCTGAACTAGCTAGATGCAAGAGAACTAGCTAAGCAATTATTCTAGCTGAACAATTATTCTACAGAATAATTGTTTAGCTTGTTCTCTAGGTTATCTCAATATTATTCATGCACTTGAAAACACCAATATTAAAAAATACATTGGAAGTACTATGAATACATTAAAAAATCTTTGGTATCGACATGTACAATCTTTCAACAATAGCAATCATAAATACAAGACTTCATTGATGTATATATAGTTGTTTGTGTGTGTAAATATTTGTGTATATATATATATATATATATATATATATATATATATATATATTTGTATTTGTTATATATATATATATATTTGTATTTGTTATATATATATATATATATATATTTGTATTTGTTATATATATATATATTTGTATTTGTTATATATATATATATATATATATATATATTTGTATTTGTTATATATATATATATATATATATATATATATATTTGCATTTGTTATATATATATATGTGTATGTATATATGTGTGTATGTATGGATGTAATATATGTATATGTTTATATGCATATATATATATATATATATATATATATATATATATATATATATCTTCGTATTTTTAAATGGTTTATCGATGCTAACTATAATCGCCATTTGTTTGATAGCGATTTAATTTAGAATAGTTTGTTGACTTAATACTAAACAGTTGTGATTCGTTATTTATTAATTTTGAATGGGCTCTGAATACATTATAGTCATTTAGATAAGACTACGTATGTTTTTATTAAGTATGTATGTCTCTACTTTTGCTTATATGAGTGTACACACTTAGGTACTTGTATTTGCGTATGTGTGTTGAGCATTTCTTCATTTGCGTGTTTTTATATGTAGGAGTGTGGGTTAATATGCATGTTTGTATTTATATCTATGTGTACGTGTACATATGTGTATATGTATGCATATGTACATATATGTATATATATATATGTGTGTGTATGTATATATCTGTATGTGTATGTACATATTTATGTATCTGTTTAAGTATATGTTTATATATTAGTGTCCGTGTATGCAATCACGTGTACTCATACATATATTGATATATATGTGGGCGCATCTATATATGTGTGTGTATGTGTTTTCATTTCTGTATATATATACTGGTTCTTATTTTCCATGTTGTATTTTGTTTGGTCATGCGAATGTGGCTGTTAGTTTTTTTTATGTGTATGCGTATATGTTGTGTCTGCTCATTTGTATGTATACGTTTGTTTTTTTTCTTTGTTTTTACCCTTCTTAAATTAAAGCCTCTTTTTATCGATATATCTTTGTCCATGTATGTAAAATTTTGATAGTTGGTTTGTACTCGCTTATTAATACTTTGAAAACGAAAATGACTAAAATGTGCTTACGCATCATGTTAAAATAAAATTTACGATTTAGTAATTTATAGTTTTTTTTTTATAACATTGGAAAAATAAGAAATCATTTATTGAACAAAGTAACTAATAATAACAAAACAAAAGTCATTGAAGCAAAGCAAGTTCAGTCGGCCATTGATGACAATTCCAGAACAACGTAACTGTGATACTTTTAGGCTTGAATCTTGGTGGTTCTGTCTATGTCATTATTAGTGTGTGTGTGTGTGTGTGTGTGTGTGTGTGTGTGTGTGTGTGTGTGTGTGTGTGTGTGTGTGTGTGTGTGTGTGTGTGTGTGTGTGTGTGTGTGTGTGTGTGTGTGTGTGTGTGTGTGTGTGTGTGTGTGTGTGTGTGTGTGTGTGTGTGTGTGTGTGAGTGCTTGTATATGCTTTTAATTGTATGTGTCTGATATGATTTTCTTTGACGTGGATTTCTCTGTTTCCTGTGTCGTCCGTGTTTTTGCGTGTTTATGTATCTAAATATATTTTTACTTGTTTGTATATTACGATGTGATTGTGCCTGTCTTTTCTTTTGTAAAACTTCTCCCCCTGTCCACATCATCTTAATTCAGAGGCCTTCAATTGTATCTAAGTTGTTACGATGTTTGAGTCTCCTTAGATTAGCGTTTGCTCTAACTGAAAATTTGGCTCTTCGATTAAAACAATAAATAAATAAAAAAGATATGTATATTTTCCTCCGGAATAATTGTATAATATTTTAAAACTTAATGCAGGGCTAAATTTAAAATTAGTAATTTTTATTTTTTAACTTTATAGTAAAATTAATAATTAATCAGAATGATTTCTAGTTTAGCCTAACATTAACATTAAGGCATTAATATATTGTATCTACGGATCGTTGTCAAGTTTTTTGAATTATCATGTAATTGTATTTGGTCATTGGAGATTACATAAAAATGTTTCCTCTACTGAGGGAGTTCGGTTGGTTTTGAACTTTTAAAACTCTTTATTCTGCAATCAACACCATCACTTGACAAGACACCAGAAGTGTTGAAACAAAATGGCTATTTTTGTAGTGATGTTATAACATGTTTATGTTATAATTTTCGAATAAATTATATTTGTTTTACTCTGTATTGAGCATCCTTTTAAGAATAGTGTTTTTAGTTACTGGAATTTTATTCCTTCTATACTAATCCTATACTTATACATACATACACGCATACATATATATATATATATATATATATATATATATATATATATATATATATATATATACACACACACAAATGAGAGAAAGAGCAGATGAAGTAAAATTCCGATGTTCGTAGCATTTACTTAAAAAAAATGGTCAATACAAAGTAGAGCAATATATATACGAAACACGAAAGCTATTGTGTAGCAATTTCAACATGTTTTGTTATAATATCTTATAATAAAATAATTATATATATGTGTGTGTCTGTGTGTGTGTTTGTGTGTGTGTGTGTGTCTGTGTGTGTGTGCGTGCGTGTATGTGTGTGTGTATATATGTATGGGTGTGTACGTATATGCATATGTATCTTCATAATTTTATATTTTTATTCACTTAAAAATACCCTTTTCTTATCACTTTATTTATTTTTTTAAAAACTTTTTTATATATATTTTTATATATTGTATATATATTTTTGGAGAAGATATTTTTGGAAAAGGAAATTGTTTTAAATTTAGACTTTTTATTACTACAGTGTAACCCGGATATAAGAGAAACCCGGATATAAGAGAGGTTTTCTCTGGTCCCAAATTAGAGCCTGTGTTAATGTATATATAATAGACCAAACCCGGATATAAGAGACTTATTCTCCGGTTCCGACAACTCTCTTATATCCGGGTTACACTTTACTTTATTTTCATAACCACCTAAGCTTTTTTGAAAATATAACGTCTATGATTGATGACATAAACTCACTACATGAACTGAACAGACAACTTGTGAATATGCTCCCTTTTGTAAATTTTACTCTCTGTTGCTTGTCATATCCGCATCACCCATTTTCTTTTTCTTTTTCTCTTTCTTTCTCTTTCTTTTTCTCTTTCTTTCTCTTTCTTTTCTTCCAATAGTCCTTATTTGAATATATTCTTTCTATTTTACTTGTCACATCCGGTGAAAAGAGGTCGGCATTTTCTCTACAACTTCCATTCCTTTCCTTATCTTACTCTCCCCACTTATCTCTCTCCAGACATATATACCTCCATCTCTTTCTCCCCCTTTCTCTCTTTCTCTCTTTCCCTTCCCCCATATTAAAACCTTTCTCTCTCTTTCCCTTCCCTCATATGAAAACCTTATTTTAAAATCTATATCTTCCCATCTTATGTTTGATAAATTTTATATTTTTACTTTTATTATTTTTTTATTATTTTTTCTCCTGTGACTGGATAAATTTTAAATTAATCTATTGCTGTAAGCTTGTTTGGTCTGATGAGATGAGGACTGTTTGATATCGCGAAATAAAATATTACCATGGATTTCTAAAGTCTCCGCTTTCATCATTATTATTTGCTCTATTCTTACATTGAGCTCTCTTTGGATTTATATCCTCATTGGAATTATCCATACTAATTATCAAATAATATTACACACACACACACACATATATATATATATATATATATATATATATATATATAGTTATTGCGAATGTAAAATGTGGTTGGTTGCCTAAGAATAAATCGGATGTAAGTTTATAACCACGTATTTGGTTCTGACGTTTCCCGCCAAATGTAAAACTAAAAATGGCGAGAGGTATTGAGGATTAATGCAGGTTATTGAAAGGTTACAGCAGACTATATTCAAGCCTAATTCCTCGTTTAGTTAAAAAAAATAGAAAGAGAAATGATTTTTTCTTCGACTAAAAGTTAAAGAGATTAAGTACTTTGAAATGTTAATGTGAGAAAAGACTTAATGTAACGGTTATATATAGAAAATCATTTGAAATGCTTTCTGTCGAAAAAAAAATGCTGAAAGGCGTATATATCTTTCCATTTCTTTCCATCTCCCTCTCTCTCTCTCTCTCTCTTTCTATATATATATATATATATATATATATATATATATATATATATATATATATATATATATATATTACAAAGAGTCAATCATACCTTGAATTAATCAGCAATTTGAATTCAATGTATGATTGACTCTTTGTAATGTAAATATATGGTGCCTATTATATTATGTTCATATATATATATATATATATATATATATATATACATATATATATATATATGCTCTCGGAGACCCTTCGATAGTGGTCTCTAGTGAAAAGTGTAAATTTAATAAAAATAGTGCCTGGTGCTGCTATGAATGCATTACTCTTCAAGTACGAATTGAGTACTCTTAGCCACAGGCGTATTTTGTATAGAGAAAACGCTAAAATTTCCCTTTATCTCTGATAAAAATATAGTTTTAAGTTATGCTATATTTTTGAGTTAAAGTTGTCAATGGGGATAGAGTGCATATATATATATATATATATATATATATATATATATATATATATATATATATATATATATATATATATATATATATTAGGCATCTCCACTGAATTTTCGATACCTAAGTTTTATAATGAATTTTAGAAAATGAAAAAACATTCTTGATGCTTTCATTTTACCTTTAATTGAAAGCTAAATTATATTAAATTTGCTATTTCTAGTATGCAAAATACTCTAGTGTATTTCAAATAGAAATTATATTGATTGGAATCTCAAGTATTTGGTCACTTTCACAAAATCAGACATTTTTGACCTATTTTGACACATTTGCAAACAAAAGTTAATTCTCGGTTTAAAAATCTTCCAAAAATAAAATATGATTTCTGAAACTTTATTTGAGGAATATTAGCTGATTTAAAGTATAATTAATCTGATTTGAAAAAAGTGTTATTTACTTTAAGTTTAAAATAACAGAGAAATGGGTTTTAAAAACAAACGTTAGCGGCGATTGAGCGTTTATTACCATCGCTTGTCACTTGTAGGTCACTTTACAAGCGATGATAAAATTTGTCAACACCTTTACTGTTGTTCTACGCAGACTTTATATGTTAAAACATAATTTAAGAAAATGACGAGTAAGCGCCTTTTTAAAATAATTTTTAAGTATTCAGTGATATTAAACATGTTGGGAAATATTCTTCGTAATCTAATTATAGGAATGTTGAAGTTAAAATTACTGTAGTCATTACTCTTATTTTCTGATTATGTCGTTTATGGTCGACCATATTTTCAAACAGGGGTAAGTTATGTAGTATTTTATATACATAAAAAGAATTAAAAAAAACAATTTTAAAAATATTGGGCGTAAACGACTTATATTGAGCTTTTCAGTTTTTGATTCATAAATATAGTTTTCACTTAATAATAATATCCACCTAACCGGTTTGTATGCAGAATTTTAAACGATTTATAATATTATAAATTATTATAATTAAAATTTTAAAAAATGAAAACATTTCTTGTTATAATTCATTATTGATCAAAAAGAATTTTTTCTCAAGACAATAGATGTCCTTAATAAATCTTATTTATAAAAGCAATTAAAAGTTTTTTCTAATTAAATAACGTCATATTTTTATTACATTTATTATTTTAAGATTCGGAACAGATTTTCGGGAAATGAGTAGTAGTTTGAAAAAAAAAACGTGATTTACATTCTCTAAGGAGTTCTGTTTTTAATTAATAAAACAAATTTTGAGATTACGTTTTAATTTATCGAAATTTCATGAAATTATGTAAGTGGCAGGTAACATATGTAAAAAAGATTTTTTTACTAAGATTTTCTAAAAAAAAATTTGACAAAGTAATTTAATTCATTTGTGAATAAGTCCTGAAAGTTTCATTAAAATCAATTATTTGATTTTTGCCAGAATTTCCAAATCAATGTGTATTTCACCAGAAAAAAGCCCCAAAACACTAATCGTAAATATTACGTCGACCCTTAACGCAAGAAACAAGATTTTTAAGCAAAATATCGAACGTTCTAGAAAGGATTAAAAAATTTTTATAAAATAATAAAAAATACTTTGATCTTTCCTCTTAATAATAACATAAACATTTTGTCGCTAAAACTTTGTTTTTATTAAGCCTTTTTCATCATGCTCTACTGTTTTCAGCGAGCAAGTGGAGACACTATATATATATATATATATATATATATATATATATATATATGTCTTTCGCTGTGTGTGTGTGTATATATATATGTGTGTGTTTGTGTCTGTGCATTTCTCTCTCTCTCTCTCTCTCATACACACACACACACACATATATATATATACACACACACACACACACAGAGAACAATATAGATAGATAGATCGTTGTTTTTAATATGTACTGCTTAGTTATTTAGACAGTATATTTATTTCCATCTACCGACCTGAATATTCGAGAAATCTTATAAGATAAATATGACAGAGAACGCATCTTTTTCTAATAAGATTTCTTCGATATTCAGGCCGGTAAACTGAAATAAATAAATATACTGTTTAATAACTGAAAAGTACATATTAAAAGTAACGATAGATAGATAGATAGATAGATAGATAGATACGTAGGTATATTAAGCCGATAAAAGATATTCGGAATTTTTGGACACACCTGTGCCCTTTCTCAGAAAGAAATAAAATGCAGTTGGACTTTTGGTGGAGGGATTGTTTTTATGCGCATGTGTTATATTATTGATTAACTCTAGTAATTTGGGGCTAGTCGTTTTCCACGATTAGGGTTGTAGAGGGTTTGTAGATAGTATTTGTGTAAAGCGTATTCATTGAGTATGCCTAAATTCTAGAGAATCCAGGTAGAACTCAATGTCCAGGACAGAGTAAGAATATATTTTCCTTCTGCTTTGCATTACTAACCTTCTGCATACAAGAAAAGAGAAGAGAGAGTAGGGGCGCAAACCAAAAACTAGGGCATTTATAAGAGAACTGACGGAAAATTTTCACATACACATCAGCAGTATGAATTGGCTGGATTTTAAGTTTAGATCATATCGTTTTTTATTGTGCGTAGTGTCACCACAAATGTAACCACACGTTTCCAGTGTCTGTTTTTTAATTTCAATTTTAGGTCAGTTAGGTGGTGATTTATGCATCTGAAAAGAATTCATATTTATCTGTATCTCACTCATTTAAACCATTATTTAACTCCTCTCTTTAAAACTTCTCAATGTTAAATTTTAATCCCCACCTTCACCTTTAGGCCTTCCTGTTCTTTCTTCTGTTACACCCCTCTCTAGAGCTTCCATACATTTCCCTTTCACACTTGTTTCCCACTCCCACACATACACTCTCACTAAAATTTTGTTTTTTATACCCGCAGTTATATTTACCGATTTCTTTTTGAATTTGTAGGTCTGATGAATTGGATCGTGATTACGATTCCAATGTAATAAAACATAATATCCTACGTCGATAACACTACTCGGAGTTTCATGAAGTTAATGCAATCTTCAGGTGTGCAGATTCTGACCGTTATTTATCGCGTTCTCGTGATGATGATTCAAAATTGTGCGTACACAAGTATTTGTACGTGTATGTATCCTACCCATTCCTATATATATATCACCTCTTTCCATGTACCGTGTCCCTTCAGAACGTTGGCGATCATGGATCTCCTCAAATTATCTTAGTTTTTCTGCCATCACTCCGAAACCATTCACTGAAGCTCGCAAAGTGGTTCATGCGTTACTTTCCTCTGTCTCTCTTGCCTTGTGAGTATCAACTTTTCCAAACCCTCTTTTCTTATTATGTGTCCCAGAAAGTTCAACTGTCTCTTCTTTGTGTTTAGTATCAGTGTCTTTTTTGTTTCTGTTGTCTCTAGAACTTCGCCGTTCCCCACATGTTCGTTCCATGGTATTCTCAGCATCCTTCTGTAGAACAACATTTCTGTTGCTTCAAGTCTCTTCTTCATGAATACCTGAATAAACAACCAAATTATTGAAATCGGGATTCATGTTTTCATTTTCCACCGTGGCATTAATTACCATCTTTCGTTTCCCTTGTGAACGTAAAGCAGACATTTCCGATATTTTGTGGACACCGACGCGAACGAGAATAGAGACGCAACAAGGGGTTATGTGTCCGATCAGTGAAAAGCAAGAGACAGGGTTTGGTCGCATAGATACATTACTAAATGAATTATTTTTTTTTAATCTGACTTTATTTCTCATTATTATAAATGTTATTTTTAGTCGGTAAACGTGTCCGAGGTGTTATTCATGTTTTTTTTTTCTATCTTGTCTATCTATAAGTCTAACATTCGTCTATGCTTAGAATATTGCTACCACATATGGTCCGGAGCTCCTGCTTTATATCTAGAGATCCTTCATAAAATCCAAAGAAGAATCAGCAATATTATTGGTCGTGATCTGGCCGCTCGGTTTCAGTCATTCTCCCATCGATGTAAGGTTGGCTGTCTGTGTCTTTTCTATAAATACTTTCATGCTAATTATTCGGACGAGTTTTCATTATGGAACATAGACTTTATGAATTTAAACGCAGTACTAGACTGGTGACAAGCGCTCATCAATTTACAGTTGAGTTGGCTAGATGTAACCCTAAGCTATATACTAAGAGTTTCTTTTCTCGCACTTCTCGCTTGTTGAATTCTCTTCCGGTTCCATGTTTTCCAGTTGACTTTAATCTTTTAAAATTTAAATGTACATCAGCTGTCTGCTGTCCCCCTGATTACTTTTCCTTCGTTCCCGCTCCTTAGTAATGGTTCTGTTCCTAATTCTTCCCCACCCTGTAACCCCTTGGGCCTTAATGGCTTTACTGTCTTGCTTGGGATGAACATGCTTAAAAAGATCTTCAACAATGAATTTAACATCCAGAAGTTCTACTAAAATGCGCCTCCCGAGAGCATCTTGTTACTAATTTGGCCACGGGAGACCGTCATTGACAATACTTAAGGAATGCACACCTCTCGTTCGGACTTTTCGAATTTATACTCCACTATTTACATTGCTCATCTTTGTTGCCATATATATCACAACGACCTTCTTCAGGGAGTTGGAATGTCGAACCGAACCCTTTATTTCGCTCGCTGGGGTAGACTGTTCTAGTTCCACGTGCCATGTCTAATGGATGTCAGTTATCTCCAGTTAATTCCCATCTCCAAGTTCTCCACCGCCTTAACCAGGTATTGAACTCACACTCTTTGGGTCCTGTCACTGGATCTGATTAACGCCTTATCCTTGAGGACATCTGTGTATGAATTTTTGGATATTATAAACCTAATGTCTTCAGCAACCATTTTTACCAGAGCTCATATTGCAATTTTCGTTGTTATTAGTGCTTTACTCTAGCACTCTTTATTACTGGTTCCCATATTGTATTCGAGCAATGTAAAAAGGGTACATAATACCCCATCTCAGGAATATAGACAGATACTGGATTTATACTTGTTGGTTTTATTGTCAGACCCGAAGAATAAACAAAGTAATTATTTAAATCGATTTTTTAACCCGACGTTATTTATTATTATAAACGTTATTCTTAGTGGGTACACGTGTTTGAGTTGATATCCGTTTTTTATTTTCTAATGTTAACAACTGAACCAAGCAAACAAGACTGTTCATTAACTCTCAGAGAAGCCTACGGATGAGAGGTGCATTGTCTTTTTAGATGACACCTCCTTAAAAAAAAAAAAAAAAATAAAAAATAAAAGTAGATTGTTTTCTAAGTTGATGGGACCGGTTTCAAATTCGATCAGACGGCAAGAATTTCTGCTGAAAAAATATCAATTTTTCAAGGACGACATGCGAGCGTTTAATTAAATTATCATCCACCGCTAGAAAAGTTGGTTCCCTGTGCCGAGCCAGGAAATTCTTCTCCCCTGAATCGATCCTCCAGGTCTATAAGTCTACCATTCGACCTTGCATGGAGTATTGCTGCCATTTATGGTCTGGGGCCCCTGCGTGTTGCCTCGGGGTTCTTGATAAGATCCAGAGACGGATATGCAATGTGATTGGCCCTGATCTGTCATCTCGTCTGCAGTCGCTCTCTCACAGACGCAATGTTGCATCACTCTGCCTTTTCTACAAGTACTTCCACGGTAATTGCTCTGAGGAGTTGCTTTCACTTGTCCCTAAGCCTCGTGAATTCAAGCGTCCTACGAGGCTGGCATCCCGTTCCCACCCCTTCACCGTTGAAACTGTTAGGTGTAGACGTCTTTTCTACTCCAATAGCTTCATGTCTCGCACATCTCGCCTATGGAACTCCCTTCCCTATTACTGTTTCCCTGACAAATACAATCTCCAACGGTTTAAGTGTAGCGTCAATCGTCATCTCCAGTTGCCTTGATCTATCCACTTCCTGACATCTTTCATTCCTATCTGCTCTCGCTCTATATCTACCGTAACCTCCCTACCTCGATCGGCCCCCCGTCCTTCTCTTTCTCCACATCCCTTCCTTTACCACTCCTATCTGCTCTTCCTCCAACCCTTCTGTAACCCCTTGCGTGATAGTGGCCACCGGCCTTGCTCGGGGTGATACGCTTAAAAAAAAAAAAAAAAAAAAAAAAAAAAAATTAAATTCTTAATTACAATAAAAAATATTTTTCATTTTACTTAAATATTCGAAAGAATGTATATTTTTAATTTAAAAATATAAAATGGAAAAATAAAGCTCAAATAATGTTATTGATGGAAACAAAAATTTAATATTTATTTAAATTAGATTTTAGAAGTATATGCACTTTTCGACAAGAATATTACGAATCATAATTCCTTTATTTTATTTAATTTTTTGAAGAATTTGAAACACGGTTTGCATCTTTTTGGGTTCTTGGTGTTAATAATTTAAACTTTTTTTTTGTTTTAAATTTTAAAATAACCAAATGAAACAAGAGAAATTTAAATACACACACACATATATATATATATATATATATATATATATATATATATATATATATATATATATATATATATATATATATAGGGTGTCCATAAAGTTCGTGTGCATTTAAAAAAAATTATAACTTTATTTGTATTTGCGATAGAAATAATCTGTAAAAAATGTTATAAAGGTTAATGTATCTAGTTTTAAGTATAGCTAAAATAACTAATGTGATTTCAGGCATTACTGTAAATCAGTTGGCAAAATCGTATTACCCTTTGTATTGCTAATGCTGGAGGACATGTGGAAACTTAAATAAAATTTCAATAAAACCTTAAAAAATATAGATTTACTTCTTTCTAATCCTTTTTACAAATGATTTCTATCACAAATACAAATAAAGTTATAAATTTTTTAAAGTTCACACGAACTTTATGGACACCCTGTATATATATATATATATATATATATATATATATATATATATATATATATATACTTAAATGTAATTGGCCCTGATCTGGCCAATATATATATATATATATATATATATACTTAAATGTAATTGGCTCTGATCTGGCTTCTCGTCTGCAGTCTCTCTCTCTCACAGACGCGCCGTCGTCTCTCTTTGTCTCTTCTACAAATACTTCCATGGTAATTGCTCCGATGAGCTGCTATCGCTGGTTCCCAGGCTCCATGAATTCAAGCGTCATACGAGACTGGCATCCCGTTCCCGCCCTTTCACGGTTGAAACTGTTAAATGTAGACGTCTCTTCTACTCCAATAGCTTCATATCTCGCACCTCACGCCTGTGGAACTCCCTTCCCTATTCCTGTTTCCCTGACAACTATAATCTCCAACTATTCAAATGTAACGTCAATCTCCAGTTGCATTGATCTATCCACTATCCTTCTCCACATCCTTTCCTCTTTCACTCCTATCTGCTCTTGCTCCAAATCCTCTGTAACCCCTTGCGTGCTAGTGGCTTTCAGCCTTGCCTGGGGTGAAAAGCTTAAAAAAAAACAAATGGCAATCTACCTTTTTAATTTTAAGGTACTTAATTCGACATAGATACACAGAAAAATATTTCTTTTTATTTTCTGTATTTCTTTGTAGTTTAAATTAACCGGCCGAGATAATAAAAATTACATTTATAGTAATGAAAGAGTACATATGAACAAAGGTTTTTTCGTACAAATTTCTAATCAGCAAATGACGTGGATGCAATTTAATGAACATAGATTTTCAAACATGGCGACTTGCCGAATTTCATTTTATGCATTAATGTGGGAAAGATGTTTGTTTAGCGGCATATCAACTCCTTATAATTTAATTTTCTTCGGAACATTAGTAATTTCTTTTACAAAAATGTATTGATGGTAATATATTTTTTTGTCAATCCCTTTTGACCAATTTAATCTTGCATTCAAAGTCTTTTTATTTAATCCTGGTTTCTTAGGTAAAAATGCAACAATCTTTCAATACATTGACGCCATCATCCAGACCGTTGTGATGTATGTGATCTGAGGCTTTGAGCTACGTCATGTTGAAAAATCCCACAGTGATCATCTAAGTTTGATATCAAATGGTTGTTCAACAGCTGGATATATTTGACACTATGCAAGTTACTGCCAGTTTTAACTTTCTGGAACCATATACGATTTTTATATATCCGTAAAGTATCAATCTCTTATCCCCAAACATCAGCATTCCAGGGTATGACGATAAATTACATCCGGTAGCAAGGCCTCTGATCGAGAGAGACTGGAGGTTTTCAGGAGCATGGAATCACCTCTTAATTGTTGTTCCCAGATCCATCCGATTCTAGGACCGTTTCGTACCAGACAATTGCGTCCCGTACAATTGTATACCAGATAATTGCGTCCCTGGACATTTACGCCCCTAGACAAATGCACACTTGGATAATTGCGTACCTCTGATAATTTTTTGGAGCTTTTAAAGTCCATTAACATAAATTTGGGGAAAAAAAAGCACAGGTAATAATCATAAATTTTAAAAAATGAATAAAAAGAATAAAATAAAAATATTTAAAAGTTTATTTTTGTCTAAAATGCAATGACAGATTAACAGTGTAGCAAGATCGCACTGCACATCGCCAGTATGTTTTTGTTTCATCGGCGTTTTTCTTATGATAGTGGAAGCTGTAATTTTCCTTGTCCACAAATATTTTTCCACCTATTTTCGGAACTTAGCCATGGGTTCCAAATAAAAATATAATCTGTAAAATCCAGAATCTATTAGATATTTGTGGTATGCACTGCTGGAGTGAACTAAAACTGCTAGCTTAATTTTCTCTTGCTTTAAAAAAGAAATTTCTCTCTCTTTTTTATTTATGGTAATTACCTTTCTGCTTGTTTAGAGTAATTAAAAGTATAGGTGTGCAAATTTCTATATTAAACAACTCTTTAAAAAAAAATAGTAACTTCAAAAAAATTATCAGTCCAATTATCCAGGGACGCATTTGTCTAGAGACCAATTGTCCAGGGATGCATTTGTCTAGAGACCAATTGTCCAGGGATGCAATTGTTTGGTACGCAATCGTCAGAGACACAAATGTCCAGTACGCAACTGTCTGGTCACCGTCCACCCTAACCCGGTGTGGTAGCACCTGTTATGGTTATGGGCAAATAGCGAACTCCCAAACAAAACACTACGAAAATATAAAAATACATTTGTATATTAAAAGTACCAGCAATACATTTTATGTAAAAGAATAGCAATAATACCTATTTATAGTAAAATTAGCAACAAAATCTCTTTAGACAATATAACCAGCAATACATTTTATCTATGGTTGAAGGCGTACAATTGCGTTCAAAATATATCTAGTTAAAGCCATAAAATTGTTCAAAATATATAGATTTCGGCATTAAATAATCCATAGAGGTTGATATGCAGCTAAACAAAATCAACCAAACCAAACCGGTCAAATTATTTACATTTCGGCATTAAATAACCCATAGAGGTGTTGATATGCCGCTAAACAAAACCAACCAAAGCAAACCAATCAAATTATTTACATTTTGTCATTAAATAACCAAAAGAGGTTGATATGCCTCTAAACAAAATCAACCAATCAAACTTCACTGTTTTCCTCACATGACATGGTTTCTTTTTTCATTCCTGTATGTCTTCCGATAAATCTTTACTTATTAGAATTCAGCTACATCCTAATTGCATTATTGAATATGGTCTTATTCCAAGCATCTGCATCCCATAGTTCATACCTCTTTGACCAATTTATTATTGTATTTCAAATTCTTTTTGTTTAATGCTGGGGTTTTTCTATTATTCTTTTTAGATAAAATTCACCCTTTTGATCAATAGGCTCAAAGGATAGACTTCGTGGTATCTACTGAAACCAAATCGTCACACTTATCACCTGTCTTGCATTCTTTGGTTGATGTCTTGCTGCCCTGAACATTTCCAATACAACCTAGGGCGATTATGTCTTGGCCAATGCGAAACATTATTAATGCCTTGAAGTTTCAAGGGGATTTCTGAAATGTCACTTCTTGAAATTCCGATAGTTGGCTTGTATTCTTCACAATCTCCACTATGTTCATTCTGGTTTCTTTAGACATTTCCACCATGATTGTCCAAATGTCTGCAATCTAATAGTTCATACCTCTTTCACCAAATTAATCTTGGCTTCAAATGCTTTTGGTTTAATGTTATTTTCTTAGTTGAATGGCATCCCTTCGGCTTAAAGTAAATTTCTGATAATTATTAGATTATAAGTGAATATTTTATATTGTGTTTTTTTTTTCCCCATAGAAACATTGGCTCTGTTGCGGTTAGCAGATTTTATGTCAGGGTTTTTTGAATGAAACGCTAGGATGCAAGTCATCCCTAAATGTGGCAGTGACAAACTTTAAGGACCCTCATATAAACCAAATCAGATATACAGTGTTTGAAAAACAGAAAAATGTCTATAATGAAAATTTATTACATTGTGTTCATTTCAGTAAGTTACAGTCGTCGTTGGCGGAACTCGTTGCCGGGTATTTGGGGATGCTCACCAACATTTTCATGTGTGAAATGAGTCCTATCTGAAGAGACGTCCACAGCCACTGCATGGTAGGGTAGAAGTGTTCAGGGGATGGAGAGCTCTGGCTTTTCTTTAGGATCTCTTCGTCTCTTCTATTTATCTTCTGGTGTTTTTGAAGGATGTTTTCATTTCCAATTGATTCTTTCTGCAGCTTCCGTCTCTCAACTGACCGGATCGATTTCTATCCTCAGCAAGTTGTTTTTTAGCTGATGCTTGAATAGACGATGTGGGGGCTGCACGTGGTATCTTGCCTGATGCGACCTCTGGGAAGGGGATTTGTTTGGGTAGGCGGATGTCTGGCATTCGAGCAAAGTGTCCGGCCCATCGCAGTCGCTGGTGAGTCATGATGGTTCCTAGGCTCTACATTTATATATATATATATATGGAGAGAGAGAGATAGCCTGAGAGAGAGAGGTTATGAAGGACAGAGCGTCGAAACGTTGTGAATATGGCAACAAAGATGTGAACTACAGTCCGAACAATGTAAATAGTGTAAATAGTTACAGTACCTCATCTCAGAAATATAGACTGATTCTGAAGAAGGTCAGAGCGTAAACGGTCGAAACGTTGTGAACATGACAACAAAGATGGGAACAGCAGCCTAAACAACGTAAATAGTGTAAATAGTACAATACCTCATCTCAGAAATATAGACAGGTTCTGAGGAAAGGCTAGACCGTACAACGGTCGAAACGTTGTGAATATGGCAACAAAGATGTGAACTACTGTCCGAACAGTGTAAATAGTTACAATACCTCATCTCAGAAATATAGACTGATTCTGAAGAAGGCCAGAGCGTACAACGGTCGAAACGTTGTGAATATGACAACAAAGATGAGGACAATGGTCCGAACAATGTAAATAGTGTAAATAGAATGCCTCGTCTCAGAAATCTAGACAGATGTTAAATCCTTCACTGTCTTCATATGTATGATATGCCATTTCCTATGACCGAACTCCCACTTCTCTTCAAAATGCCACAGACTCTTCTGATGAAATCTTCTCTTTAGTTCTGTCAGTAAATTTTTCTCAAAGGAATCGATCCTCCAAATAGATAAATCGACCATTCGCCCTTGCATGGAGTATTGCTGCCATATATGGTCTGGAGCCCCTGCTGTTTGCCTCAGGGTTCTTGATAAGATCCAGAGACGGATATGCAATGTAATTGGCCCAGATCTGTCATCTCGTCTGCAGTCGCTCTCTCACAGACGCGACGTTGCCTCGCTCTGTCTTTTTTACAAATACTTTCACGGTAATTGCTCCGATGAGCTGCTTTCGCTAGTTCCTAGACCTCATGAATTTCAACGTCCTACGAGGCTGGCATCTCGTTCCCACCCCTTCACCGTTGAAACTGTTAGATGTAGACGTCTCTTCTACTCCAATAGCTTCATGTCTCGCACATCTCGCCTGTGGAACTCCCTTCCTTATTCCTGTTTCCCTGACAAATACAATCTCCAACTATTTAAGTGTAACGTCAATCGACATCTCCCGTTGCCTTGATCTATCCACTTCCCTTCTCCACATCCTTTCACCTTTCATTCCTATCTGCTCTCGCTCCTAATCTTCTGTAACCCCCCTGCCTTGATCGATCCACTATCTTTCTCCACATCCTCTCCTTTACCACTCCTATCTGCTCTTCCTCCAAACCTTCTGTAACCCCTTGCGTGCTAGTGGCTTCCAGCCTTGCTTGGGGTGATAAGCTTAAAAAAAAAAAGCTCCATCAGCCAGAAAGATTTGCGTACGACACATGTGTTGTGTTGAATGCAGTCAACGGAAATTCAAGTCAGGTATCAAATTGTTTTCTTCGTCTACTGTGAGCCTTTTCACTTTCCTGTAGGCCATCTGACAAATTCTTACTTCTTAGAATGCAGCCAAATTTAGTTTCATCGCTAAATGCGATCTTATTCGAAATACCTTCATTTCAGAGTCCATATCTATTTTACCAACTTAATCTTGCATTCAAATGCTTTTTGTTTACTGCTTGTTTTTTTTTTTTGCCCTCAGTACATGTTCCCGAAGGATACGATTAGTGGAATCTAGTGACAGCAAATTGGACAAGTCGGGTTCATCTATCACTGATCTTGCAGTTTTTTGTTTGGCTGAGCTTTTGTTGTTGTCATCAGTTTCTGTAACACACTATGCTGCAGCTTTCAACAGTGACTACTCTTGGTCGATCCGAAACGCTATCATTATTTACTTAGTATGACATGCATTATTACGACAGGTTTATCTAAATATATAAAACGGAGGATGTCTGTATGTCTGTCTGTATGATACCTTTCCACTCGAGATACATCCAACCGATTTTGACCAAACCTGGCATATACATTGTACAATGTAAGAGATAGGATCTTAGCAAAAAAATCGATAATTTTAAAAAAATCAATAATTGATAAAGCTGATCTAAAATCGATAAATTCAATTTTTTTCCTCTGATTTCGTTTAAACCCGATATGTAGGTTACTTACATCATAACGAGCTCAACGATACCTCATTTTTATTTTTACGCTACAGAGTTTAGCGAAAAACAGCGAAAAACGAAAAATCGATTTCAACACAAATTTTTTAAAAAATTCCTTCAATTTGCAAGCATCTAATACGAACTTCACTCAATTGTAGCCAACGATAAGTTGATTGTTTAACAGCATTTAACTTGATAACTGAGTCCACCCATATAGTGAAAACCCGAGTAAATAGCGAAAATAGTGACTTTTACTGCTTTCACTCTTATTTTTCGTTGATCTTTTAACGAATTTTCATCAAACTTAATAATTGCTTTATAAATGTATCCTCTTTTACATCCCTGGTAGCACACTGAAAAACTGAATTTCAAAAAATCCAAAATAATTGTGGGCTGAAGTGGGTCTTCATGCTGCCTGTTTTACCCCTTCATGTCCTCGGCTAACTTCGATTGAATAAATACAGACTACTTCTGTTATATCAGTAATTGCATTAATTCAATATGTTTCTTAATGAAAGTATTTTAAAGTAATTGAATACGATAGACTCTGTTACGTCTCAACATGGTGCTGTTTTTGCTCTATTCTAATTGAACGCTTTTTTCTGATCGACCAGCTGGGTATGGCTATTATTTCTAGCTGTCTATAAACATAAGATAAAATAAATACTAGTCAAAAGTCAATAAAAATGGCTGTTTTTATTAATACATTCAAATACTATTGCATCTAATAGTACTAGTATAATAAAGGCACAAGGAAATAAAATGAAAGAAATACGATTACTTACATTATTTACATTATTCGGGCTGTTATCCTCATCTTCATTCCCATATTTACAACGTTTCGGTTGTTGTTCTTCAGGTGATTGGAATTTCGAACCGAAACCTTCATTTCGTCCACCGTGCTCTAGTTCCACATGTCATGCCTCTTCCGGATGTCTCAGTTATTTCCCTTGAACGCAACTCTTCAAGTTTTTGGGTTCACCACTGCTGGGGCCTGGTATTGAACTCACAACTCTTTGGGTCTAATCACTGGATCTAACCAACGTCTTTATCCACTAGGCCGGAAGAGGCATGGCACGTAGAACTAGAACAATCTACCCCGGTGGATGAAATAAAGGGTTCCGTTCGAAATTCCAGTCACCTGAAGAAGGTCGGAGCGAACGACGTCCGAAACGTTGTAAATATGGCAATGAAGATTAGGTTAACAGTTCGAATAATATAAATAATGCAAGTAATCATAATGCCTATACGAGTTAAACATTAATACTTCAATCTTAGAAATCTTCTTTTATGCAATGTATCCCTTCAGGCCGTGGGCGATCATGACTTAACGATTTCCTTTGGTTTGCAGCTCTTATTAATGTTTTTTAATATCCTTCCCATACCGTGACCTGTCATGAACTTACACAAACTCTTTGGGTTGGTTACTCAACGTTTCTTGTCTTCAATATATAGTGTAGGTGTCAAATTCTCCAGGCCCTCTTTCAATAATATGTGTTGTAGCATCCCTACGGACGATAATGGGATATACCCATTCACATAAATACAGTAGTAAATACTGTATGTTGGTCTGCAGTTGGAGATTCATTGTGGAATTCACTTGACACACTTCTAGCAGTTGACTATTTCTTCTACGCGCCGCTGGCGAATCTTATATGTGTTCCTCTTGTCCTAAGTATTATCCTTCATTACCAACAATCGTTTGACTATTCTATTCAGTAACCTTCACTAGGTTACAACACTATGCATCCCAGAAATTTCAACACACTCTTTCTTATTCTAAGTCTCCGTTTTTTTTTATTTCCTATCCATCTGATACACATAACCATGTCTCATTTGACTGCTGATAATCCACGTCGCTAAGCCACGAGCAAGCCTAGCCGGTGTTCACACTGACTCACCAGAGTACATCTAATATAGGTCTGGGCATTTCCACGACGTCGAGGTACGTTGACCTTTAAAACTTAAATTAAAAAACTGCCGCATGGTTGTTAGCAAAAGGAGGAGCCCAAATGCAAATTACAAATCGGACATACGAGTACAAAAGATTTAAATATCTGGGAAGTGTTTTAACAGAGGATAGAAAGTGCGACACTGAAATCCGAAGACATAATGGGATAGCCAAAGATGCATTCCAAAAGCTAAGCAGAGTATTAAGAGACAGGAAAAATATCTCCTCCTAAATGGTAACGAATGCTGAACAATCTCATCAAAGATGAAGAAGAGACTTAAAGCAACAGAAATGTGGTTCTACGGAAGAATGCTGAGGATACTATGGAACGAACATGTGAGCAACGACGAAGTTTTAGAGAAAATGGAAACAAAAAAAAACTTATATTTAACATCAGGAAGAGACCGTTGAAATTTTTAGGGCACATAAGATGAAGGGAGGCTAGGGAAATCTGATACTCACAGAACAGATTGAAGGCAAGAGGGACAGAGGAAATCAATGCATAACATAGTGAGATTGATTAAATGAATGGTAGAATCGGGCTTAAGAGAGATGATAAAAAGACACCATTTATTAAGAGCCACAAAGAACGGGAAATTGTGAAGAGCCATGATCGCCTACGTCCAAATGAGACACGGCCATCAAGAAGAAGAAAAGTAAAATAATTTAAAAGCATTCCTAGAGTAAATAATTTGCAATGTATTGTATTTCTATAGTAAATAATTTCCAAACAGCCAAATATAACGATTTCTTAAATATCAACGAAATTGTTGAAATAACTTGAACAAATATATATATATATATATATATATATATATATATATATATATATTATAGATAGGTGGTACTTATTGGAAAACGCTCAATGTCAGTGATAGAGCTAACATATTCAGTTGTATGGGTATAAGTTTGTAAACTTGAGTTTCACGCTTTTGCGATCATCAGAAAACACAGTTTGTCTGATGATCGCATAAGCCTGAAACCCATGGTTACAAATTCATATCCATACGATTGAGTATATATATATATATATATATATATATATATATATATATATATATATATGATTTGAATTTACCTTGAGTAACATCAGCACCAACAATGAAAGTAGTGTCAGTAATACAGTAGAGTAAAATTATAAAGCACTTTATTATTACTACCACTACTACTATTATTATTATTATTGTTGTGTTTGGCTCTTCCTTTGTTAATTCGCACGACCGTTACACCTGGGTAATGGACTATTCCGTTTTGATCGTGTGGAAAGAGGGTAAAAGTCAATACTTGGTTTCAATGAAAACATAAAACAAAGTAAAACAGAAATGGAGAGAGAGAATCAGATTAAATTGAAAAGAACAGATACTACGTTCGTCTTTGGAAAAAGGTGTTGTGGGGCGGAAAATAATTCATCACCCACAAGGACGCGGAGACGCTTTTGGAATCTATCGAGAATGGCAACAGTACTCCATTTTCAGCCCAATGTAACTATTGTAAATGTAGAAGATAGCAAAAGGAGTCAGGTACTTAGTGAATCTGTACAGGGAGCATCATTAGTGATGGATCGTATGTGTAAGTTCCACTTGACTATTAAGTTGGGCTTCAGTCTTGATAAGCGTTTGGTAATTAATGCATTGATAGTGGGTCACAGCCTTAGGTATCATGCAATCCTCCTCTGACACTAAGTCTTCATTACTTTTCGGATTATTCTGCCCGTCCTTACAAAGCATAATTTCTGTAACAGTTCGACTTTGCAATCAGTGCCAATATTCATTATATTTGTTTCCACTCTCTCACACTGCATAGCAACTGCACCAATAACAACTGGTATGATCAGCGAATTTCTTCAATTTCCAAAGTCTTACAAGTTCAAACCTCACTTCGTCATGGCTGATTAATTTCTGTCCTTCCTTTTGCACTATCCCTGTATGAAAAGGATTCGATGCATCATGGATTAACCCTTCTAAAGCCTTACAAGTTCAAACCTCACTTCGTCATGGCTGATTAATTTCTGTCATTCCTTTTGCACTATCCCTGTATGAAAAGGATACGATGCATCATGGATTAACCCTTCTAAAGCCTTACAAGTTCAAACCTCACTTCCTCATGGCTGATTAATTTCTGTCCTTCCTTTTGCACTATCCCTGTATGAAAAGGATACGATGCATCATGGATTAACCCTTCTAAAGCCTTACAAGTTCAAACCTCACTTCGTCATGGCTGATTAATTTCTGTCCTTCATTTTGCACTATCCCTGTATGAAAAGGATTTGATGCATCATGGATTACCCCTTCTAAAGCCTTACAAGTTCAAACCTCACTTCGTCATGGCTGATTAATTTCTGTCCTTCCTTTTGCACTATACCTGTATGAAAAGGATTTGATGCATCATGGATTACCCCTTCTAAAGCCTTACAAGTTCAAACCTCACTTCGTCATGGCTGATTAATTTCTGTCCTTCCTTTTGCACTATCCCTGGATGAAAGGATTCGATGCATCATGGATTAACCCTTCTAAAGCATTACAAGTTCAAACCTCACTTCGTCATGGCTGATTAATTTCTGTCCTTCATTTTGCACTATCTCTGTATGAAAAGGATTTGATGCATCATGGATTAACCCTTCTAAAGCCTTACAAGTTCAAACCTCACTTCGTCATGGCTGATTAATTTCTGTCCTTCATTTTGCACTATCCCTGTATGAAAAGGATTTGATGCATCATGGATTAACCCTTCTAAAGCCTTACAAGTTCAAACCTCACTTCGTCATGGCTGATTAATTTCTGTCCTTCTTTTTGCACTATCCCTGTATGAAAAGGATTCGATGCATTATGGATTAACCCTTCTAAAGCCTTACAAGTTCAAACCTCACTTCGTCATGGCTGATTAATTTCTGTCCTTCCTTTTGCACTATCCCTGGATGAAAGGATTCGATGCATTATGGATTAACCCTTCTAAAGCCTTACAAGTTCAAACCTCACTTCGTCATGGCTGATTAATTTCTGTCCTTCATTTTGCACTATCCCTGTATGAAAAGGATTTGATGCATCATGGATTACCCCTTCTAAAGCCTTACAAGTTCAAACCTCACTTCGTCATGGCTGATTAATTTCTGTCCTTCCTTTTGCACTATCCCTGGATGAAAGGATTCGATGCATCATGGATTAACCCTTCTAAAGCATTACAAGTTCAAACCTCACTTCGTCATGGCTGATTAATTTCTGTCCTTCATTTTGCACTATCTCTGTATGAAAAGGATTTGATGCATCATGGATTAACCCTTCTAAAGCCTTACAAGTTCAAACCTCACTTCATCATGGCTGATTAATTCCTGTCTTTCATTTTGCACTATCCCTGTATGAAAAGGATACGATGCATCATGGATTAACCCTTCTAAAGCCTTACAAGTTCAAACCTCACTTCGGCATGGCTGATTAATTTCTGTCCTTCCTTTTGCACTATCCCTGGATGAAAAGGATTCGATGCATCATGGATTGACCCTTTTAATGCCTTACAAGTTCAAACCTCACTTCGTCATGGCTGATTAATTTCTGTCCTTCCTTTTGCACTATCCCTGGATGAAAAGGATGCGATGCATCATGGATTAACCCTTCTAAAGCCTTACAAGTTCAAACCTCACTTCATCATGGCTGATTAATTCCTGTCTTTCATTTTGCACTATCCCTGTATGAAAAGGATACGATGCATCATGGATTAACCCTTCTAAAGCCTTACAAGTTCAAACCTCACTGCGGCATGGCTGATTAATTTCTGTCCTTCCTTTTGCACTATCCCTGGATGAAAAGGATTCGATGCATCATGGATTAACCCTTTTAATGCCTTACAAGTTCAAACCTCACTTCGTCATGGCTGATTAATTTCTGTCCTTCCTTTTGCACTATCCCTGGATGAAAAGGATGCGATGCATCATGGATTAACCCTTCTAAAGCCTTACAAGTTCAAACCTCACTTCGTCATGGCTGATTAATTTCTGTCCTTCCTTTTGCACTATCCCTGGATGAAAAGGATTCGATGCATCATGGATTAACCCTTCTAAAGCCTTACATGTTCAAACCTCACTTCGTCATGGCTGATTAATTTCTGTCCTTTATTTTGCACTATCTCTGTATGAAAAGGATTTGATGCATCATGGATTAACCCTTATAAAGCCTTACAAGTTCAAACCTCACTTCGTCATGGCTGATTAATTTCTGTCCTTCATTTTGCACTATCTCTGTATGAAAAGGATTTGATGCATCATGGATTAACCCTTCTAAAGCCTTACAAGTTCAAACCTCACTTCGTCATGGCTGATTAATTTCTGTCCTTCCTTTTGCACTATCCCTGGATGAAAAGGATTCGATGTATCATGGATTAACCCTTCTAAAGCCTTACAAGTTCAAACCTCACTTCATCATGGCTCATTAATTTCTGTCCTTCATTTTGCACTATCTCTGTATGAAAAGGATTTGATGCATCATGGATTAACCCTTCTAAAGGCTTACAAGTTCAAACCTCACTTCGTCATGGCTGATTAATTTCTGTCCTTCCTTTTGCACTATCCCTGTATGAAAAGGATTCGATGCATCATGGATTAACCCTTCTAAAGCCTTACAAGTTCAAACCTCACTTCGTCATGGCTGATTAATTTCTGTCCTTCATTTGCACTATCTCTGTATGAAAAGGATTCGATGCATCATGGATTAACCCTTCTAAAGCCTTACAAGTTCAAACCTCACTTCATCATGGCTGATTAATTTCTGTCTTTCATTTTGCACTATCCCTGTATGAAAAGGATACGATGCATCATGGATTAACCCTTCTAAAGCCTTACAAGTTCAAACCTCACTTCGTCATGGCTGATTAATTTCTGTCCTCCCTTTTGCACTATCCCTGTATCAAAAGGATTCGATGCATCATGGATTAACCCTTCTAAAGCCTTACAAGTTCAAACCTCACTTCGTCATGGCTGATTAATTTCTGTCCTTCCTTTTGCACTATCCCTGGATGAAAAGGATTCGATGCATCATGGATTAACCCTTTTAATGCCTTACAAGTTCAAACCTCACTTCGTCATGGCTGATTAATTTCTGTCCTTCCTTTTGCACTATCCCTGGATGAAAAGGATTCGATGCATCATGGATTAACCCTTCTAAAGACTTACAAGTTCAAACCTCACTTCGTCATGGCTGATTAATTTCTGTCCTTCCTTTTGCACTATCCATGGATGAAAAGGATTCGATGCATCATGGATTAACCCTTCTAAAGCCTTACAAGTTCAAACCTCACTTCGTCATGGCTGATTAATTTCTGTCCTTCCTTTTGCACTATCCCTGTATGAAAAGGATTCGATGCATCATGGATTAACCCATCTAAAATCTTACGAGTTCAAACCTCACTTCGTCATGGCTGATTAATTTCTGTCCTTCCTTTTGCACTATCCCTGTATGAAAAGGATTCGATGCATCATGGATTAACCCATCTAAAGCCTTACAAGTTCAAACCTCACTTCGTCATGGCTGATTAATTTCTGTCCTCCCTTTTGCACTATCCCTGTATCAAAAGGATTCGATGCATCATGGATTAACACTTCTAAAGCCTTACAAGTTCAAACCTCACTTCGTCATGGCTGATTAATTTCTGTCCTTCCTTTTGTACTATCCCTGTATGAAAAGGATTCGATGCATCATGGATTAACCCATCTAAAATCTTACGAGTTCAAACCTCACTTCGTCATGGCTGATTAATTTCTGTCCTTCCTTTTGCACTATCCCTGTATGAAAAGGATTCGATGCATCATGGATTAACCCATCTAAAGCCTTACAAGTTCAAACCTCACTTCGTCATGGCTGATTAATTTCTGTCCTTCCTTTTGCCCTATCCCTGGATGAAAAGGATTCGATGCATCATGGATTAACCCTTCTAAAGCCTTACAAGTCCAAACCTCACTTCGTCATGGCTGATTAATTTCTGTCCTTCCTTTTGCCCTATCCCTGTATGAAAAGGATTCGATGCATCATGGATTAACCCTTCTAAAGCCTTACAAGTTCAAACCTCACTTCGTCATGGCTGATTAATTTCTGTCCTCCCTTTTGCACTATCCCTGGATGAAAAGGATTCGATGCATCATGGATTAACCCATCTAAAGCCTTACAAGTTCAAACCTCACTTCGTCATGGCTGATTAATTTCTGTCCTTCCTTTTGCCCTATCCCTGTATGAAAAGGATTCGATGCATCATGGATTAACCCTTCTAAAGCCTTACAAGTTCAAACCTCACTTCGTCATGGCTGATTAATTTCTGTCCTTCCTTTTGCACTATCCCTGTATGAAAAGGATTCGATGCATCATGGATTAACCCATCTAAAGCCTTACAAGTTCAAACCTCACTTCGTCATGGCTGATTAATTTCTGTCCTTCCTTTTGCCCTATCCCTGTATGAAAAGGATTCGATGCATCATGGATTAACCCTTTTAACGCCTTACAAGTTCAAACCTCACTTCGTCATGGCTGATTAATTTCTGTCCTCCCTTTTGCACTATCCCTGGATGAAAAGGATTCGATGCATCATGGATTAACCCTTCTAAAGCCTTACAAGTCCAAACCTCACTTCGTCATGGCTGATTAATTTCTGTCCTTCCTTTTGCCCTATCCCTGTATGAAAAGGATTCGATGCATCATGGATTAACCCTTCTAAAGCCTTACAAGTTCAAACCTCACTTCGTCATGGCTGATTAATTTCTGTCCTTCCTTTTGCACTATCCCTGGATGAAAAGGATACGATGCATCATGGATTAACCCTTCTAAAGCCTTACAAGTCCAAACCTCACTTCGTCATGGCTGATTAATTTCTGTCCTTCCTTTTGCCCTATCCCTGTATGAAAAGGATTCGATGCATCATGGATTAACCCTTCTAAAGCCTTACAAGTTCAAACCTCACTTCGTCATGGCTGATTAATTTCTGTCCTCCCTTTTGCACTATCCCTGGATGAAAAGGATTCGATGCATCATGGATTAACCCATCTAAAGCCTTACAAGTTCAAACCTCACTTCGTCATGGCTGATTAATTTCTGTCCTTCCTTTTGCCCTATCCCTGTATGAAAAGGATTCGATGCATCATGGATTAACCCTTCTAAAGCCTTACAAGTTCAAACCTCACTTCGTCATGGCTGATTAATTTCTGTCCTCCCTTTTGCACTATCCCTGGATGAAAAGGATTCGATGCATCATGGATTAACCCATCTAAAGCCTTACAAGTTCAAACCTCACTTCGTCATGGCTGATTAATTTCTGTCCTTCCTTTTGCCCTATCCCTGTATGAAAAGGATTCGATGCATCATGGATTAACCCTTCTAAAGCCTTACAAGTTCAAACCTCACTTTGTCATGGCTGATTAATTTCTGTCCTCCCTTTTGCACTATCCCTGTATCAAAAAGATTCGATGCATCATGGATTAACACTTCTAAAGCCTTACAAGTTCAAACCTCACTTCGTCATGGCTGATTAATTTCTGTCCTTCCTTTTGTACTATCCCTGTATGAAAAGGATTCGATGCATCATGGATTAACCCATCTAAAATCTTACGAGTTCAAACCTCACTTCGTCATGGCTGATTAATTTCTGTCCTTCCTTTTGCACTATCCCTGTATGAAAAGGATTCGATGCATCATGGATTAACCCATCTAAAGCCTTACAAGTTCAAACCTCACTTCGTCATGGCTGATTAATTTCTGTCCTTCCTTTTGCCCTATCCCTGTATGAAAAGGATTCGATGCATCATGGATTAACCCTTTTAACGCCTTACAAGTCCAAACCTCACTTCGTCATGGCTGATTAATTTCTGTCCTTCCTTTTGCACTATCCCTGGATGAAAAGGATTCGATGCATCATGGATTAACCCTTCTAAAGCCTTACAAGTCCAAACCTCACTTCGTCATGGCTGATTAATTTCTGTCCTTCCTTTTGCACTATCCCTGGATGAAAAGGATTCGATGCATCATGGATTAACCCTTCTAAAGCCTTACAAGTCCAAACCTCACTTCGTCATGGCTGATTAATTTCTGTCCTTCCTTTTGCACTATCCCTGGATGAAAAGGATTCGATGCATCATGGATTAACCCATCTAAAGCCTTACAAGTTCAAACCTCACTTCGTCATGGCTGATTAATTTCTGTCCTTCCTTTTGCCCTATCCCTGTATGAAAAGGATTCGATGCATCATGGATTAACCCTTCTAAAGCCTTACAAGTTCAAACCTCACTTCGTCATGGCTGATTAATTTCTGTCCTCCCTTTTGCACTATCCCTGTATGAAAAGGATTCGATGCATCATGGATTAACCCTTCTAAAGCCTTACAAGTCCAAACCTCACTTCGTCATGGCTGATTAATTTCTGTCCTTCCTTTTGTACTATCCCTGTATGAAAAGGATACGATGCATCATGGATTAACCCTTCTAAAGCCTTACAAGTCCAAACCTCACTTCGTCATGGCTGATTAATTTCTGTCCTCCCTTTTGCACTATCCCTGTATGAAAAGGATTCGATGCATCATGGATTAACCCTTCTAAAGCCTTACAAGTCCAAACCTCACTTCGTCATGGCTGATTAATTTCTGTCCTTCCTTTTGTACTATCCCTGTATGAAAAGGATACGATGCATCATGGATTAACCCTTCTAAAGCCTTACAAGTCCAAACCTCACTTCGTCATGGCTGATTAATTTCTGTCCTCCCTTTTGCACTATCCCTGTATGAAAAGGATTCGATGCATCATGGATTAACCCTTCTAAAGCCTTACAAGTCCAAACCTCACTTCGTCATGGCTGATTAATTTCTGTCCTTCCTTTTGTACTATCCCTGTATGAAAAGGATACGATGCATCATGGATTAACCCTTCTAAAGCCTTACAAGTTCAAACCTCACTTCGTCATGGCTGATTAATTTCTGTCCTCCCTTTTGCACTATCCCTGTATGAAAAGGATTCGATGCATCATGGATTAACCCTTCTAAAGCCTTACAAGTCCAAACCTCACTTCGTCATGGCTGATTAATTTCTGTCCTTCCTTTTGTACTATCCCTGTATGAAAAGGATACGATGCATCATGGATTAACCCTTCTAAAGCCTTACAAGTCCAAACCTCACTTCGTCATGGCTGATTAATTTCTGTCCTCCCTTTTGCACTATCCCTGTATGAAAAGGATTCGATGCATCATGGATTAACCCTTCTAAAGCCTTACAAGTCCAAACCTCACTTCGTCATGGATGATTAATTTCTGTCCTTCCTTTTGTACTATCCCTGTATGAAAAGGATACGATGCATCATGGATTAACCCTTCTAAAGCCTTACAAGTCCAAACCTCACTTCGTCATGGCTGATTAATTTCTGTCCTCCCTTTTGCCCTATCCCTGTATGAAAAGGATTCGATGCATCATTGATTAACCCTTATAAAGCCTTACAAGTTCAAACCTCACTTCGTCATGGCTGATTAATTTCTGTCCTCCCTTTTGCACTATCCCTGTATGAAAAGGATTCGATGCATCATGGATTAACCCTTCTAAAGCCTTACAAGTCCAAACCTCACTTCGTCATGGCTGATTAATTTCTGTCCTTCCTTTTGTACTATCCCTGTATGAAAAGGATACGATGCATCATGGATTAACCCTTCTAAAGCCTTACAAGTCCAAACCTCACTTCGTCATGGCTGATTAATTTCTGTCCTCCCTTTTGCACTATCCCTGTATGAAAAGGATTCGATGCATCATGGATTAACCCTTCTAAAGCCTTACAAGTCCAAACCTCACTTCGTCATGGCTGATTAATTTCTGTCCTTCCTTTTGTACTATCCCTGTATGAAAAGGATTCGATGCATCATGGATTAACCCTTCTAAAGCCTTACAAGTCCAAACCTCACTTCGTCATGGCTGATTAATTTCTGTCCTTCCTTTTGTACTATCACTGTATGAAAAGGATACGATGCATCATGGATTAACCCTTCTAAAGCCTTACAAGTTCAAACCTCACTTCGTCATGGCTGATTAATTTCTGTCCTCCCTTTTGCACTATCCCTGTATGAAAAGGATTCGATACATCATGGATTAACCCTTCTAAAGCCTTACAAGTCCAAACCTCACTTCGTCATGGCTGATTAATTTCTGTCCTTCCTTTTGTACTATCCCTGTATGAAAAGGATACGATGCATCATGGATTAACCCTTCTAAAGCCTTACAAGTCCAAACCTCACTTCGTCATGGCTGATTAATTTCTGTCCTCCCTTTTGCACTATCCCTGTATGAAAAGGATTCGATGCATCATGGATTAACCCTTCTAAAGCCTTACAAGTCCAAACCTCACTTCGTCATGGCTGATTAATTTCTGTCCTTCCTTTTGTACTATCCCTGTATGAAAAGGATACGATGCATCATGGATTAACCCTTCTAAAGCCTTACAAGTCCAAACCTCACTTCGTCATGGCTGATTAATTTCTGTCCTTCCTTTTGTACTATCCCTGTATGAAAAGGATTCGATGCATCATGGATTAACCCATCTAAAATCTTACGAGTTCAAACCTCACTTCGTCATGGCTGATTAATTTCTGTCCTTCCTTTTGCACTATCCCTGTATGAAAAGGATTCGATGCATCATGGATTAACCCATCTAAAGCCTTACAAGTTCAAACCTCACTTCGTCATGGCTGATTAATTTCTGTCCTTCCTTTTGCCCTATCCCTGTATGAAAAGGATTCGATGCATCATGGATTAACCCTTTTAACGCCTTACAAGTTCAAACCTCACTTCGTCATGGCTGATTAATTTCTGTCCTCCCTTTTGCACTATCCCTGGATGAAAAGGATTCGATGCATCATGGATTAACCCTTCTAAAGCCTTACAAGTCCAAACCTCACTTCGTCATGGCTGATTAATTTCTGTCCTTCCTTTTGCCCTATCCCTGTATGAAAAGGATTCGATGCATCATGGATTAACCCTTCTAAAGCCTTACAAGTTCAAACCTCACTTCGTCATGGCTGATTAATTTCTGTCCTCCCTTTTGCACTATCCCTGGATGAAAAGGATTCGATGCATCATGGATTAACCCATCTAAAGCCTTACAAGTTCAAACCTCACTTCGTCATGGCTGATTAATTTCTGTCCTTCCTTTTGCCCTATCCCTGTATGAAAAGGATTCGATGCATCATGGATTAACCCTTTTAACGCCTTACAAGTTCAAACCTCACTTCGTCATGGCTGATTAATTTCTGTCCTTCCTTTTGCACTATCCCTGTATGAAAAGGATTCGATGCATCATGGATTAAGCCTTTTAACGCCTTACAAGTTCAAACCTCACTTCGTCATGGCTGATTAATTTCTGTCTTTCCTTTTGCACTATCCCTGTATGAAAAGGATTCGATACATCATGGATTAACCCTTCTAAAGCCTTACAAGTTCAAACCTCACTTCGTCATGGCTGATTAATTTCTTCCGTGTTTTTTACTCAATTATTGTTATTATTTTATATCCTTTCCGACTCTCAGATGTTTTGTCCGGATGATGAGGAAGGAGTCATTTGTAAGCACCTAATCGAACCTTAGAGACAAAACAATTTTCACAGAACATAAGCTCTTTCAAGAAGAGATGCCACCTCCGCATCTCCCAATGGTATCATGTATCCTTGAGGTGTTCTGTGAGACAGTATGTCACCTGGAAATAGTTTCGAGTGCAAAAGGTTGCTGCTTGGTAAATTTCTCCGATTTCCCCTGCCAGGTCTTGGTACTTGTGATAATGCTTGTATCAACTAATAGTTCGGATTAATAATATTCCGAAGGAAAACTCTGCATTACAAGATTAAGGAAATAATTGTTTAATCCCGTGGATTAATATTACAATACTAGCGAATATCGTAGTTAGTGTGACACACAGTACGACTCCTTTATAATCAATGGAAGAGTCCGTGTTCAAAACTTTAGCGGAGCGAAGTTTAGTCGTCTTTCTACATAATAGTATCTCCGTAATTTCTTCTGCTCCACTTTCACGATGTTCTTATTTCAAGGTACTACAACGCCTTTCAGAATTCGTTCATGGCTGCTCTTGTCTACAAATCACGACATCAGGGCGATTGTTTTCCAAGCGCTTGTCAGTCCAGATGGTCGTATGAACTGCACTTCATTCTTGGCTACTTATTTGCTTTGGTGAATGCTTGTACCACATCTCTTCACACATGAATTCGTTCTTCCTGCACAGTTTCCAATGTATTCTGACGCCTACTTTATCATGACGTTGTCTGTACTCTTTTTCCCTGGCGGATGAGTTCAGTTGCTGATAATGCGTTGCACACTTTCAGTATCTTTCTATACAGCCTGCACAAGGGTAAATCGCTTGTTCTATCAATAGCGTACTTGATGGAATTTGTTTTTAAAGCCTTCTCTCGCACTTTAAATATCAATTCCTAAGCTACCTTCATTATTATTATGATTATTTCCTTTGGTTTCTGTTGTATACACATTTCCTGCCGGGTCCCAACCAGGGGCCTAAGGTCAGGAATGGCTTCATGATATTTTCCACTGGTCATCTTTTATAAAATAGATAAATTAAAAACTAAGATCACACACATTTTACATGAAGCTCTTTGTGATGTATGAACTGTACTCGTGAGTACATTGTTTTGTATTTCTTTAAGGCATGGGCTGCCAGGAATCCCTTCAAAGAGTCTATCGGAACCATTTCCAATCCGATGGCCCCAACTACAGCTGGAATTATCTATATCCATATGTGCCACATTTTTGAGATTTACCCTTCAAAATCCTTGTATTTTGATAGTTTTTTGAAGATTTTCAAAGATGCAGGAAGTGTCAATAAGAAGGCACATTCCATTCCTTTGGTCACGATATCTGGGGGATTAGCTTTGATCGTTCTGTCTGTGTGCATTGTAAAGTCGCATAAAATTGATATGAGTCCTATCTCTGTAACCGGGTCTGGGTGATGTTCTTACCGGTTTCTTGCAGCTTCCTTTCTGTCAAAGCTGCAGATTTTCCAGAGCAGACCCACTCTATCGTGCCGAGTTTTATATTCAGTGTGTCAGCTGTTTCTGGATATTTATTATTATTATTATTATTATTATTATTATTATTATTTCCTTTGATTTCTGGTGTGTACTCATTTCTTTCTGGGTCTTGACACGAGACCTAATCTCAGAATGACATCATGACATTTTCCACTGAAGAATTTAAAACATAAAACACACATATTTTGCATGGATAAAGCCCTTCGTAAGGTGTGGGCTGTACTCGTGAGAACAATTTGTTTTATTTCGTTAATGCATGGACTACTAGGAATCCCTTCAATGAATCCGAGGGCTCCGACTACAACAGGAATCGATGATGTTCTCATGTGCCACTCATTATTATTATTATTATTATTATTATTATTATTATTATCTTCTTTTACTTTTCAAATGAAGATGTTGCATTATGAATGTTCTCCATCAACGCAAATAGCGCCTTTCTCAGAATATTTGCAGTGCAAAAAACGAAGACTTCTGAAGGGATGGGATAATAGGCTTTATTCCAATTGGCTCAGTCCCGGTCTGTCTTGTTTTGAATTGAAGCCAGGGCGCTACTTTCGCTTATCTGAACTTACTCTTGTGTGTCAATGCCAATTCTTAGCTTGTGAACTTTTGCCAACTTAATGTCGCTTTGCCTCATTACTGTTAATTTGACTTTCCTATATTTTTCTGCCCTGTTCTTTTCTTTTTCTTGTTATTGCTTATTGCAAATTTTGTCAATCCTGTTTGTTGGATAGTTCTGTCATTTATTTTACCTTTAACAATGGCCTCTCACTCCACGATGGAAAATGTCAGACATGTCTTTCACGATTTTGGAATGCTTGCGCGGCAAGAATACAAGCGCCACCATGATAAAGGGGCCTCAAATCTGCATTGGTGCTTATGTAGGAAGTATGAATATGAAATTGACTAGAAATATTACTGACACAAGCCAGAAGCCAGAGAATATAATAAAAAACGACCAAGTCCAGATCTTGGGGATATAAAAAAACAACTAAAAAAAAAAAAAAAAAGAAACTGCTTTATCATCAATGTTGCTGTTCCTGGTGATCATAATATCAAGGTAAAAAATATTGAAAAACTTAAGAAAATCACGGGGCCCCGGATTAAGGTTTCTAGGAAGTGGGACGTTCGGGCCAGTATTAAACCCCTGCCAACCAATTATCATTATTGGGGCGTCTATACCACCAAATTGGAATAAAGCCTGTTATCCCATTGCCTGCAATTTGTCGCAATTGACTAGGTGGTAAATGATCTTCCGGATAAAATTAGTAACTAGGGCTAGTTCTTGAGCGGCTACCAGTAACCTTTTTAGTCTCGCGTTTCAATACGCCTTTCGTCAATTAACCCCATGAATCTTTTGTCTTAATAAACTTGGTGTCCTTCTCAAACTGTCTATGAAGTGGCTTTCACACGCTTGATTTTAATTGCGCTTTCACTAACCTCTTTTTGTATTCTTCTTTTTTCTCGATATTATTATTATTATTATTATTGTTGTTGTGAATTGGGAATTGAAAACCTCAGCATCTATCCAGTTCGTAAGTAAGGAGGTTGCTGTGTGATATACTTCTAAATATTTAGACTTGCAAACAAAAACCGAAGAATCTATGCCTATTTCTAAGTAGAAGAGCTCTCGTATCCGAAAGAAAAAAATGTCAAACACTATCACTTAGTTTAGCCTGACACAATGCTATAATTAGAGCAAAGAGAAGATTGTATTGCGCTAATCTTCTAAAAAGTAAATCCTGCCAGGGGAAAGTATTCAAATGCTTTATACACCAAGCAAAATCCTATCACGTTATTACAACTATAAGCAAATTGTACGTGCTAATCATGCCACAATATTGATTTTACTAAGGTTAGCTTAGATCGAGAAAAGGCCAAATACAAATAGGTATAGCGTGTTGAACCAGTTTTTTTTTCACGCATGGATGTCCCACCGACTTTTTAAAAAAAAAAGTAGTACAGTATTTCCTCGCTTATCCGGACACCTTTGGACAGAGGTTCAAAAATGTGTTAGGCTAGTTTAAAATTCCGGATAACTGAATACTTAAATTATCGAAAAAAAAGAAAGAAAAAAGGAATCGCTTTTTCAAAGAAATTTAACATTTAAATCATCCAATAACATTTTCAAACGCCTTGTCCAGTTTATTTTTAAAAAGTGCATCAAATTTTCTCTGTTTCCGGTTGGCCTCACATTTTTCTGTCGCTAAATTCTTTCTTTCTTTTATGCACCATGTCCTTTCAGGACGTAGGCGATCATGGCTCTCCACCTCCCTCTATCCCTTGCAGCACTTAACAAGTTCCTTCCACTTGCTTCCTCCCCCAGACTACATTCTGTTATCAACTTGCTTAAGCCCGCCAGGTATGTCACGCGTTGTTTTACCTTGTCTATCTTTTTCTTCTATTCGACCCGTGAGTATCAGATTCTCCAGGCCCTCCTTCTTCATTATGTGTCCCCGAAACTTCAGCTGCCTCTTCCTGATGTTAAGTATAAGCCTCCTCCTTTTTTGCAACCTCACTAAGACCTCGTCGTTGCTCACGCGCTCGGTCCATGATATCCTTAGCATCCTTCTATAGAACCACATGTCTGTCGCCTCGATTCTCTTCTTCATCTTTGAGGAAATCGTCCAACATTCGCTGCCGTAAAGAAGGACAGATGTCACATAACAGCTCATTCTTTTCTTTGTTACTAAAGAAATCCTCCTGTCTCGCAATATGCTGCCTAGCTTTTGGAATGTGTCTTTGGCCATCACAATACGTCTATGGATCCCAGTGTCGCGCTTACCGTACTGGATTAAAATAGATGTACACACTTGTGCAAATTAATTGAAACAACCGTTTTAATTTCCTTTCTTTCACCATACGGCCATTTTGAGACCCACTGGAGTGACAGGGTGTAATTGATTTCTATTTTTCCTCAGATTAGGTCATTTGCAGTGGTGTGCAGTAGTATGAATCTATTTTAGGGTGTATGATGACATTTGTTTGACCTTGAAATATATTGCATCATCCGTGATTGCATCAGATTTTCATCATGCCCTGACCCTATTATCTCGACTGTCGATTAGTTGTCCTACGGCTATTGTCTGCGATGGACATTACTCCAAGGAGGTGACCTAAAATTGTAACGCTGCACACTGGTAACCCTTACCAGTGTGCAAATCAAAGTACTATAAACTGGCCCAGAAACTTTCCTGATTTAAATACAATCGAGAATCTGTGGTCAATCTGCAAGGGACGATTTCGTGGAATGGACATACGAAGTACTAAGTCATTACTGGGTCATATTTCATTGGAAAAATATGAAAAAAAGTAAATAATAAAGGAATTTGCACAAGAGTGTTTTTTAAAGGTTGCTTCTGGTTGAAAATGCAACCAACTTTGCTTCGATGTTGGGAATTGGGCATTGAGGCTGTTGAATTTTAATACAGGTTATATCATTATCAACTTCATCTTCTTCGACACTTTCCAAGGAACTTAAAGAATTGAACTGATTTTATCAGAGTTTTTGTCAAATGTTGTATATTGTTTTTGTTGTGATGTGTGGTCTGGCAAGCCACAAGACTTAACTCGACCGAGTCAGTCATGATAGTAGTATCCAATACTCAGCTAGTATACGTCAATCCAATAATACATTCATGATAGTAACTGGCTCTTACCACAACAGTTTTCTAAATTATCAAAAAAACTTATCTGAGATGAAGTATTAGAATGTATTTAATTCAGATAACTGAAAGATTTTCGGAGGATTTCACTTTTCTCTTCATTTCACGCCCGGTTGATCGGAGTCTGAAAAATCCAGGTACGGATAATCAAAAAGGTATGGATAATCAAAATGGATAATCAAAAAGAATTGTACTAGAAAGCAATGAAATAAATATAATCGACCAATTTCACTATCTGGGAAATTTTATAACACATGTCGGAAAATGTTACACAAATATCCGAAGGTGTATTGGAATAGCAAATGATGCTCTTTCCAAAAGCTAAAGAAAATATCAAAGTACAGAAAAATATTCGTTAGAAACATAGAAAAGTGTGCTGAACTGCTATGTAATATTCATCCACCTATATACCAGTCAATGCTAGACATTTTTGTTACAATGAAAAGCAGACATGAATTTTTTAGATGAAGTATTTTTCATTATTGAAGATGAAGAGGATACTTCAAGTAACCGAAATAAGCTTCTACAGAAGGATAGTGAGAATAACATTTAAGAAAAAAGGAAACGGTATTTCATCTGTATTTTCCTGATTCTAAGTAGATATGTACTTTTTTTACATACCTACTTAGAATCAATAACATTTATTTCAGAATAATATTTCTTTCGTCTTATTTCTGTTAATATACAAGGATTCATATTACATACCGCTTCAGACTTTTTTTTCATTGTTTCTAACGAAATTTTCCCGAAATGTGTTTCTACAGAAGGATGCTGAGAATACCATGGGTCGAACATGTAAGCAACGACAAAGTTCAGTTTGGTTTGGTTTGTTTTGTTTTACGGCATATCAACCTCAGTGGGTTATTTAATGACAACAAGATTTTTATTGCTGGTAATATATTTTTTTCCAAAAATGTATTGCTGGTAATATCTTTTTTCAAAAATGTATTGCTGGTAATAATGTATTGCACCAATGCTGGTATTAAAACCTATTTTTAACATTCATAGTGTATTAACCCCAGTTTTGGGGTTAACTATTTGCCCATAGCTGGGACCCTAACAGGTGCTATCGTCCCGGCTCAGGGTGGACTTGGGAACACCAGCAATTAAGAGGTGGTTCCTTGCTCCTCAAAACCTCTTGATCAGAGGCCTTGCTGTTGGATCTAGTTTATCGTCTTACCCAGGACGCGGATCTAGTTTATCGTCTAACTAGGACGCGACCAAGTTCGAGAGACAATGGTAAAAAAGGATTCTTATACTTAACAGATGAAATTTTAGGTGGTACATATTGAGGAAAGTGGGTTTGGAAAATGTGATACTCGCAGGACAGGTTGAAGATAAGAGAGACAGGGAAGACAAGCTTGAGTGAATGGATGGTGGAGCAGAGTTTTTTGAGAGATGGTAAAAAGACAAAAGTTATTAGGAGCTACAAAAGACAGGAAATTATGGAGAGCCATGGTCGCCAATGTTCTAAAAGGCCATGGCACATAGACGAAGAAGATTTTAGCTGTAATAATCACTGACTTTCTTGTAAATTATTATTCATTTTTGCCTTGTATTTCTTTCTCCTTATTTCCCTTACTCTTTATTAGATGTTATAGTTCTTTCGAGCAAGTGTAAAATGTTATAACAGACGAAGGAAAATTGAACACAGAAATCCGAAACCGGATCGAAATAGCGAAATATGTCTTTCAAAAGCCAAGCAATGTATTAAGAAAAAGGAAAAGTTCGTTAGAAACAACGAAGAAAGTGCTGAACTGCTATGTATCTTACTCCTCCCGTGCGCCACTAAATTCTGATGTGTCATTCACTCGTGCTAGTCACGATTTTTTTTATTAGTAATCAATAAACCAGACATTTAGAACTTTACAATTTCTAATCTTTTCGGTTCAAATTACCGGATTAAATACACAAATAAAACAGCGAAGTAAGTATTAACTAATCAATGTAAATAATAATAAACTACATTGAGTCTAGCACAAGGGGACAGTTTTGGAGGGAGCAATGAAGATCAAGTTACTTGCTGCTTGCAAATCATTCACTTACAAAATATTCCCCATATCCAGCCTTTTTTATACTGAATATAAGTGTCGGAAATGATTCTAAGTAATTATTAGGATGAGGGGAAAATATGAAAATTGAACATTATCTTGAACATAATGAAGTTTATTATGTGTGAGGTATGAAAAGAGAAAAACGTTGTAAAAAGTGAATATTATTAGGATAAGGGGATAATATGAAAATTGAACATTATCTTCAACATAATAGATGTTTATTATGTGTGAGGTATGAAGAGAGAAAAACGTGGTAAAAAGAGAATATTATTAGATTAAGGGGAAAATATGAAAATTGAACATAATAGAAGTTTATTATGTTTGAGGTATGAAGGGAGGAAAACGTGATAAAAAGTGGATCTTATTAGGATAATGGGAAAATATGGTAATTGAATATAATAGACGTTTATTATGTGTGAGGTATGAAGGGAGAAAAACGTGGTAAAAAGTGAATATTATTAGGTTAAGGGGAAAATATGGAAATTGAACATTATCTTGACCGTAATAGAAGTTTATTGTGTGAGGTATGAAGGAAGGGAAAACGCGATAAAAAGTGGATATTATTAGGATAAGGGGAAAATATGGAAATTGAACATAATAGAAATTTATTAAGTGTGAGATATGAAGGGAGAAAAACGTGGTAAAAAGAGAATATTATTAGGATAAGGGGAAATATGGAAATTTAACATTATCTTGAACATAATAGAAGTATATTATGTGTGAGATATGAAAGGAGGAAAATATGGCAGAAAGTGAATACTGTTAGGAAAAGGGGGAATATAGAGATTGAACATCATGTTGAACATTATAGGGATACATTTTGTGTGAGATATGCAGGGAAGAGAAGATGGTAGAAAGTAAATATTAGGATAAGGTGAAAATATATATTATGTGTTTGCTATGTACGAAGGGAAAGGTGCGAGGAATTGAATACTGTGATGATGAAGAGAGAATATGATTATATGCGTGATATGATGGGTAGAGATGGTGGTAGAAAGTGAAGATTATTAGGATAATTATTAAGATAAAGATAAATTATTAGAATAAGGATAAATTATGACAATTGAACATTAACTTCAACATAAAAGAATAATATTATGTGTTTGATATGAAGGGAAGAGACGTTGTTATAAAGTGAAGATTATTAAGAGAAAATATGACAATTGAACCTTATCTTGAACATTAAATAAATATATTATGTATGTGATATTAAGGAAAGAGAAGGTGGTATCAAGTGAAGATTATTATAAGGAGAAATTATGTCAATTGAATATTAACTTGAATATAAAAAAGTATATTATGTGTGTGATATCAAGGGAAGTGAATGTACTAAAAAGTGAATATTATGAGGATGAGGCGAAAATATAATAATTGAACCTTAATTAGAACATAAAAATATATTATGCCTGTGATATGAATGTAGTAGAAGGTGGAAAAAATAAAAATTATAATGATAAGGAAGAAATATGAAACTGAACCTCAACTTGAACAAATCAAATTTTCAGAGAAGCAATGATATAGGGGTCTGTGATCGCTTGATTCGTTTTTTACGGCTTATCAACCCTTTGCAGATTATTTGAAGCCAGAAAATATTTTTAGATTTTAAGAATCTTTTTTTTCTTTTTTTTTTTTTGGGAGATAATAATGGTGGGTTCTTACCTTTTTCGAAGTGTATTTACGCCTAAGTGAGTACAAAGAACCCAACGTGAATTGGAACTCGGCTCTCCGATTAATAATTCCTTGACATTATCGATTACTCCACTTGCACATTCAAGCTCACGGCTCTTGGTTTTCCCAAGCAATCACTCATCTAGGTACTGACCAGGCTCGACGCCGATAAAATTCGGTTTTCGTACGAGAGCCGGTGTTTCAACGTGATGTGGCATTAAGTCCCGTTGTACTATTAGAAACACAAGATAACAACACTTAAGCCCTAAGTGATGGAGTGAAATCATTAGCAAACGTTTTTAATACTAAACTTCACCCAATAAATACTGGCGGGCCACTCAGTGGAGAGAGTTACAGTCAGAATAGTAATATTGAAATAATGAATTGTGTGACATAAAGAGAAGAGAAGGTAATAAGAAATGAAGATTATGAGGGGTTAGGAAGGAAAAATGATGATTGACCCATAACTTGAAGTGGTAAAAATTAAAGTGTTCGGAGAAGTTTCCACACAGGAATCTAAGAACAAAAGATAACTTATACTTCATATGATGGAGTGGAGTCATTAGTAGATTTACTTTTGACTAAAATTAACCAAATATAAGGCTCGAGAATCAATCAAGGTAGAGGATTACACTCAAAATGGTTATGTTAAATCATGTGTGTGATGTGAATTGAAGAGGTGATGATAGGAATGTGAAAATTATGAAGATAAGGAAGATAGATAACAATTGACCCCTGGTTTGGACATGTCAAGACTGGAGTGGTCAGGGAGGTTACCACGCAGGAATCTGGTTCCTGAAATTGACAATTCTTTGGTAAAAAAACTGTCTGGGTGGAACATTTTTTCGTACGTTTGAAACGGATGTGCGGCTGGTGTAATGGATATCGGCTCGGAATGAGAAATCAGAGATCGGAGTTCAAATTCCAGTCGGATTTATTACATTCACTTGAGAAAGATATGAATCCATCTCTTCTCTCTTCAGCTATGGGTTTAAATAGTAGGACTTGTATGGGGAAAAATCGTTGCTATCTCCGAAAAATTGTTAATGGAATATTAAAAAAAAAATTACAATCCAAAATATACATTGGCTTTAAATAACGAACAAAGGGTTGATAAACCGTAAAAAATCTCATCAAAATATTATATTTGGGATGTGGAGAACATGATTCAATTCCATGGAAGAGGTACGGCGTGTTCTATCTGTAAAGCTCTTAACTCGTAGAAACTAAAGCTCATATGAACTTTCGCCATGGAAATAGCGATAGTTTAGTGTTCGGCTGGTAATTTTCTATAAATATAGGATACAACAGAAATACCCCCCCCCACATAATGGTAAGACATTAGCGGCAAACGTGTCTTCATCTAGCTAATGTCTTGCCATTTTGTGGGAGGTATTTCTGGGATGTATATATCGGAGGTATTTCTGCGACACCCTAGTCTACAATTCACCTAATATAAGGCTCGAGAGTCACTCAAGTTATATGGTTATAGTCGAAATGTTAATTCTGAATTAGGTGTGTGATAGGAATTAAAGAAATGGTAATGGTAATATTAGCTGTTTCCTAATAAGGAAACATCCGACTTTCATTGACCGAGCAGCTAGTGTAGCTGTCGGCTAAAATTTATAAAAGCATTCTCTTAAAAGAGTTTTTTCAGCAAAATATATTTATCTAGTCCAGTAGCTGTTATCACTCTTTCCAGTATTGATGGAGGTTTCCTTCCTAACCTTTAATTTGAAGTTGCGTGGAATGTCAACATCTTGATTATGTCATTATTTTCTCTTCTCATGACCAGTAGCTGTTATCACTCTTTCCATTATTGATGGAGGTTTCCTTCCTAACCTTTAATTTGAAGTTGTGTTGAATATCAAAACATCTTGATTATATCATTATTTTCTTTTCTCAAGCCCAGTAGCTGTTATCACTCTTTCTAGTATTGGTGGAGGTTTCCTTCCTAACCTTTTATGTTTGTGGGAAATCAAAATGGCGATGTTTAGTGAGGAAAGATGAGGATTGATTCTTGATTTGAAGAGGTTAAGGTTCTTGGGTTCAAGGAAGTATCCGCTGGGGCCTGAGTGGGATATTCTCCTTGCAAAAACGTATATGGAGGAAACAAGAGTGATTCGACTCCGAGAAGTTGGCATGGCATCTCCTAGAAATAAAGGGGTGGAACGAAAGAAGTTCACCTGAACATTTGCCATGGAAATAGCGATAGAGTACCAACAGGCTTGTAACGTTGCGTCTGTGAGAAAGAGATTACATTTGCTAAGAATTGCTTATAATTCAAAATTAACCTAAAATAATACCTTACGAGGTAAGGTTGCTTGCCCTTGCTTTACAGCGTGTACGTTATTCGGTTATGCATTATGTAAGCTTTTGTTATGGAAGACAATATAAATTTTTTTATTAAACAGCAGAGGTTAGTAAAATATTCAGGACATATTCATGGGAACAATATTTTGTGTGACTTTCAGCTAGTAATATCTCTCCTGTTGAGTTTTTCTTTTTTTTTTTTTTGTAATCATTTCACACCAAGCAAGGCAATAAAGCAACTAAGACTCAAATGGGAAAAAGAAAAACATTATTAAGGAGCGAGAAAAATAAAAGGACAAAATCCAAGGGGGTTACTGGGTGTGGAAAATTTAGACAAACGATAATGATCTGACATTGCATTTAAATTTTTGAAGAGCAAAGTTGACTGTTTAAGCAAGAGGCCAGGTGAAAGTTCCACGAGCGAGAAACACGAAAGAAGAAAATGTTAACATAGAACTTACGGTTACATCTAGAAATTTCAACAAAAATATGATGAAATCAAGCTAACAATCTAGTTTTCTTTCTTTCTATGTGCCGTGTTCTTTCAGGACGATCATGGCTCTCCATCGCCCTCTATATCTTGCAGTCAACAAGTTCCTTCCCTCTGCCACCGCCCCCAGACCACATTCTGTTATCCACTTGCTTAAGGCCACTAGGTATGTCATGCGTTGTTTTCCCTTGTCTCTCTTTCCCTCTATTTAACCTGTGAGTATCAGATTCTCCTGGCCCTCTTTCCTCATTATGTGTCCCAGAAACGTCAGCTGCCTCCTCCTGATGTTAAGTATAAGCCTCCTTCTTGTTTGCATCCTCTCTAAGACCTCATCGTTGCTGACACGCTCGGTCCATGATATCCTTAGCATCCTTCTGTAGAACCACATCTCCGCCGCCTCCAGTCTCTTCATCTTTGAGGAAATCGTCCAACATGTCATGTTCAAAGAGGAAAGATCGCCAGAAAAATTATCCTGAATGTATTTATAGAAAAGACACAGGGAATCTACATTACAGTAGTGGAAACGTGACTGAAGCTAAGATGCCAGTTCAGGACCAATGACATTGCAGATTCTTTGGATTTTATCAAGGATCTCTAAATATATAGAAACACCAGACCATATGTGGCAGCAATATTCAAAGCCTGGATGAATGGCAGACTTATAAATATGTGTGATGGATTCAGGCGAGTAAAATTGTCTAGCGCAACAAAATGAATCGACTTTCTTAGCAGCAGATCTAGTTTTGTTAAGAAAGTAAAGAGGTTGTAGGATTCTGGATGTCAATTTACAATGGGAGAATCTGAAATTAATGCACTTCATATCTAGATACATCATATGCCAAAAACTTAAAACTGAAGATTAACTTTTAAAGTCGCCTTCTATTTATGGTTTCATCTAACCGTTTCAACATAACAATGATGAGACCTAGCTGCCAATCTAGTACCACACTTAAATTCGTAAAGTCGATGTAGCAAAGAGGAAAGCGATATTTATTCTGTAGAATATACAGAAATGTGGCACATGGCCAAAGGGGGGATTGGAGAAAATAGGACGATCTTCATCTGTCTTAACTATAACTTAGCTAGCCGCAAACACTGACCCAATCGTACGAACAATATTCCTTACACCAAAACACCACATTCATACATACCGTTCTTACTACAACCACCATAATACCTCACTGTCTCTATGAAAATACTGACTAGTCCCCATATGTACAATTCAATGTCTGTGGGGGGAGGGGAATAAAATAACAATTTTAAAAAATTAACCCCAATGAGTATATATACAAATGAATACAAAATATTTACAAGAAACTAAAGAAAATAAGAGGAAAGCTCATCAGAATAATTACGGTGAAATCTTTTATAGAAAAGGCACTGGGAAATTATGTTACGGTGGTGGGCAAGTGACTGAAGCCGAGATGTATGGTCAGGACTAATAACATTGCATATTCTTTGTATTTTTTTCAAGAAACTCTAAATACATAAATGTAGCACAGGACCAGATGTGACAGTAATATTCAATGATAATAACTTGTTTGCGGAAAGCTAGATTTTATTGTGTCAATACACTAAGTGCAACACATATTTATTTATAAATAAATCTTTTATAATCCTGGATAATATATTATTTTATTATTTTTCATGCTAATGTGAACATCTTGACATAACCTTCATCAGTCCATCATCTATTGATTTTGTTAGCTTGTCTGTTGTTTTGATTTAGCAATACTTACAATCAGAAAGAGACAGAATTTCTAGGGTACATACTGAGGAAAGAAGGCTTAGAATATTTGACACTCACAGGACATATGGAAGGTAAGAGGGACAGAAGAAAGCAGTGAATAACCTATCTAAATTATGTAAATGATTGACATAAGAGGAATTAGCAGAGATAGTAAAAATATAAGCTTTACTAAGTGCTACAAAAGACAGGAAATTATGGAGAGCCATGATCGCTTGCGTCTTGAAGTAACATGGCACATAGAAGAATTTTTTTTTAAATCGGTGTCACCCCATGCAAGTCAGTACAGCCACTAAGACACAAGGGGTTACAGGGTGTAGAAGAATTAGGAACAGAAACATTAATAATGAGTGGGGAGAGGAAAGAGTAATCAGGAAGGGCAGTAGATATCGATCGACATTGCATTTAAATTTTTCCAGGTTATAGTTTACTGAAAAGGAGTTCCACAAGCGAGAAGTACGAGAAAAGAAACTGTTAGCACAGAATTTACAGTTACATCGAGCCAGCTTAACTGCAAATTGGTGAGATCTCAACGCCAGTTTAGTACTGAGCTTAATTTCAAAAAGTTTACCATGAAAGTATTTATAGAAAAGACGCAGAGAGGCAACCTCACCGCTATGTGAAAGTGATTGCAGCCGAGGCGCCAGATCAGGACCAATAATATTGCTGATTCTTCTTTGAATCTTATTCATTGTGAGAAACCTGATTTGCTTGAATATTGTTCTCCATTTCGGATACATCTCTTTCTATTCTCATATGAATCTGGTTGGTTGATATTGTTTAGCTGCATATCAACACCTCTATGGGTTATTTAATGCCGAAACTTAAACATTTCGAACACAATATTATAGTTTCAACTAAATATGTTTTGAACGCAATAGTATGCCCTCAACTACAGGTAAAATATATCGTTGAGCATTTTGCTTTAAAAATGTATTTTTAGTCATTTTACTATAAATAAGTATTGTTGGTTGTTTGAATTTGTTTAGGAGCATTAAACCTCCATGGGTGATTTAATGCCAAAATCTAAATATCCCGCACGTAATTTTATGCTTTCAACAACAGATACCTTGTACATAATTTTATACTGTCAGTGTAAAGGTATGTTTTTTAGATATATAGTTTGTCGATCACAAAATGTATTGTTGGTAATTTTCTGATAAAAATGTTATCTTCATATTTTTATTAGAGTTGTACTGATTGTCATTTTGCTATGAAAATGTATTGTGTTTTTTTTATTATAAAAATGTACTGTTGACTTTTGTTTGGGTTTTGCTATTTGCCCATTTGCTGGAACCCTCATACATGATACCACACCGGGTCGGGATGGACCTGGAGACAACAGCAGTTGAGAGGTGGTTCCACACTCCTCAGAACCTCCAATCTCCCGATCAGAAACCTTGCTGTCAGGCGTAGTTTATCATCACAAACAGGACACTTCATTTACATCTCTTTCTATTGTCATATATATATTTTTTAATGATGGAACACAAGTTTTCTATTGGATTGGAAGCCATTTCATTATTTTGTATCTTTTTATCAGGGTAATAGTCCATTTGGCAGAATATCGAAGTATGTTATCTTGAATTAATCTACTCTTGAGCTTAAGATTATTAGTTATGACCGGTACCATGCAAAATAACCTTGTCCAAGAACTTAAATAGTTTTCAGTATCTATCTTAATACCCCAACCAGCTTTGAAAGGAGCTATAGTTATGTTCTCTTCAATATTAGCTCAAAAGCTTATTCCATTTCTTTCCAGGTTATCTTCCAAGCCATATTCTTTGACCATTTCCATGAAAAAGAATACCTCTAGCCTAACCGTCATGTCCATTCAATGTAGCCCTGCATTCATCACTAAAAATGACTGTTGATAATTCAGTGTCAGTTTCAAGCCATTTCTCTCCTTGTTCTTGTCTTGTTTTCAATTTCTTTCTGGCAAAAAATAGACTGGACCCCTTGTTAAAAAAAGATGTCTCATCTTACCATAACAACATTAATAAATAAGAGAGATCAGACTAACTTTCTCGGTAATGAGATATTCCGTTGTTATAATAACAGGTAACATTAAACGAATTAAATAAATCAACATTCCGTGTTTGACCATCAAAATGGAACATTAGCAAATAAGAGAGATCGGATTCCTTTTTTTAGTAATTAGATATTCCGTTGCTATGATAACATGTGACATTAGTCAAATCCAATAACGCAAGATTCTTCGTTTTGCCATAACAATGGAATAAACACTAGTAAATAAGAGAGACCAGTTTCCCTTTCTTAGCAATGAGATATTTTGTTGTTATGATAATAGGTGACATTACTTGAATCTAATAAAAGAGCATTACTCAGTGTACCATAACAACGGAATAAACATTATTAAATAAGAGTGACAACCCTCCCTTTCTTAGTAATGAGATATTCCGTTGTTATGATAACTGGTGACATTTATCGAATCCAATAAAATATTCCTCGTTTTACCATGACAGTGGAATAAACATTAGTAAATAGGAGATATCAGGTTGCTAATATATTGTTTTATAGCCTTTGTTTCTGGGAGGATTTCTCTGGATATTTTTACTTTTAATGATCTCAAGATCACAAGTCTTTCTTGCATGCGGCAATAGAGTTAATCGTCGGCTTATAATAATTTACAAGCTTCAGACCGGAACAGTTTTTAATTTTTATTATAGGTTTACGTTGTCGTACAATAAAGTGTTTTCATGATCTATCCATCACCCATTAATCTGCAGGGTTAACACCCTCCTACACACACACACATACACACACACATACACACACAAGAGAATGTGCTTATATTACGCTTATATCACTAGCGGGACACTGAAATAAATCCTTCAAACTGGGATGTACAGTAAGCCTAGTTAATCGCATAAATAAAAATCCTAGATTACGCATGTCAAAAATATAACTAATGCAAGTTTACAATGATGCTCACTCCGTACAAGGCCCAAGAACCACTCAAGTTAGAGGGTTACAGAGTAAGAAGCGCCACCACTAGCAAGATGATAATGCCACCAAGACGCAAGGTGCCACCAGAAGTGAATGAGAAGGCAAAGATTATAGAACGAAGCGGAAACACAATCCTCAACATAAAACAAGGAATAAACCTTTACTCCTGTTCAAAAGACCGTGGAGAAGTGTGAACCGGACAATATCTAAACCTATCTACTCCTATTGAGGAAAAGAAACTAAAAAAGTAGTAAATAATACGTTTTAGGCGGCGATGCTAGAAGTATAGAGTTAAATAGATTTTAGAAGGAACCGAAAACTCAGTCCTAGACAGGAAACAAGGGATGAACCACTACACCTGTTCAAAAGTCCAGGAGAAGTGTGAACCGGACAATAGATGAACCTATCTACCCCTAAAAGAAAAAAAAGTAAATAGTTTTTTTTATCTCATACTAATGTTCACCCGATAGAAGGCACATGAGCCACTCAAGGTAGAGTGTTACGGTGTGGAGATATATTAGTGTTGGAAAGGAGTACAAAGATGAAGTAGACTTTAGAAGGGATCGGAAACCTCATTCTAAACAGGAAACAAGGGATGAACCACTATTCCTGTTCATAAGACCGGGGAGGAGTGTAGACCGGGCGATGGGTGAACCTATCTACTCCTATTGATGCAAAATTATATTTTTGCTGTCATTGTTTTACATTATAGATTATCTTGGCTTTCTTTGCTGCTGCTATGATTGTATAGATAAAAAAAAATCCTCGTTTACACCTGCAGAAAATGTAACAAAAGCAGTGACAAAATTACTTAAATGCTGTCGTTATGCTGGGAGATTAAGGCCATGATAGCTTTCTTTACATATTTTTACTTTTAATTATGTAAAAAAAACAAAAAAAAAACAAATTGTTTTACTTGCATGCAACAAAATAGTTAAATGTGGAGGAGTTCCTCACTTAACGACTTATATATGTTTAACGACTCCGGACTAACGACCAGCTATAAAATCTCATAAATTAAAAACGAATATGATTGTTTTCTCTCTCTCTCTCTCTCTCTCTCTCTCTCTCTCTCTCTCTCTCTCTCTCTCTCTCTCTTCAAAAGGAATCAAAATATATTAAATGAAACGCGAATACAAATTTACTCATACTGTATTATACAAGCCTAAATAATGTACAGAATATAGATCTGATTTTCGAATTTAAGTTTATTGTTCAATATGATAGGATAAAGAACAAATAGGAAACGTTTATCAATCTAACATGTTTCACTTCTATCGAAGCTTCACCAGGGAATGAGATATGAAGAAAAAGAAGAAAGAAATTCTGGCATTTTTATTTTTGTGTTGTTTGATTTTCATTGGTCAATAAGGTTTCACGTGTGTTCAACTTGTTAAACAAACGTTAGTATAAATTATGGCGTTCTGAATTCAAGGAGAGACGACGCGTCCTTTCGAAGCTCCAAGAAATTAACGGATTTCAAGCCCAACTAAAAAATCGTAAATAATAATTTTAGGATGTGAGTGTATAATAGTTCTAGTATATCCGTGTAGGGATTCAGATGCTAATGTTTATTTGTATATTATTGTCAGGATCGAACTCAATAGTCGTATAGAGAACCCTCCCTGCCTCCTATCAGCATAGCTGATGCCCAACTCTGCGAGGGCGTGTCTCTGCGCCTGCTTGGTCTCACGCTTTCCACTTACCTGAGGTGGAACAACTACATTGACTCAATAGCTGCATCTACTGCAAGGAAAGTTGGTTCTCTGTGTCGCACCAGAAAGTTTTTCTCGTCCTTCAAATCCACACATTTGCCATTCGTCCTTGCATTGAATACTGTTGCTATATACGGTCTGGTGTATCCGCTGTTCATGTCGAGGTCCTAGACAAAATCCAAAGATGGATATGCAATGTAATAGGTCTTAGATAGATAGACGTCTCGTCTACATTCACTTTCTCACAGACATACTGTGGTTTGCCTCTGTCTTTTCTACAAATATTTTCTTGGTAACTGCTCTGACGACCTACTTTCACTGGTACCCCATCTGCATGAATTTAAGCCTGCTACTAGGTTGGCATCTCGGTCCCACCCTTTCACTGTCGAAACAGTCAAATGTAACCGCTTCTTTTGCTCCAACAGCCTCTTCTCTCGCACGTCCCGTCAGTAGAACTCCCTTCCTCTTACCTGCTTCCCTGATAGCTATAATCTTCAAATATTTAAAGCTAATGTCAATCGACATCTTCTGATGCCTTGGTCCTGATCCCCGTCCTTCCCAAACACCCCTCTTTATTCTTGCTCTCACTCTCTGTAGCCCCTTGTGTGCTAATAGCACTTCTTCCTTGTTTGGGGTGAAATGCTTTAAAAAATCGATCTAGCGAGACAAGCTTGCTAACCATTACACCACATCGGAATGTCCAATGATTTTCTAAGGCTGAAAATGTGGAGCAAACAGTGAGGTTCTAACTCACAATTCAGTTGTAATTGATCTAGCGAGACAAGCTTGCTAACCATTACACCATGTCGAAGTGCCCAAGTCAATGAGGAATGGCTGTATACAGAATAAAATTTATTGTCAACTGTTGGACCTGTGTGACGTGTTTTGCCTTAGCTCGAACCCCACACAAGAAACAGAAGTCTAATAGATAAAGAAAGCATTGTGTCGTGTTAAATTAAACTCATCAAATATGAATGTAAACTTAAAAATTTTCATTCGGCGTTTGCGTATTTGAAAAGAAGAAAATTTAGGTTATTGAATAGAAATTATCACGTGACTCTTAATCGTTCACGAAAGTTGTCGTCTGCTTAATATTCTGACGGTATTGTACTAGATACAAACGGGATTTATTTCTCTCTCTCTCTTTGTTGTCTGAGTAAGTACAATGGGATTAGTCCCACTATTTATGAGAGAATTAACCTATTAATGTATTCGTTTAAATGTCACTGTTAGGCTTTCATCTTGAAGTTATTATATTTTTTTACTTTTTTTTTGTTGCATCAAATCTGCCAGAAACGGACGTTAACCTGTTTGTCCTGTACAAAACTGTTATGGAATCTACTTCTTACTGGGTGTCTCACTATTTGATACTTTTACTAAACTTCTTGTAAAAATCATATCACGCCATGCAAGGAAGTAAAGCCAATAAGACACAGGGAATCACTGAGTGTGAAAGAATAAGAACAAAAGAGAAACATTATTAAGGAGCGAGAACAATAGAAGAGTAATCAAGAAGACAGTAGATAATGATTGTCACTGAATTTAAATTTTTGAAGATAGAAGGGAGTTTCATAAGCGAGAATTGCGAAAAAAAACTGTTAGCATCGAACTTATGGCTGCATCTAACCAGCTCAGTAAATTAATGAGATCTAGATGCCAGTCTAGTACTGCGTTTAAATTCAAAAAATTTACCATGAAAGTATTTATAGAAAAAACACAGAGAGGTGTAAATGCTGCCTTCTTTATGCGTTTGGCTTATCAAATGTAATTGCGTGTTCTAAGAGCATTTATCTATTATACATTTATTAACGATTCAAGAAAAAACAACGAGACTTCAATTGTGCATCAACAATAAAATACATATTGAAACAATAACATACAAAACTATCATGCAATGGTGTGTAGTAATTAAGGGAGACAAAGTTGTTTCCCTTTAACTCTATTCTGATTGAATGTTCAAAAGAATTTCTCTTGAATAAGAATGTTCAGGATTCTATGTTGAATAGAGTCTGGTTTTAGAATAGAATACAGTTAATTAAGAAGTGTGTTGTTTTGAGAAATTAATAGAATACTGGATCATGAACTTGGCTGAGTCACAGAGAGGAAGAAAATGTGTAATGTGATACCAAAAATCTGTGTCTGTGTGTGCGTTGTGAGTAAAGTCGTGGATTTGTGTAGACAGGCGTAAATATCTGGACTCTACAGACTGTTGTGGAAAAAATCGCTTGTTTTTAAAGTTGCTGGTAGGATCCCAGCGAAAACGCAGGAAAGTTGATTTAGCACAAAAATGTTTGATTGGTTAAAATTCGACCAATCACTGATTTTGTAACAAAGACACGTGTGAGCAAGTTCACGGCAGAAAAATTCAAAGTGGTGACTGCGATTGCTAAATTGTCTTATGGAAAAGCAGTAGCGATTTACTAGCCAATCGCAGACGAATAAATTGTGGGTGTGGAAAGCGTAGCGGTCGCTACAGAGGCAACCTTACGGCGGTGGGAAAGTGACTGAAGCCTTGTCGTCAATTTAGTACGGCGCTTAAATTCATAGTCTATTTATTAAGTTGGTTAGAAAATATGGAGCCAGAAGTGAGTTACTGTACTTAAATTCATTAAGTCTAGGTACCATAGTGAAGAGCACATTCTGGCAACGACCATGAAAGTATTTATAGAAAAGGTACCGGGAAGGTACATTACGCCGAGCCATCAGGTCAAGGCCAATAATATTGCTGATTCTTTTTCGGATATTTTTAAGAATCTCTAAATACATAGCAGAAGCACCAAACCAGATGTGACAGTAACATTGAATTCGTAGACAAATGGCAGACTTATAAATAAAATATTCAAGTGAGAAAAATTGTCTCGTACAACACAGTGATTTAAAATTCTTAGCAACTAAGCTCAACTTACCAAATATTTACACAAATCATCTATCATAATTCAATATGCAAGCTGGTTTTCCGTCATTGCTAGGGCAGTAGGTTCGTGTCCTGCTATTGTGGTCTTGTGTCAAATTAAATTAAACTTAATAGAAATAATCTCGCCGTTGAACAATGGTTAAGAAGCTAACATCACAGATCTTGTGTAATATGTTGGACGAGATGAGAGGACTAAGCCCCAATTACAAGAAGGTAGAATAGAACTTCCCTTTGACAAGCATCATCCCTTAGGTTAGGGGTTCTCAACAGTGGTGAAATTGAACCGCAGGAGGGGAATTTGGGATTTTCAGGGGTGAATTGTGACCACAGTAAGTTTAGCGGAGGGGAGAGCAATTATAGAATTTGGCCTATCACCTTGAAAAGTAGAGGGGTGGCATTCTGACAAATGGCGAAAGGGGTGCATGGGGCAATCAAGGTTGAGAACCTCTGATCTAGGTTGTGTAACATTTCTAAGAGGAACAGGCGGTTTTATCGCGATCTGAGATCTTTCTATTTGATGGACCAGCAGGTGGTTCCTTTAGAGTTCGGTCTTCTAAGCAACACCCACTTTAACCGAAGGTGAATGGGAAGTAAAGCATTGGATTAGGGATTTTTGGAGATCAAGTATCAACAAAGCTGGAAATAAGGTATATCCCGATGCGTGTGTATATTAACAGACATGCTTGGGAACGGGGGTAGATTTTTGGTTCGACCTTGCTAGGATACGGACGTGTCCGTTGCGTGATTCTGATACTTTTAGTCGTATTGCCAGCCACCACGTCAGGATTACTAGATGGACGAGGCGTTGATAGGGAGAAAAGCTGACACAGCAAAGGTGGCCAAAGTATCCCCTACCTACCTACCTACCGACCTACCTACCTAGCCTGATGAGCAGGCGAATCCCTGAATAAAACATCTATATATAATATGGGAAACACGCTTCGCGTTCTTATTTCTCGACGTCTTTCATCGTGTTAACTTGTTAGCGCTCTTTCTCAGCTTTCAGTGCAAACTGACGAGATCGACAAATGAAATACCAACATAGGATAAATTATTGAACGGTTCGTGGAATGTATGGGCGAAGGGAGCGTTGCATGTTTATATAAACAGTAGACCACTGATTCCATTCTTTCATTTTAGACTTGACCTTTCTTGAAATGTCATATTCAAGACTCTTGTTGAGGTCAATCCGACCTAACTACAGTAGAAAGGTTTAACATTCAGGCAAGTACGCGAGTTACATATGCACAACGCCATACGAACAGGGAGAATAAAGCGGAAATATATTGCACCACTCTTCTTCTTCTATGGGATGTATCCCTTCAGGAGGTTGGTTATCATGGCTCACCCATTTCTGGTCTTTTGTAGCTCTTAATAAAATTTGTCCTTTTGCTATCTCTCTTACTCCCTATTCTGCCAACCATTTATACAAGCTTGTTCTTCTTTTATGTGACATGTCTCTTCAGTGCGTTGACGATCATGGTTCCCCACAACTTCCTGTCCTTTGTAGCTCATAGTAAATTTTGTCCTTTTGCTCTCTTTCTTAATCCCTGTTCTGCCAACCATTTACACAAGCTCCTTAGGCAGGGTATGCACTGCTTTCCTCTGTCCTTTGCTTTCAATATGCCCTGTGAGTGTCAAATTTTCTATGCCCACCATCCTCATTATGTGTCCCAGAAGTTTCAACTCTCTCTTTATGATTCTAATATGTGTCCTTTTTGTTTCCATTTTCACTAAAACTTCGTCGTTGCACACATGTTCATTCCAAGGTATCCCAGCATCCTTCTGTGAAACGACATTGCTGTTACCTTAAGTCTCTTCTCCGTCTGTGAGGAGATTGTTCAGCATCCATTGCCAAACAGGAAGACTGATATGTGTTCAGTATTCTTTCCGTTGTTTCTAACGAAATTTTCTTGTTTCTTAATAATTTACTTAACATTAGGAAGGCATCTTTCGCTATCCCAATGCTCTTTCGAATTTCGTTGTCGCCACTCTTCTAAGGAAGTATTACCTATCATTTATATTTAGTAAGCTTAGCTTAGTACGACACTATGGGAGAGGGAAGATTGCTGCAAGTAGGAGGGAGGTTCTGCTTATTCTTCAATGTACTCTTTTCAGGACGTAGGCGATTCTCCACAACTTACTCTCCTTTGTGGCTCTCTTTCTTAATCCCTGTTCTCCCATCCATTTGCACAAGCCCGTTAGACAGACTAATCGCCGTTTCGCACCGTCTTCAATATGTGCTGAGAGTGTCAAATTCTCTAGGCCTTCTTTCCTCATTGTGTCCTTGAAATTTCTTTCTGACTCTAAGTATAAATGTCCTTTTTGTTTCCATTTTCATTAAAACGCCCCCGTTATACACACGTCCAATCCATGGTATTCTCGGCATCTTTCTGTAGGACCACATTTCTGTTGCCCCCAGTCTTCTTCGTGAGGAAATTGCCCAGCATCCACTGCCACATAGTAGAACTGATATAACAGTTCAGTGCTCTATTCTTTGTTTCTAACAAAATGTTCCTGTTTCTTAATACTTTGCTTTGCGTTTGGAAGACATCTTCCGCCGTTTCACAGTGCCGTCGGATTTCGGTGTCACCATTTGCGTCATCTGTTAATACAATTCCTAGATAATTAAATTTTCGTACTTGCTTGATTTTGTCATCTCCAGTTCGTAGTCCACGTTTTGAGATGTTCTTCTTGTTCAGATCATACATTTGCTTTTACTGCCTTGTCTCGGAATTCCTGCAGTTTTTTTCTGTGCTTGTTTCTGTGTCAAATGTTTCTTACGTTGTTAAAATTGTGTTTGCCTGAATTAGATAGTGGTAAAACTTCTAGTTCTCACAAGATCAAGAGGAAAACCGCCTTCATATGGGTAGAAAATGAATTCAGTAAATACACAAAAATAGACACAGACATAAGAGAAGAATGCGCCTTCTCACCAGACTGGAATCTTTACAGCGAGGCGATCCTCTGAGAACTAAAAGTTTTACCACTATTTATTATAAGCAGACACAATTTTTATGACAAAAAAGCATTTTGTAATTAAATTTTTCTCCCGTCAAAATATCCTTCTTTAGCCTTGATTGCTGCAACATAAATTTTTGCCATACGTTACAAAAGTTTCTCAAAGTATAAGTGTGATAACTGATTCCATTCTTTTTTCAAGAGATTTTTTTCATTTTATTTTTCACTCTTCTATGTTTATCCCATGCTAATTCTGGGGGTGACTTCAAACTTTTGAACAGTAGTATATGTACATTATCACCATTTATTCGAGAAAAGCCAAGGTACAGGATTTAATCTCTTCCGGTTATAAAAACACCGTTCAGAAGTTTTTTATTTTATTTTCTTGGTGATATGTATTTTGTTATTAATTTTCATTTTGTCTCAAGCTTTCATTGCTAACATCCGACACTCCAACCAACCGTAAAGAAGCAGAAAAGAATTTCTTATTTCCTTTTTAAATTCGATTTTCTCTCAAATCAACTGAACGTTTTGATTAATATCGAATAAAAATACTGTGTTTATATATATATATATATACATGGGGAAGTTTAGATATTAAACTTAATCATTTTGCTGTCAGCGAAGCAACCGGTACTAAGTTAGTAGCTAATAAAGCATTAAGTAATCATTTAAATTAATTTAATCGTAATAATTAATAGTTAATAAAGATTTAACTTCTTAATTATATTTTGCTTCTTTTTTTTTTCAGTTCCAAGAGGCTGTCTCCGGACAACAAGCTGTTCCAGAATACAAGGTGGAAGTTCAAAAGAGAGGGAAAGGAATCATCCTCCATTATGGTTTTGTCAAAGTTCTTTGGGATTGGTTGATAATGTTATGTACGTTTTACATAGCCATTATGGTCCCGTTCAATGCTGCCTTCATCGTAGGAGAGTTCGACCGAACCAGTATCTACGCCGACGTTGCTGTCGAGATTATTTTTGGAATAGGTGAGTTTATAAAAATCATCATTTATTTTTTCACCTATCGTCGGGGCTTGGAATTCACCAACTACCGTATTTTCTTGTGTATAATACGACAACGTATTTCTGAATTTAAAACGAGGGAATAAATTACAATACGTCTGTCGGAGTTAGCTCCTCCTTAATTCCCTATTTGTTCACTAGGGGTCGCTCTCCCTACACTATAAATACTGGGTGACTTCTTGCCTCGTTCTCTTTTTCACTTTGCACTTCAGCGGACACATTTAAGAATGTGATATCTCGCAGAGATCTGCGTTTTGCCCACTTGTGGGATGAAACATACATACACGTACGTACGAACTTTCACCAAAATACAAATTCTTTACGTTCACACACAAACACAAATGTTGATGTCTTTGTCACTTGTAAATTTGTAGTTTAATACATATATTTGTTGATATATATATATCGGTCTTGTTTGTTTTCTTTACCTCTTCGGTTGGACTCAACTTGAGTCTGCCATATTCTTGTAGTTGGACCTTCTAGCAGGAATAAACGCACGTGTTTCCTAATTCAACAACACTCAAATCCCCACGGTCTTTTACACATCCATGAGTGTAATACGATCTCGAAATACAGTAATTCCTCTGTAAATTATTCTTGAAAAGTTGTACTATATTATCCATTAAAATCCCCACATCATATCCACGTAAATTATCGTAATAGTTTACGATTTAAAATTACAAATACCAGTGTACATTTTTTTATACAGCGGTATAAATATGTCGGGGTTGTTTACGTATCTATTTTGCATTGTTTTATTTTTCTCGAATCGTTGTGAAGTTTTCAAACTGCATACTTTGTGTCAACAAACGTAGGAATGTAAAACAACAACCTCAAAGTGTGGCTCATTTTCATAATTTATACAACAGTTACGTCTTTGTTTTAATATTAATGCTATTGTTGCGGATCTAAGAAGGTTGCGTGAATGTTTTAAATGTTTCGCTGTAAATGAAACATGCTACATCCATAAACATAAATTTAAATAAAAAATCAAATTATAACGATATTCAATTACAACAAAAAGGATATGTTTGAAACAACAAATATTACAATTTTGTTTCGTAAAGATGTGTGTGAAAGCTTGATCAGTGTATTTTAAAGAGAAAAGTTCTTGTTGCTGGTTTGGAAATTTTTTGTATGTTTGTAATGTAGTTTGGAAAATTTCGTACGTACGTGCAGGTGTGAATATGTTTTCATAAGCGTCTGACCGCACGTGGTCAAGATGCGAAGCCTTTAAGGTTACATTTTCGTAGGCGAATGAAATCAAGAGAAAAGGTTATTTATCTTACCTCCCACGAGGCTGGATGTGGCACAAGGCCGTTTTTTAATGCTCGGCAAAAATTCCCCGTAGACCTCGTAAAAAACGGGTTTGTGTTGCCGTCTACCACCCCAGCCGAGACTCTGCCCTTCGGCACAGCCCCGTCTGGGTTCCTCTCTGCCCGAAGGCAGAGAGTTTGACTGGCATTGATGGAGATGAAGAGAAAAGAGAGAGAATGAACTCGTGTCTGATATTTATAATTAATGTAACCACGTGACAGGCTCCTGGAAAAAGAAGCTGAAAAACTTGACTTGGCCACGAGCTGGAAAAAAGACTTGTACGTGGGTGGATTCCAACGCCCACTTGTGTGTTTATTGACCAATTAAAAGTTGAGATTTCCTGAAAATATGTATGAAGCTGGGTAAGCTCTTTGATCCACTTTTTGCACAGATTTGTACAAAATTCATTGATATGAAAGTGGTATCGGGATGCTAAACTATCAAAATATGGCAGATCCTGAGTATTCCATTTATTAATTTTTTAAAAAATTTCAGTGAATTTTCTGTCTCTGAAAAAAAAAAGATGTTCAATTACACTGATTCCCAAAAGAACAAACATCACCGGTATATCAAATACCTTTGGTAAACAATGGTCATCAGCATCTGACTACTTTGTGATTTATTATCTACTAACCTAACCTAGACTTTAGGCAAGCTCCTTCGGGGGTGGATTTGGGGCTTTCGGGCTTTTACCTTCAGCGTCCTATGTACATAAAAGTTATAAGAATTTAGAAATAATAAAATTATTTTATCTTTATTCAGCACCTTCATTCGGCATAATCTTTCTTTGTATACGCAGCCAACCCCCGTAGTTTGTTTACATATATTTTGCGCACGATTTTTATTTCCTTTTAAAATCACTATTCTTTATGATGTTTTCACATAAAGTCACTCTTAAAAGACATTAGGGAACCAGAACTATGTAATATTTTGAATACGTCACAGTACACGTGCTGAAAAAAAAACTTATGAGCAACGTATCGTACCCTGCTTAAGTTTTAATTATAGTTTAATTAGACGATATCAATTGCAATTACGACGAAAAGCGAAATTAAATTTAAAACTTTAATAAGGATTTTTAAAATTTAAAAATTTTTTTTAGTTACTATCTGTTATTCACCGAGATCGAAAAACGGACAGATGGACGAACACACGTACACTGCGCTTTATTTATATAGATTGTGCTGTGTGTATTTGCAATCTCGCTGTTTGAAATAAGAGGTATTTTAAGCTGTGTCAAAATTTAAGAAATTATGTTCTTATGTATAATATTACCCCCTTTTTTACTTTAATTTTCGTTCAAACTTTCTGGTATTATGCGCAAGAAAGTAGAGTACATCCCTTGCATAAGGGAATACTTCCTCACCAAAAGGCCAAGTAAATTCTTTTAATTTCACGTAACAACCGGTACAATGTTTACCTATAGACTCAAGTCATCATGTTTCAGTATTTCTGCCGTAATTCTCTTTTTTAAGATTTCCATTCACTGTGATGACCCACGTAGTTTTCCTTTAAAAAACGGTTTTATTTAAATTGAATATCTTGGTTCGATTATCAGTGAATAGGTCTCCAAAATAGAAATAATTTCAAATGGTGGCAGTTGTCGCAAAACTAAAAACCATCTAGAAAGACAAGAAAACCTGGCTGAAATCAAAGATCAGACTGCTGCGTGCATTGACCTTCTCAATCTTTCTATTAAACATTAATAGCAGAATGACAGCAGATAATCTGAGAATTAGAAATGAGATGCTACAGAAACATGCTAGGCATCTCCTACGTAGACCGCAGCAAAAATAATGCAGTGCGAGGCACCATCAAACATTAAACAAACCCATGGGAAAACATCATAAGCATCGCAAAAATGAAAATGTAGGAATGATATGGACACGTCTGTTGAATCGTCTTCCTTTGCAATAAATAAGGTTCCAAACTAGCGTCCAGTTGGCAGACAGAGGTAAGCGAGCTGTAATTCAACACAGCTCTGTACTCAAATTGTTTATAATGTATAAATACAAAATTGTGGCACAAAGCCGAAGAGGAAATGGGGAGAGGATGGTTTTCATTAGATATCATAGTCCTAGTTAATCAGACTCACGACCTATTCATTTATTACAATTTACTCATTCACCATAAGAACTCATCCACCACATCTCAATCCTGCATATACCACAATACCGCATATTCACAGGGGATCTACAAAACATTCCCATGACATAAAAATCTGATGAAAAGTCCGAAATATCTTGTTTTTTCTTTTTTTAACAAAAATATATAAAAATTTCCTGATTCATGAAATGATGGGCAGAGGATGAAACCTGAAACAAACTATGTAACACAAAAATAAAATCAAAACAAATGTTAGTGCAACCCTTCCACCCTCAAAATAATAAGAGAGGCCGCTGTATTCTGCCAATAGACAGAATCAAGAAGCACACTCACTAATGGAATGTGAAGGATGAAAATAAATGATGGAATGGGACAATCAAAGGCTGTATTAATATCTATCTCGGTTTGTTCATATCTATCTCAGACTTATAAAATCAATGCGATACTTACCTTCGCAGGAAGGTTCCAAACTAGTGTCCAGTTGGCAGACAGGGCAGAGCAGGCTGTAATTCAACACAGCTCTATACTCAAATTATTTATACTGTATAAATACAAAATTGTGGGACAAGGCCGAAGAGGAAATGAGGAGAGGATGGTCTTCATTAGATATCCTAGTCCGAGTTAATCAGACTCACGACCCATTCACTTATTACAATTTACTCATTCACCATAAGAACTCATCCACCACATCTCAATCCTGCATATACCACAATACCGCATATTCACAGTGGATCTACAAAACATTCCCATGACATAAAAATATGATGAAAGTTAAAAATGTATAACAATTTCATGAATCATGAAATGATGGGGAGGGGGTGAACCCAGAAAACAAACTAAAAATGTAACACAACGATACAGCTCTGTACTTGAGCAAACATAATGGTGAATGATGGATATTTTATCTATCACACTAGAACCAGCGGCCAACCAGGACTCAGAGAATAGGATTGCCTAAGTGGCAGAACAGAACATTCCAGCTTGCTACATATACTAGCTGTTCTAACCTCTGGGGATCCGAGAGCTTGCAATATAGCTTACAATACAGTAGAGCACTAACCTGTTTATCCAATAACATCAAGGGGCTAACAGTCTTTCCACTGCCATCCTGCAAAGTATCAAATTAGGCAAAAGAAGAAGAGGCAGTCAAGGATGAAAAATGGACTGACAACCTCAATGTGGAGGGGATTGCAAGATCGTTCACAGAATCTCAAACATTGGCACGCAATATAGCTTACAATACAGCAGAGCACTAACCTGTTTATCCAATAACATCAAGGGGCTAACAGTCTTTCCACTGCCATCCTGCAAAGTATCAAATTAGGCAAAAGAAGAAGAGGCAGTCAAGGATGAAAAATGGACTGACAACCTCAATGTGGAGGGGATTGCAAGATCGTCCACAGAATCTCAAACATTGGCACGCAATATAGCTTACAATACAGCAGAGCACTAACCTGTTTATCCAATAACATCAAGGGGCTAACAGTCTTTCCACTGCCATCCTGCAAAGTATCAAATTAGGCAAAAGAAGAAGAGGCAGTCAAGGATGAAAAATGGACTGACAACCTCAATGTGGAGGGGATTGCAAGATCGTCCACAGAATCTCAAACATTGGCACGCAATATAGCTTACAATACAGCAGAGCACTAACCTGTTTATCCAATAACATCAAGGGGCTAACAGTCTTTCCACTGCCATCCTGCAAAGTATCAAATTAGGCAAAAGAAGAAGAGGCAGTCAAGGATGAAAAATGGACTGACAACCTCAATGTGGAGGGGATTGCAAGATCGTCCACAGAATCTCAAACATTGGCACGCAATATAGCTTACAATACAGCAGAGCACTAACCTGTTTATCCAATAACATCAAGGGGCTAACAGTCTTTCCACTGCCATCCTGCAAAGTATCAAATTAGGCAAAAGAAGAAGAGGCAGTCAAGGATGAAAAATGGACTGACAACCTCAATGTGGAGGGGTTGCAAGATCGTTCACAGAATCTCAAACATTGGCACGCAATATAGCTTACAATACAGCAGAGCACTAACCTGTTTATCCAATAACATCAAGGGGCTAACAGTCTTTCCACTGCCATCCTGCAAAGTATCAAATTAGGCAAAAGAAGAAGAGGCAGTCAAGGATGAAAAATGGACTGACAACCTGAATGTGGAGGGGATTGCAAGATCGTTCACAGAATCTCAAACATTGGCACGCAATATAGCTTACAATACAGCAGAGCACTAACCTGTTTATCCAATAACATCAAGGGGCTAACAGTCTTTCCACTGCCATCCTGCAAAGTATCAAATTAGGCAAAAGAAGAAGAGGCAGTCAAGGATGAAAAATGGACTGACAACCTCAATGTGGAGGGGATTGCAAGATCGTTCACAGAATCTCAAACATTGGCACGCAATATAGCTTACAATACAGCAGAGCACTAACCTGTTTATCCAATAACATCAAGGGGCTAACAGTCTTTCCACTGCCATCCTGCAAAGTATCAAATTAGGCAAAAGAAGAAGAGGCAGTCAAGGATGAAAAATGGACTGACAACCTCAATGTGGAGGGGATTGCAAGATCGTCCACAGAATCTCAAACATTGGCACGCAATATAGCTTACAATACAGCAGAGCACTAACCTGTTTATCCAATAACATCAAGGGGCTAACAGTCTTTCCACTGCCATCCTGCAAAGTATCAAATTAGGCAAAAGAAGAAGAGGCAGTCAAGGATGAAAAATGGACTGACAACCTGAATGTGGAGGGGATTGCAAGATCGTTCACAGAATCTCAAACATTGGCACGCAATATAGCTTACAATACAGCAGAGCACTAACCTGTTTATCCAATAACATCAAGGGGCTAACAGTCTTTCCACTGCCATCCTGCAAAGTATCAAATTAGGCAAAAGAAGAAGAGGCAGTCAAGGATGAAAAATGGACTGACAACCTCAATGTGGAGGGGATTGCAAGATCGTTCACAGAATCTCAAACATTGGCACGCAATATAGCTTACAATACAGCAGAGCACTAACCTGTTTATCCAATAACATCAAGGGGCTAACAGTCTTTCCACTGCCATCCTGCAAAGTATCAAATTAGGCAAAAGAAGAAGAGGCAGTCAAGGATGAAAAATGGACTGACAACCTCAATGTGGAGGGGATTGCAAGATCGTCCACAGAATCTCAAACATTGGCACGCAATATAGCTTACAATACAGCAGAGCACTAACCTGTTTATCCAATAACATCAAGGGGCTAACAGTCTTTCCACTGCCATCCTGCAAAGTATCAAATTAGGCAAAAGAAGAAGAGGCAGTCAAGGATGAAAAATGGACTGACAACCTCAATGTGGAGGGGATTGCAAGATCGTTCACAGAATCTCAAACATTGGCACGCAATATAGCTTACAATACAGCAGAGCACTAACCTGTTTATCCAATAACATCAAGGGGCTAACAGTCTTTCCACTGCCATCCTGCAAAGTATCAAATTAGGCAAAAGAAGAAGAGGCAGTCAAGGATGAAAAATGGACTGACAACCTCAATGTGGAGGGGATTGCAAGATCGTTCACAGAATCTCAAACATTGGCACGCAATATAGCTTACAATACAGCAGAGCACTAACCTGTTTATCCAATAACATCAAGGGGCTAACAGTCTTTCCACTGCCATCCTGCAAAGTATCAAATTAGGCAAAAGAAGAAGAGGCAGTCAAGGATGAAAAATGGACTGACAACCTCAATGTGGAGGGGATTGCAAGATCGTCCACAGAATCTCAAACATTGGCACGCAATATAGCTTACAATACAGCAGAGCACTAACCTGTTTATCCAATAACATCAAGGGGCTAACAGTCTTTCCACTGCCATCCTGCAAAGTATCAAATTAGGCAAAAGAAGAAGAGGCAGTCAAGGATGAAAAATGGACTGACAACCTCAATGTGGAGGGGATTGCAAGATCGTCCACAGAATCTCAAACATTGGCACGCAATATAGCTTACAATACAGCAGAGCACTAACCTGTTTATCCAATAACATCAAGGGGCTAACAGTCTTTCCACTGCCATCCTGCAAAGTATCAAATTAGGCAAAAGAAGAAGAGGCAGTCAAGGATGAAAAATGGACTGACAACCTGAATGTGGAGGGGATTGCAAGATCGTTCACAGAATCTCAAACATTGGCACGCAATATAGCTTACAATACAGCAGAGCACTAACCTGTTTATCCAATAACATCAAGGGGCTAACAGTCTTTCCACTGCCATCCTGCAAAGTATCAAATTAGGCAAAAGAAGAAGAGGCAGTCAAGGATGAAAAATGGACTGACAACCTCAATGTGGAGGGGATTGCAAGATCGTTCACAGAATCTCAAACATTGGCACGCAATATAGCTTACAATACAGCAGAGCACTAACCTGTTTATCCAATAACATCAAGGGGCTAACAGTCTTTCCACTGCCATCCTGCAAAGTATCAAATTAGGCAAAAGAAGAAGAGGCAGTCAAGGATGAAAAATGGACTGACAACCTCAATGTGGAGGGGATTGCAAGATCGTTCACAGAATCTCAAACATTGGCACGCAATATAGCTTACAATACAGCAGAGCACTAACCTGTTTATCCAATAACATCAAGGGGCTAACAGTCTTTCCACTGCCATCCTGCAAAGTATCAAATTAGGCAAAAGAAGAAGAGGCAGTCAAGGATGAAAAATGGACTGACAACCTGAATGTGGAGGGGATTGCAAGATCGTTCACAGAATCTCAAACATTGGCACGCAATATAGCTTACAATACAGCAGAGCACTAACCTGTTTATCCAATAACATCAAGGGGCTAACAGTCTTTCCACTGCCATCCTGCAAAGTATCAAATTAGGCAAAAGAAGAAGAGGCAGTCAAGGATGAAAAATGGACTGACAACCTCAATGTGGAGGGGATTGCAAGATCGTTCACAGAATCTCAAACATTGGCACGCAATATAGCTTACAATACAGCAGAGCACTAACCTGTTTATCCAATAACATCAAGGGGCTAACAGTCTTTCCACTGCCATCCTGCAAAGTATCAAATTAGGCAAAAGAAGAAGAGGCAGTCAAGGATGAAAAATGGACTGACAACCTGAATGTGGAGGGGATTGCAAGATCGTTCACAGAATCTCAAACATTGGCACGCAATATAGCTTACAATACAGCAGAGCACTAACCTGTTTATCCAATAACATCAAGGGGCTAACAGTCTTTCCACTGCCATCCTGCAAAGTATCAAATTAGGCAAAAGAAGAAGAGGCAGTCAAGGATGAAAAATGGACTGACAACCTCAATGTGGAGGGGATTGCAAGATCGTTCACAGAATCTCAAACATTGGCACGCAATATAGCTTACAATACAGCAGAGCACTAACCTGTTTATCCAATAACATCAAGGGGCTAACAGTCTTTCCACTGCCATCCTGCAAAGTATCAAATTAGGCAAAAGAAGAAGAGGCAGTCAAGGATGAAAAATGGACTGACAACCTCAATGTGGAGGGGATTGCAAGATCGTTCACAGAATCTCAAACATTGGCACGCAATATAGCTTACAATACAGCAGAGCACTAACCTGTTTATCCAATAACATCAAGGGGCTAACAGTCTTTCCACTGCCATCCTGCAAAGTATCAAATTAGGCAAAAGAAGAAGAGGCAGTCAAGGATGAAAAATGGACTGACAACCTCAATGTGGAGGGGATTGCAAGATCGTTCACAGAATCTCAAACATTGGCACGCAATATAGCTTACAATACAGCAGAGCACTAACCTGTTTATCCAATAACATCAAGGGGCTAACAGTCTTTCCACTGCCATCCTGCAAAGTATCAAATTAGGCAAAAGAAGAAGAGGCAGTCAAGGATGAAAAATGGACTGACAACCTCAATGTGGAGGGGATTGCAAGATCGTTCACAGAATCTCAAACATTGGCACGCAATATAGCTTACAATACAGCAGAGCACTAACCTGTTTATCCAATAACATCAAGGGGCTAACAGTCTTTCCACTGCCATCCTGCAAAGTATCAAATTAGGCAAAAGAAGAAGAGGCAGTCAAGGATGAAAAATGGACTGACAACCTCAATGTGGAGGGGATTGCAAGATCGTTCACAGAATCTCAAACATTGGCACGCAATATAGCTTACAATACAGCAGAGCACTAACCTGTTTATCCAATAACATCAAGGGGCTAACAGTCTTTCCACTGCCATCCTGCAAAGTATCAAATTAGGCAAAAGAAGAAGAGGCAGTCAAGGATGAAAAATGGACTGACAACCTCAATGTGGAGGGGATTGCAAGATCGTTCACAGAATCTCAAACATTGGCACGCAATATAGCTTACAATACAGCAGAGCACTAACCTGTTTATCCAATAACATCAAGGGGCTAACAGTCTTTCCACTGCCATCCTGCAAAGTATCAAATTAGGCAAAAGAAGAAGAGGCAGTCAAGGATGAAAAATGGACTGACAACCTCAATGTGGAGGGGATTGCAAGATCGTTCACAGAATCTCAAACATTGGCACGCAATATAGCTTACAATACAGCAGAGCACTAACCTGTTTATCCAATAACATCAAGGGGCTAACAGTCTTTCCACTGCCATCCTGCAAAGTATCAAATTAGGCAAAAGAAGAAGAGGCAGTCAAGGATGAAAAATGGACTGACAACCTCAATGTGGAGGGGATTGCAAGATCGTTCACAGAATCTCAAACATTGGCACGCAATATAGCTTACAATACAGCAGAGCACTAACCTGTTTATCCAATAACATCAAGGGGCTAACAGTCTTTCCACTGCCATCCTGCAAAGTATCAAATTAGGCAAAAGAAGAAGAGGCAGTCAAGGATGAAAAATGGACTGACAACCTCAATGTGGAGGGGTTGCAAGATCGTTCACAGAATCTCAAACATTGGCACGCAATATAGCTTACAATACAGCAGAGCACTAACCTGTTTATCCAATAACATCAAGGGGCTAACAGTCTTTCCACTGCCATCCTGCAAAGTATCAAATTAGGCAAAAGAAGAAGAGGCAGTCAAGGATGAAAAATGGACTGACAACCTCAATGTGGAGGGGATTGCAAGATCGTTCACAGAATCTCAAACATTGGCACGCAATATAGCTTACAATACAGCAGAGCACTAACCTGTTTATCCAATAACATCAAGGGGCTAACAGTCTTTCCACTGCCATCCTGCAAAGTATCAAATTAGGCAAAAGAAGAAGAGGCAGTCAAGGATGAAAAATGGACTGACAACCTCAATGTGGAGGGGTTGCAAGATCGTTCACAGAATCTCAAACATTGGCACGCAATATAGCTTACAATACAGCAGAGCACTAACCTGTTTATCCAATAACATCAAGGGGCTAACAGTCTTTCCACTGCCATCCTGCAAAGTATCAAATTAGGCAAAAGAAGAAGAGGCAGTCAAGGATGAAAAATGGACTGACAACCTCAATGTGGAGGGGATTGCAAGATCGTTCACAGAATCTCAAACATTGGCACGCAATATAGCTTACAATACAGCAGAGCACTAACCTGTTTATCCAATAACATCAAGGGGCTAACAGTCTTTCCACTGCCATCCTGCAAAGTATCAAATTAGGCAAAAGAAGAAGAGGCAGTCAAGGATGAAAAATGGACTGACAACCTCAATGTGGAGGGGTTGCAAGATCGTTCACAGAATCTCAAACATTGGCACGCAATATAGCTTACAATACAGCAGAGCACTAACCTGTTTATCCAATAACATCAAGGGGCTAACAGTCTTTCCACTGCCATCCTGCAAAGTATCAAATTAGGCAAAAGAAGAAGAGGCAGTCAAGGATGAAAAATGGACTGACAACCTCAATGTGGAGGGGTTGCAAGATCGTTCACAGAATCTCAAACATTGGCACGCAATATAGCTTACAATACAGCAGAGCACTAACCTGTTTATCCAATAACATCAAGGGGCTAACAGTCTTTCCACTGCCATCCTGCAAAGTATCAAATTAGGCAAAAGAAGAAGAGGCAGTCAAGGATGAAAAATGGACTGACAACCTCAATGTGGAGGGGTTGCAAGATCGTTCACAGAATCTCAAACATTGGCACGCAATATAGCTTACAATACAGCAGAGCACTAACCTGTTTATCCAATAACATCAAGGGGCTAACAGTCTTTCCACTGCCATCCTGCAAAGTATCAAATTAGGCAAAAGAAGAAGAGGCAGTCAAGGATGAAAAATGGACTGACAACCTCAATGTGGAGGGGATTGCAAGATCGTTCACAGAATCTCAAACATTGGCACGCAATATAGCTTACAATACAGCAGAGCACTAACCTGTTTATCCAATAACATCAAGGGGCTAACAGTCTTTCCACTGCCATCCTGCAAAGTATCAAATTAGGCAAAAGAAGAAGAGGCAGTCAAGGATGAAAAATGGACTGACAACCTCAATGTGGAGGGGTTGCAAGATCGTTCACAGAATCTCAAACATTGGCACGCAATATAGCTTACAATACAGCAGAGCACTAACCTGTTTATCCAATAACATCAAGGGGCTAACAGTCTTTCCACTGCCATCCTGCAAAGTATCAAATTAGGCAAAAGAAGAAGAGGCAGTCAAGGATGAAAAATGGACTGACAACCTCAATGTGGAGGGGATTGCAAGATCGTTCACAGAATCTCAAACATTGGCACGCAATATAGCTTACAATACAGCAGAGCACTAACCTGTTTATCCAATAACATCAAGGGGCTAACAGTCTTTCCACTGCCATCCTGCAAAGTATCAAATTAGGCAAAAGAAGAAGAGGCAGTCAAGGATGAAAAATGGACTGACAACCTCAATGTGGAGGGGTTGCAAGATCGTTCACAGAATCTCAAACATTGGCACGCAATATAGCTTACAATACAGCAGAGCACTAACCTGTTTATCCAATAACATCAAGGGGCTAACAGTCTTTCCACTGCCATCCTGCAAAGTATCAAATTAGGCAAAAGAAGAAGAGGCAGTCAAGGATGAAAAATGGACTGACAACCTCAATGTGGAGGGGATTGCAAGATCGTTCACAGAATCTCAAACATTGGCACGCAATATAGCTTACAATACAGCAGAGCACTAACCTGTTTATCCAATAACATCAAGGGGCTAACAGTCTTTCCACTGCCATCCTGCAAAGTATCAAATTAGGCAAAAGAAGAAGAGGCAGTCAAGGATGAAAAATGGACTGACAACCTCAATGTGGAGGGGATTGCAAGATCGTTCACAGAATCTCAAACATTGGCACGCAATATAGCTTACAATACAGCAGAGCACTAACCTGTTTATCCAATAACATCAAGGGGCTAACAGTCTTTCCACTGCCATCCTGCAAAGTATCAAATTAGGCAAAAGAAGAAGAGGCAGTCAAGGATGAAAAATGGACTGACAACCTCAATGTGGAGGGGTTGCAAGATCGTTCACAGAATCTCAAACATTGGCACGCAATATAGCTTACAATACAGCAGAGCACTAACCTGTTTATCCAATAACATCAAGGGGCTAACAGTCTTTCCACTGCCATCCTGCAAAGTATCAAATTAGGCAAAAGAAGAAGAGGCAGTCAAGGATGAAAAATGGACTGACAACCTCAATGTGGAGGGGATTGCAAGATCGTTCACAGAATCTCAAACATTGGCACGCAATATAGCTTACAATACAGCAGAGCACTAACCTGTTTATCCAATAACATCAAGGGGCTAACAGTCTTTCCACTGCCATCCTGCAAAGTAAGAGGCAGTCAAGGATGAAAAATGGACTGACAACCTCAATGTGGAGGGGTTGCAAGATCGTTCACAGAATCTCAAACATTGGCACGCAATATAGCTTACAATACAGCAGAGCACTAACCTGTTTATCCAATAACATCAAGGGGCTAACAGTCTTTCCACTGCCATCCTACAAAGTATCAAATTAGGCAAAAGAAGAAGAGGCAGTCAAGGATGAAAAATGGACTGACAACCTCAATGTGGAGGGGATTGCAAGATCGTTCACAGAATCTCAAACATTGGCACGCAATATAGCTTACAATACAGCAGAGCACTAACCTGTTTATCCAATAACATCAAGGGGCTAACAGTCTTTCCACTGCCATCCTACAAAGTATCAAATTAGGCAAAAGAAGAAGAGGCAGTCAAGGATGAAAAATGGACTGACAACCTCAATGTGGAGGGGATTGCAAGATCGTTCACAGAATCTCAAACATTGGCACGCAATATAGCTTACAATACAGCAGAGCACTAACCTGTTTATCCAATAACATCAAGGGGCTAACAGTCTTTCCACTGCCATCCTACAAAGTATCAAATTAGGCAAAAGAAGAAGAGGCAGTCAAGGATGAAAAATGGACTGACAACCTCAATGTGGAGGGGATTGCAAGATCGTTCACAGAATCTCAAACATTGGCACGCAATATAGCTTACAATACAGCAGAGCACTAACCTGTTTATCCAATAACATCAAGGGGCTAACAGTCTTTCCACTGCCATCCTACAAAGTATCAAATTAGGCAAAAGAAGAAGAGGCAGTCAAGGATGAAAAATGGACTGACAACCTGAATGTGGAGGGGATTGCAAGATCGTTCACAGAATCTCAAACATTGGCACGCAATATAGCTTACAATACAGCAGAGCACTAACCTGTTTATCCAATAACATCAAGGGGCTAACAGTCTTTCCACTGCCATCCTACAAAGTATCAAATTAGGCAAAAGAAGAAGAGGCAGTCAAGGATGAAAAATGGACTGACAACCTCAATGTGGAGGGGATTGCAAGATCGTTCACAGAATCTCAAACATTGGCACGCAATATAGCTTACAATACAGCAGAGCACTAACCTGTTTATCCAATAACATCAAGGGGCTAACAGTCTTTCCACTGCCATCCTGCAAAGTATCAAATTAGGCAAAAGAAGAAGAGGCAGTCAAGGATGAAAAATGGACTGACAACCTCAATGTGGAGGGGATTGCAAGATCGTTCACAGAATCTCAAACATTGGCACGCAATATAGCTTACAATACAGCAGAGCACTAACCTGTTTATCCAATAACATCAAGGGGCTAACAGTCTTTCCACTGCCATCCTGCAAAGTATCAAATTAGGCAAAAGAAGAAGAGGCAGTCAAGGATGAAAAATGGACTGACAACCTCAATGTGGAGGGGATTGCAAGATCGTTCACAGAATCTCAAACATTGGCACGCAATATAGCTTACAATACAGCAGAGCACTAACCTGTTTATCCAATAACATCAAGGGGCTAACAGTCTTTCCACTGCCATCCTGCAAAGTATCAAATTAGGCAAAAGAAGAAGAGGCAGTCAAGGATGAAAAATGGACTGACAACCTCAATGTGGAGGGGATTGCAAGATCGTTCACAGAATCTCAAACATTGGCACGCAATATAGCTTACAATACAGCAGAGCACTAACCTGTTTATCCAATAACATCAAGGGGCTAACAGTCTTTCCACTGCCATCCTACAAAGTATCAAATTAGGCAAAAGAAGAAGAGGCAGTCAAGGATGAAAAATGGACTGACAACCTCAATGTGGAGGGGATTGCAAGATCGTTCACAGAATCTCAAACATTGGCACGCAATATAGCTTACAATACAGCAGAGCACTAACCTGTTTATCCAATAACATCAAGGGGCTAACAGTCTTTCCACTGCCATCCTACAAAGTATCAAATTAGGCAAAAGAAGAAGAGGCAGTCAAGGATGAAAAATGGACTGACAACCTCAATGTGGAGGGGATTGCAAGATCGTTCACAGAATCTCAAACATTGGCACGCAATATAGCTTACAATACAGCAGAGCACTAACCTGTTTATCCAATAACATCAAGGGGCTAACAGTCTTTCCACTGCCATCCTACAAAGTATCAAATTAGGCAAAAGAAGAAGAGGCAGTCAAGGATGAAAAATGGACTGACAACCTCAATGTGGAGGGGATTGCAAGATCGTTCACAGAATCTCAAACATTGGCACGCAATATAGCTTACAATACAGCAGAGCACTAACCTGTTTATCCAATAACATCAAGGGGCTAACAGTCTTTCCACTGCCATCCTACAAAGTATCAAATTAGGCAAAAGAAGAAGAGGCAGTCAAGGATGAAAAATGGACTGACAACCTCAATGTGGAGGGGATTGCAAGATCGTTCACAGAATCTCAAACATTGGCACGCAATATAGCTTACAATACAGCAGAGCACTAACCTGTTTATCCAATAACATCAAGGGGCTAACAGTCTTTCCACTGCCATCCTACAAAGTATCAAATTAGGCAAAAGAAGAAGAGGCAGTCAAGGATGAAAAATGGACTGACAACCTGAATGTGGAGGGGATTGCAAGATCGTTCACAGAATCTCAAACATTGGCACGCAATATAGCTTACAATACAGCAGAGCACTAACCTGTTTATCCAATAACATCAAGGGGCTAACAGTCTTTCCACTGCCATCCTACAAAGTATCAAATTAGGCAAAAGAAGAAGAGGCAGTCAAGGATGAAAAATGGACTGACAACCTCAATGTGGAGGGGATTGCAAGATCGTTCACAGAATCTCAAACATTGGCACGCAATATAGCTTACAATACAGCAGAGCACTAACCTGTTTATCCAATAACATCAAGGGGCTAACAGTCTTTCCACTGCCATCCTGCAAAGTATCAAATTAGGCAAAAGAAGAAGAGGCAGTCAAGGATGAAAAATGGACTGACAACCTCAATGTGGAGGGGATTGCAAGATCGTTCACAGAATCTCAAACATTGGCACGCAATATAGCTTACAATACAGCAGAGCACTAACCTGTTTATCCAATAACATCAAGGGGCTAACAGTCTTTCCACTGCCATCCTGCAAAGTATCAAATTAGGCAAAAGAAGAAGAGGCAGTCAAGGATGAAAAATGGACTGACAACCTCAATGTGGAGGGGATTGCAAGATCGTTCACAGAATCTCAAACATTGGCACGCAATATAGCTTACAATACAGCAGAGCACTAACCTGTTTATCCAATAACATCAAGGGGCTAACAGTCTTTCCACTGCCATCCTGCAAAGTATCAAATTAGGCAAAAGAAGAAGAGGCAGTCAAGGATGAAAAATGGACTGACAACCTCAATGTGGAGGGGATTGCAAGATCGTTCACAGAATCTCAAACATTGGCACGCAATATAGCTTACAATACAGCAGAGCACTAACCTGTTTATCCAATAACATCAAGGGGCTAACAGTCTTTCCACTGCCATCCTACAAAGTATCAAATTAGGCAAAAGAAGAAGAGGCAGTCAAGGATGAAAAATGGACTGACAACCTCAATGTGGAGGGGATTGCAAGATCGTTCACAGAATCTCAAACATTGGCACGCAATATAGCTTACAATACAGCAGAGCACTAACCTGTTTATCCAATAACATCAAGGGGCTAACAGTCTTTCCACTGCCATCCTGCAAAGTATCAAATTAGGCAAAAGAAGAAGAGGCAGTCAAGGATGAAAAATGGACTGACAACCTCAATGTGGAGGGGATTGCAAGATCGTTCACAGAATCTCAAACATTGGCACGCAATATAGCTTACAATACAGCAGAGCACTAACCTGTTTATCCAATAACATCAAGGGGCTAACAGTCTTTCCACTGCCATCCTACAAAGTATCAAATTAGGCAAAAGAAGAAGAGGCAGTCAAGGATGAAAAATGGACTGACAACCTGAATGTGGAGGGGATTGCAAGATCGTTCACAGAATCTCAAACATTGGCACGCAATATAGCTTACAATACAGCAGAGCACTAACCTGTTTATCCAATAACATCAAGGGGCTAACAGTCTTTCCACTGCCATCCTACAAAGTATCAAATTAGGCAAAAGAAGAAGAGGCAGTCAAGGATGAAAAATGGACTGACAACCTGAATGTGGAGGGGATTGCAAGATCGTTCACAGAATCTCAAACATTGGCACGCAATATAGCTTACAATACAGCAGAGCACTAACCTGTTTATCCAATAACATCAAGGGGCTAACAGTCTTTCCACTGCCATCCTACAAAGTATCAAATTAGGCAAAAGAAGAAGAGGCAGTCAAGGATGAAAAATGGACTGACAACCTCAATGTGGAGGGGATTGCAAGATCGTTCACAGAATCTCAAACATTGGCACGCAATATAGCTTACAATACAGCAGAGCACTAACCTGTTTATCCAATAACATCAAGGGGCTAACAGTCTTTCCACTGCCATCCTACAAAGTATCAAATTAGGCAAAAGAAGAAGAGGCAGTCAAGGATGAAAAATGGACTGACAACCTGAATGTGGAGGGGATTGCAAGATCGTTCACAGAATCTCAAACATTGGCACGCAATATAGCTTACAATACAGCAGAGCACTAACCTGTTTATCCAATAACATCAAGGGGCTAACAGTCTTTCCACTGCCATCCTACAAAGTATCAAATTAGGCAAAAGAAGAAGAGGCAGTCAAGGATGAAAAATGGACTGACAACCTCAATGTGGAGGGGATTGCAAGATCGTTCACAGAATCTCAAACATTGGCACGCAATATAGCTTACAATACAGCAGAGCACTAACCTGTTTATCCAATAACATCAAGGGGCTAACAGTCTTTCCACTGCCATCCTACAAAGTATCAAATTAGGCAAAAGAAGAAGAGGCAGTCAAGGATGAAAAATGGACTGACAACCTGAATGTGGAGGGGATTGCAAGATCGTTCACAGAATCTCAAACATTGGCACGCAATATAGCTTACAATACAGCAGAGCACTAACCTGTTTATCCAATAACATCAAGGGGCTAACAGTCTTTCCACTGCCATCCTACAAAGTATCAAATTAGGCAAAAGAAGAAGAGGCAGTCAAGGATGAAAAATGGACTGACAACCTGAATGTGGAGGGGATTGCAAGATCGTTCACAGAATCTCAAACATTGGCACGCAATATAGCTTACAATACAGCAGAGCACTAACCTGTTTATCCAATAACATCAAGGGGCTAACAGTCTTTCCACTGCCATCCTACAAAGTATCAAATTAGGCAAAAGAAGAAGAGGCAGTCAAGGATGAAAAATGGACTGACAACCTCAATGTGGAGGGGATTGCAAGATCGTTCACAGAATCTCAAACATTGGCACGCAATATAGCTTACAATACAGCAGAGCACTAACCTGTTTATCCAATAACATCAAGGGGCTAACAGTCTTTCCACTGCCATCCTACAAAGTATCAAATTAGGCAAAAGAAGAAGAGGCAGTCAAGGATGAAAAATGGACTGACAACCTGAATGTGGAGGGGATTGCAAGATCGTTCACAGAATCTCAAACATTGGCACGCAATATAGCTTACAATACAGCAGAGCACTAACCTGTTTATCCAATAACATCAAGGGGCTAACAGTCTTTCCACTGCCATCCTACAAAGTATCAAATTAGGCAAAAGAAGAAGAGGCAGTCAAGGATGAAAAATGGACTGACAACCTCAATGTGGAGGGGATTGCAAGATCGTTCACAGAATCTCAAACATTGGCACGCAATATAGCTTACAATACAGCAGAGCACTAACCTGTTTATCCAATAACATCAAGGGGCTAACAGTCTTTCCACTGCCATCCTACAAAGTATCAAATTAGGCAAAAGAAGAAGAGGCAGTCAAGGATGAAAAATGGACTGACAACCTGAATGTGGAGGGGATTGCAAGATCGTTCACAGAATCTCAAACATTGGCACGCAATATAGCTTACAATACAGCAGAGCACTAACCTGTTTATCCAATAACATCAAGGGGCTAACAGTCTTTCCACTGCCATCCTACAAAGTATCAAATTAGGCAAAAGAAGAAGAGGCAGTCAAGGATGAAAAATGGACTGACAACCTCAATGTGGAGGGGATTGCAAGATCGTTCACAGAATCTCAAACATTGGCACGCAATATAGCTTACAATACAGCAGAGCACTAACCTGTTTATCCAATAACATCAAGGGGCTAACAGTCTTTCCACTGCCATCCTACAAAGTATCAAATTAGGCAAAAGAAGAAGAGGCAGTCAAGGATGAAAAATGGACTGACAACCTCAATGTGGAGGGGATTGCAAGATCGTTCACAGAATCTCAAACATTGGCACGCAATATAGCTTACAATACAGCAGAGCACTAACCTGTTTATCCAATAACATCAAGGGGCTAACAGTCTTTCCACTGCCATCCTACAAAGTATCAAATTAGGCAAAAGAAGAAGAGGCAGTCAAGGATGAAAAATGGACTGACAACCTGAATGTGGAGGGGATTGCAAGATCGTTCACAGAATCTCAAACATTGGCACGCAATATAGCTTACAATACAGCAGAGCACTAACCTGTTTATCCAATAACATCAAGGGGCTAACAGTCTTTCCACTGCCATCCTACAAAGTATCAAATTAGGCAAAAGAAGAAGAGGCAGTCAAGGATGAAAAATGGACTGACAACCTCAATGTGGAGGGGATTGCAAGATCGTTCACAGAATCTCAAACATTGGCACGCAATATAGCTTACAATACAGCAGAGCACTAACCTGTTTATCCAATAACATCAAGGGGCTAACAGTCTTTCCACTGCCATCCTACAAAGTATCAAATTAGGCAAAAGAAGAAGAGGCAGTCAAGGATGAAAAATGGACTGACAACCTCAATGTGGAGGGGATTGCAAGATCGTTCACAGAATCTCAAACATTGGCACGCAATATAGCTTACAATACAGCAGAGCACTAACCTGTTTATCCAATAACATCAAGGGGCTAACAGTCTTTCCACTGCCATCCTACAAAGTATCAAATTAGGCAAAAGAAGAAGAGGCAGTCAAGGATGAAAAATGGACTGACAACCTCAATGTGGAGGGGATTGCAAGATCGTTCACAGAATCTCAAACATTGGCACGCAATATAGCTTACAATACAGCAGAGCACTAACCTGTTTATCCAATAACATCAAGGGGCTAACAGTCTTTCCACTGCCATCCTACAAAGTATCAAATTAGGCAAAAGAAGAAGAGGCAGTCAAGGATGAAAAATGGACTGACAACCTCAATGTGGAGGGGATTGCAAGATCGTTCACAGAATCTCAAACATTGGCACGCAATATAGCTTACAATACAGCAGAGCACTAACCTGTTTATCCAATAACATCAAGGGGCTAACAGTCTTTCCACTGCCATCCTACAAAGTATCAAATTAGGCAAAAGAAGAAGAGGCAGTCAAGGATGAAAAATGGACTGACAACCTCAATGTGGAGGGGATTGCAAGATCGTTCACAGAATCTCAAACATTGGCACGCAATATAGCTTACAATACAGCAGAGCACTAACCTGTTTATCCAATAACATCAAGGGGCTAACAGTCTTTCCACTGCCATCCTACAAAGTATCAAATTAGGCAAAAGAAGAAGAGGCAGTCAAGGATGAAAAATGGACTGACAACCTCAATGTGGAGGGGATTGCAAGATCGTTCACAGAATCTCAAACATTGGCACGCAATATAGCTTACAATACAGCAGAGCACTAACCTGTTTATCCAATAACATCAAGGGGCTAACAGTCTTTCCACTGCCATCCTACAAAGTATCAAATTAGGCAAAAGAAGAAGAGGCAGTCAAGGATGAAAAATGGACTGACAACCTCAATGTGGAGGGGATTGCAAGATCGTTCACAGAATCTCAAACATTGGCACGCAATATAGCTTACAATACAGCAGAGCACTAACCTGTTTATCCAATAACATCAAGGGGCTAACAGTCTTTCCACTGCCATCCTACAAAGTATCAAATTAGGCAAAAGAAGAAGAGGCAGTCAAGGATGAAAAATGGACTGACAACCTCAATGTGGAGGGGATTGCAAGATCGTTCACAGAATCTCAAACATTGGCACGCAATATAGCTTACAATACAGCAGAGCACTAACCTGTTTATCCAATAACATCAAGGGGCTAACAGTCTTTCCACTGCCATCCTACAAAGTATCAAATTAGGCAAAAGAAGAAGAGGCAGTCAAGGATGAAAAATGGACTGACAACCTCAATGTGGAGGGGATTGCAAGATCGTTCACAGAATCTCAAACATTGGCACGCAATATAGCTTACAATACAGCAGAGCACTAACCTGTTTATCCAATAACATCAAGGGGCTAACAGTCTTTCCACTGCCATCCTACAAAGTATCAAATTAGGCAAAAGAAGAAGAGGCAGTCAAGGATGAAAAATGGACTGACAACCTCAATGTGGAGGGGATTGCAAGATCGTTCACAGAATCTCAAACATTGGCACGCAATATAGCTTACAATACAGCAGAGCACTAACCTGTTTATCCAATAACATCAAGGGGCTAACAGTCTTTCCACTGCCATCCTACAAAGTATCAAATTAGGCAAAAGAAGAAGAGGCAGTCAAGGATGAAAAATGGACTGACAACCTCAATGTGGAGGGGATTGCAAGATCGTTCACAGAATCTCAAACATTGGCACGCAATATAGCTTACAATACAGCAGAGCACTAACCTGTTTATCCAATAACATCAAGGGGCTAACAGTCTTTCCACTGCCATCCTACAAAGTATCAAATTAGGCAAAAGAAGAAGAGGCAGTCAAGGATGAAAAATGGACTGACAACCTCAATGTGGAGGGGATTGCAAGATCGTTCACAGAATCTCAAACATTGGCAAGCAACTGAGATATATGGAGGGAAGTAGTCAGGTGCTAATCTGCACGGCAACCCTCCGATACACACCTGGTCATGGGAAGGATAATGATTGTGAGTTATCTGGCGAGTGATCAGGCCAGGGGTGGTGGATGAATGCTTTTATAGACATCATATCTAGATTAATCAACTATAGTTAAAGAGCTTCTATCTACTCAAGACATATGATTGCCATCGATGACTTTCGAACATTTCCGTCTACCCACTTTAAATGATAAAGGCTTTTGGGTCATCCCGTGATTTTGGTTTCAAGAACTTCCCAACGGGGCCGATATTATCACATCCTTTACAAATCCAGATTCGAAGCCAGATGTTATGGTCAAAACGCTAACATTTGAACCACTTCATCACGCACACATTCTATAGACTCAAATATAATAAAAACTGATTTCCACATTAAATAACCCAGCAATATGTTTTAAAATATACCAACTCTGTCCTAACCAGTTAAATATTTTTCACAACTTATTCATTGATTCATTTTCTACCGCTTATCAACCCTTTAAAGGTTTTTTTTAAGCATTTCACCCCCAGCAAGCCGGGAAGCCACTAGCACGCAAGGGGTTACAGAGGATTTGGAGCGAGAGCAGATAGGAGTGATAGAGGAAAGGATGAAGAGAAGGATAGTGGATAGATCAAGGCAACTGGAAATGTCGATTGACATTACATTTGAATAGTTGGAGATCATAGCTATCAGGGAAACAGGAATAGGGAAGGGTGTTCCACAGGCGAGAGGTGCGAGATATGAAGCTATTGGAGTAGAAAAAACGGTTACATTTAACAGTTTCAACAGTGAAATGGTGAGAGCGGGATGCCAGTCAAGTAGGACGCTTGAATTCATGAAGTCTGGGAACCAGTGCAAGCAGCTCATCGGAGCAATTACCATGAAAGTATTTGTAAAAAAGACAGAGGGAGGCGACGGCACATCTTATAAAATATTCTATATTCAGACATTAATGATTCCTGCCTACAGAATCTGTACTTATTCACGGAATCAGAATTTATTGTCACTATCAACTCTGTGTCGTATTTTGTCGTTTTCACTATAGTGCTAATATAGATCGTTGATTTGAGTGATAATTATAGGTTAGTTTTCATCTGAAAAAATCGATTTTTGATCTGAAATCAAATTCTTGATGCTTGACAGTTAAAACTGCTGCTGTGTTCAATACCAATAATGGCTAACAATGCTTCATCTAATCGAAAATAATAAAAAATGAAAATGAAAGTAAATACTAGTGAAAAATTAATAATAATGGTTGATAATGTTTCATCTAATAAAAAATGAACATGAAAGTAAATACTAGTGAAAAATTAATAATAATGGTTGATAATGCTTCATCTAATAAAAAATGAAAATGAAAGTAAATACTAGTGAAAAATTAATAATAATGATTGATAATGCTTCCTCTAATAGAAAATGAAGATGAAAGTAAATACTAGTGAAAAATTAATAATAATGGTTGATAATGCTTCATCTAATAAAAAATGAAAATGAAAGTAAATACTAGTGAAAAATTAATAATAATGATTGATAATGCTTCCTCTAATAGAAAATGAAGATGAAAGTAAATACTAGTGAAAAATTAATAATAATGGTTGATAATGCTTCATCTAATAAAAAATGAAAATGAAAGTAAATACTAGTGAAAAATTAATAATAATGATTGATAATGCTTCCTCTAATAGAAAATGAAGATGAAAGTAAATACTAGTGAAAAATTAATAATAATGGTTGATAATGCTTCATCTAATAAAAAATGAAAATGAAAGTAAATACTAGTGAAAAATTAATAATAATGATTGATAATGCTTCCTCTAATAGAAAATGAAGATGAAAGTAAATACTAGTGAAAAATTAATAATAATGGTTGATAATGCTTCATCTAATAAAAAATGAAAATGAAAGTAAATACTAGTGAAAAATTAATAATAATGATTGATAATGCTTCCTCTAATAGAAAATGAAGATGAAAGTAAATACTAGTGAAAAATTAATAATAATGGTTGATAATGCTTCATCTAATAAAAAATGAAAATGAAAGTAAATACTAGTGAAAAATTAATAATAATGGTTGACAATGTTTCACCTAATAAAAAATGAAAATGAAAGTAAATACTAGTGAAAAATTAATAATAATGATTGATAATGCTTCCTCTAATAGAAAATGAAGATGAAAGTAAATACTAGTGAAAAATTAATAATAATGGCTGACAATGTTTCATCTAATAGAAAATGAAGATGAAAGTAAATATTAGTGGAAAATTAATATAATGGCTGACAATTCTTCATCTAATGAAAAATGAAGATGAAAGTTAATACTAGTGAAAAATTAATAATGGCTGACAATGTTTCATCAAATGAGAATGAAGATGAAAGTAAATACTATTCTAAATTAAATGAAAAAAAATGAAAATACTATTGCTGTTATTATATTACAAGTCTATAAACAAATGCAAATATAGTGTTTGACTCTAACAATTATTTATAAGTTAGATTTGGTCTCCATAGCTGTCAATTTTTCGTAGCTTAGCTGTCAAAGCTGCTGATGTGTTCAAAGACAACCCTTAGTCAAGGGGACATGAGTTTAAATCACACCAAGAGCTTATCCTTTATTTCTGATCAGCGCTGTCTACTCACTCCTACAGATGGACGACCTGAGTAAAATTACAATTAAAAAAAGTAGTTATGATGAGATATACGGTCTATTTTAACATTTTACAGTAGAAATTATTGTTTAAAACCATCCACTGTAAAATGTTACTTTCTCTTATTATTGATGTCCGGACAAATAATGTGCTCTATCTGTTTGCTGTTACGAAGAAATATGCTTTATAGTAACAATTAAAAATATTTCTTTTGCTCGCACTTCTTGCTTGTGGAACTTTCTTCTGCTTTTTTGCTTCTCTGCCATCTATTATCTTCAAAAATTTAAAAGCAACGTCAATTGCTGAATCCTGTTCTTTGGTTTTCAAATGGTGTCAAGATGGCTAAACTTATTTGAAACATAAGAAATTCAGTTAGTTTAATGTTTTCTTTTTTTTCTAGACATTAAAATTTTGTGGGATGGACAATTATGATGTGACACAATTTGGACAATTTTGCTGTTACACCCAGTATATATATATATATATATATATATATATATATATATATATATGTGTGTGTGTGTGTGTATTTAGGGAGCAATCCTTCTTTCATGCACATTTCATTAAAAACGACTGACAAGGTGCTTTTATTTAGTGTTTTATATAATTTCTCGTGAGATCTAATAATATTTTTCTTTTCAGATGATAAATTATATAAAAACTGTCCGAAAGTTTTTTTTTATCCGAGCGCTTTCGGCTATACATTTAGCCATTTTCAAGGATTATATTTCAACTGTTAGAATTAGAAATAGTTTGTTATATGTATGTTTTATAAAATGTTTCATTTTTTGTTTCAAAACACGGTCAAGATATTATGTCCATGTTCAAAGTTAATATTATTAAGTGTTGGTTTGTTTGTTTTTATTAATAAGGCTTCCATTATTTTTAGCCTTTTTTGCATGTGGACGATGCTATTATAATAGTGTTGTCGACAAGTATGTTCCGAATAGTGTCCGGTAGGTCTCCATGAATATTTAAATGAGATCTAATTGAGCTATTGTCAGAAAGGTGTAGAGTTAGTCTGCGTGTTAAACAATTTGTAGTGTGACCTATATAATTATTTACGAAAGTTGATTCTTGAGGAATACAATTTTGTTCTAGGAGGTGAATTCTTATTTTTAAGGTTAGAAGTTTTAAATTTTTTATAATAAATAATTAATCTAATTTTTTTGCTATTGTCAACTGGTGTTATGCATTTTTCATAATGTTATTAATTCTGCATTCATCCTGTTTATAATTTTCGTTCATCTGATTTTTATAAAAAATATTAATATTATTGTTTATGTTTCTATTCTCGCCGTTGCTATTAGATCTCACGAGAAATTATATAAAAAACTAAATAAAAGCACCTTGTCAGTCGTTTTTAATGAAATGTGCATATATACACACACACACACACACACACATATATATATATATATATATATATATATATATATATATATATATATATGATTATTATTATTTAAACATCATTTTTAGTGGGTACACTTTTTTGAGTTGCTATTTCTGTTTTTTATTAAACAGCGAAATTGATAACAACTGGTGTAATGGCTAATGGCTGCTCGGAATGAGAAATCGAAAAGCCGAGTTCAAATTCCAGTCGGTTTAATTTCATTCACTTTCTCACACAACCCTTGGGAAAGGTATGAATCCATCTCTTCTTCCCCCTCCCCAGCTATGGATTGACTGGGTCCAATTGCCTTGGTTTATCGCAGAAAAAAATGACAACATGCTACAAGAGAATATTCTGCCTAGTCAGTCATGAATTGAAACAGACATGACCACCCAAGCATGTATCACGTATGACAACAACGTCTCATCAATTTACAGTTAAATTGGTTAGATGTAACCGTAAGTTCTATGCTAACAGTTTCTTTACTCGCTTGTCAATCTCTCTCCCAAATCCAGCCAACTTTGATCTTCAAAAGTTTAAATGAAACTTAAATCGTTATCTACTGTCTTCTTGTTTACTCTTCTATTGTTCTCAATCCTAATTAATGTTTCTCTTTTTTTTTTCTTATTCTTCCACGCTCAGTACCCATTTTGTCTTAGTGGCTTTTCACCTTGCATGCGATGAAATTTTTTTAAAATAAAGGTAATATTGTTGCATATTTCCAATTTTCTAATACAATCCTTTTTCCTCTAAACTTTCGAACGACATATCGTGTAACAACATGATTATCCATCCCACAAAGCGTTTAACATCTAAAAATAAAACACCAAACTAATTGAGTTTTTTTTTTCCAGGTTTTCATTTAAGACGTTTAGCCATTTTGACGTCATTTGTTGTAAGAATCGCTGAAAAACCCTTGACATGTTTATCATTAATTAATCATAGTTAAGGATTGGAAGCTCATGAAGAATTGGAATAAAGTTCAAATATATATATATATATATATATATATATATATATATATATATATATATACAGATATATATATTATATATAGATATATATATTATATATATATATATATATATACATACAGATATATATATTATTGTTATTGTTATTATTATTCCAGGATCAATCTCCAACTTACTCAAGATGATCTTCGCCCTCTCTAACCTCCTAACTTTCTGTCCAGAGTTTCACAGGTTTCACGTACGATTTCAATTATAAATCTTTTTTTCACTGATCGTTGGACTGTCATAGCTGAAACTCCTCTCTCACGTGCTGAAATTTAAATACAACTTAAATCGTTATCTACTGTCCTCTTGATTATTCCTCTGTTGTTCTCAATCCTAAGTAATGTTCTTCTTTTTTTGTTGTTATTCTTTCACGCTCAGTAACTCCTTCTGTCTTAGTGGCTTTATCACCTTGCATGCGGTGAAATTATTTTAAAATAAAGGTAATATTGTTGCATATTCCTCATTTTCTATTACAATCCTTTTGCAGATATTGTCCTAAACTTTCGAACGACATATGTGAGTAACACGGGGCAAGTCGTATACGACTCGAAATTAATTGCTTTGAACTACATCAGGCAATGGTTTCTCATGGATCTCCTTGCAGCCATACCATTTGATCTCCTGTATGCTTTTCAAGTAGAAACGGTAAGTGAACGGTTCATATCAATCTTTGCTTCTTTAGAGGATTGCAAAACAGGACACTCACGTTAGAAACAAAGAAAAGATTGCTGCGTTGTTTTGTGTTGTCCACCCTCTTATATGGCAGTGAAGGGATTGGACTCAAATACAGATCAAATATGGATCAGAATCTGACAGAATGATTGAATAAAGAACAAATAGGAAACGTTTATAAATCTAACAGGTTTCGGTTTTATTAAAACGTCATTAAGTTGTGGAGGTCAGATACCCTCACCAATTTATATTCAACACAATTACCACAAAATTTGAAACAAGAAGGAACAAAGGAACAAGAGAAGTTGTACAAGTAAATAGAATTTATATATATGACAAAATGTACAAAACAGGATTTCTGAATATGTTTAAACTGCTGAAATTTACTTGTCCTTTTGGATTTTTGAGTGAGAAAATGTTCTTGTTGATGAACTGCAAGTTATAGTGTAAAGTGTGTGAGTTTGGAGAATTTTAATTAAATGTAATGTTATTTGTATGTAAAATAAACAGTTTTAAATATTGCGAAAAAAAGTGTTTGTGGATGACTCACTTTGTGAAGTTTGAGTGTCTGTCTTCGTTGTTTGCATTGAATGAAGAAATATAGACTATGGTTGTGTTAAGAAAATATTTTAACGTATAGTCTGAACCTCGGTGATGAGTGTAGTCCTGTAGCGTATCTGCTTTTTCGCTGAAATTTTCTCCAACTGCCTTTTCCATAACTGTTTTTTTATAAGCAATGCAAGCCACCTGATAGGCACGAGAACATGTTTAAATTTTTTCGGCTCGCCGTACCTTGATCAGGTCAGATCAAGGTCAGATGTGCGGACGTAGGCGACGATATGCCATTAGTATTTCTGAACCAATCACATTAGTTGTAATATTTGATTTGGAGACTGTTTGCTCAGTAAGGATTTGGAGCCTATAAAGTCTGTTTAACCAATGAAACACTAACACAAAAATTTAAAATTCCAGAATGTGTTCTCTTTTTTTTCTTTTTTTTTTTTACTTTTCTCTTCAGTATTTCATTCTCTGATTAAGCTTTAATAAAAGGGAAACATATTAGATTTATATATTTTTTTTTCATATTTATTCTGGATCCTATCATGGCAGTGAATCCTGGAGAATCTCTCCATGGTCGAAGAAAAAACTAGAATCAGCAGAACTGCGGTTTTATAGATGGTTACTGAAAGTTTTTTACAGATGGAACGAGTAAGCAAAAAGGAATTCTTTAAAAAATGGCTACAGAAATAACACTTCTACTTAGAATCAGGAAAAGACAGACGAGATAGGAAGTTGTAGAGAGCCATGATCGCTTATATCCTGTAGGGACACTGCACATAGAAGAAGACACATGTTCAAGAAAATCACTCACGCAAGTTCCATAGACTCCTTTGAGAAGTATGGGCCACAGCTCTCGGCACGATAGTCATTGCTGCAGTGGCTTCCATAGCAAATAGTAGGAATGAAGTTGCTACACTCATACCCAACCGGGTTTGAATTCAGAGTTGTCCTTTTTCTTAGGTTGGTTGCCAATCAAGGCTAAAGAGCTCAGTCTGCCCTACTATTTAACCCATAGCTTAAAAGTGATATTCTGTTAAATCTTTTCTATTATTAGAAAGTTTTACTTAAGTAAATATTTACGTATATTGTCCAGTTATTATATGTAGTATATTTTTGGTGGGGGTCATTTTATTACTTAATAACAATAGAAAACAGATTCCCTAGTTTTTGTTCATTCTAGAAACCTACATCAGTACTAATTTATCCACATGTTATCAAACTCGATGGCGTGTTATTAATATTTTAATTGTTTAATATTATGAGGTTTTCACACATGTCTCTTAAAATATTTATTCTCTGGTTTGTCACGGAGTTGGTTTTCTCACCTTTGAACTTCGTAAACATCGTTGAATTGCCACTATGATAATAAAGACACCGCCACTTGGCGTCACCAGTGCAATGGAGATAACTCTAGTATAATTATATTGACTCAAAAAATTGCAGACAAAGAATTCATATAAACGTTTTAGGCGCCTCGGCGTGGTGTAATGGTTAGCAAGCTGGTCTTGTTACAACTGAGTAGTGAGTTCGATCCTCACTGGGTGCCCCATACTTTCAGCCATGTGCCACATCAAAGCCTCGCTTCGAAAATCTATACATATAAACGTCTTATATTATCAACGCAATTCGTAGCCTTGACGGTTTGGGTACAACCGATGTTGTAATTTTTTTTTATTGAGAATTTAAACACTTAAATCACTATCTAAGGTTATCTGTAAAATTTAAAAGAAAATTAAATATGTATATATATGGATGCGTGTGTAAATATGTATATGTAAATATATATATATGCACACGCATATATGTAATTGTAATATGTATGTATATGTTTGTGTATCGATACATGTGTATGTGGTTGTATATGTATACAGGTATATGTGTATATATATTTACGTAAATATGTATGTGATGTGTATGAATATATGTATGAGATATGTATGTATGTATATACATACACACACACACACACACATATATATATATATATATATATATATATATATATATATATATATATATATATATATATATGCGTGGATGGTTGTATATATATATATATATCGATTAAGTGTAAAGACAGTAAATTCTTTTATTATTACCTTCAAATCTTACTTCATCTTGAAATAATTCAAATTAGATTTGAAACTTAGACTTTAATTAAGAAATATTACTTATCTCGAAATAGTTTCAAATTAAATTAATGACTTAAGAAATATTACTCCTTAACCGTTATTCATAATATTAAAAATATTAATATTAGTAACCTTTTATTTTTTTGTTTATTGATATAATGTTCAGTTTATATTAAATTTCATAGTTTATTTGTGGAGAATTTAAATACTTAAATTACTATCAAACGTTAAAAAAAATATTAAAAAATGCATAAATCTTTGTTTTTTCTAGATTGGCCGATACTTGCCCACATACATTAATTTCTCTCTCCTAACTTATATTCCCCTCTCTTTCCTTCAAAACCCTAAGTTCATCTCTTATTTCTTACATCTTTACTTCTCATTTTTTTTCTCTTTTTTCTCTTTACCTTTTTTCTCTTTTTCTCTTTATATCGTTTCCGGTGAGTTGACCTATTAAATAGGTCAATGTCTGATTCTTAACCCCCTCATCAATACTAAGTATTGTAATAAAAATGAAAATAAATTTAAAAGCATTCCTATCTTTCCCTTCCCTCTCTAATTTCGGCCATGTCGGTCACACAATCTTTTACCACTCTCTATACATAAGCTTAATACTGCCCTGCAAAAGTGTAAGTTTAAATTCATTTTTTCATCCTTGGAAGTGAGGTCTGATGATCCAGAGAAAAAGAAAATCTCTAGTGAAATAAATTATAACAATGGAACCTTCAAGCGGTCTGTTTTTCTTTAAATTATATATATATATATATATATATATATATATATATATATATATATATATATATATATATATATATTTTATATGCGCGGTACTTATTATTCAGTTGTGTGGATATGAGTTTGTGACCCTGGGTTTCATGCTTTTGCGAGCATCAGATAAACATACATATATATATATATATATATATTGCGTATATTTTGGCAGTATGTTTTCATTGGGATATGTTTCATGGAATAATTTCGACAAGATTTGTCTACTTACTTTCAAGTAGATCCTTTCATATGCAGTATCCATAATTAATTTTATTAAGGTTTGGTTTCAGTTTTTTAATATAGAAAAAGTTTAAATTTCAAATGAACACAACAATTTTCAACAATCATAAATACTACAATATTTGTCTCGAAATGAATAACACGCTGATGATGACATTGTGCTATGTCGAAAGTTCTCGGAATAAAATGATATGTATCAACACGGTGATTTTCTCTTTTCCTTTAATAATGACACAAAAATGCTTCTCCATGAATATGAAAGGATCCAAGTGAAAATAAATAGACAAAACTTGTATAATATATTAATAGGAGAAGATAGGTTCATTTATCTCTGGTTTAAAAACCTCTGCGGTCTTTTGAACAGTAGTACATGTTTATTCCTTGTTTCCTGCTTGGGTTTCCGGTTCCTTCTAAAGCCTATATCAATACTATACTTCTAAGGTTTCCGTCTAAACTCAGAAATATTATTTACTAATTCATTTTATACCTATTTTATTTTTCTCAATAGGAGTAAATAGGTTTGCCTATCATCCGGTTCAAACTCCTCCACAATCTTTTGAACAGGAGTAGAGGTTTATCCCTTGTTTCCTATTTAGGATTTGGTTCCCAGTTCTTTTTAAAGTCTACTTACACACTATACTTCTAACGTCACCGAATGGACTTTTATTCGCTAATTAAATCTTGACCTCTTCACGTCTAGAGTTAGCCATTATCTTTCCTGCATAGCCACAAGAACTTCACTTCTTGCCCTTTTTTACACTAGCACAACACCACACAATAAGCCTCTACCTTGAATGACTCTTGGGCCTTGTATTGAGTGAACATTAATAAAAAGAATATTATACAGAGGGATTTTGTATCAAGTGAATTTTAAATTATTGAAATCGAAACGTTTTAGCAAATAGTTATTTCAAAATGTTTTCATAAATTATTAAACCCAAAAATGGTGCGAAAGTTTAATCTTCCCCCTCCCCACAAGATACCTTAGAGATAAGACGTGCCTCTTTTCCCCTCTGGGAGACACTTTGCTCTCCACTGAACCTCATATCTCGTGAACACAACGCGGAATACATAGCAGACAATACCAGAAGCTTACTTGATTATACACAGGCAGTTTACCAAATAAACTAATATTTCCAAATGTAAGTCTCTTGTAATATCGCATCATGATCACGAGGCCCGTAACCAATTAGGGTCGTAGGGACACCACACTTACTTCAGGATTCCTGGGATTTTATTGCAGTGTTTCCTGGGCAATATAACACTCTCCAGGCTGGTTTGAGTTTTCCTTCTACTAGACTAGCCACCAAGCAAGACTATAGGACCCAGAACTTTTTGCTAGTCATGTACGGTTGTGCTAGCACAAAAACACAAGTCATCATTGACCGAGGGTTTGAGCGTGCTGGTCTTGTTCAGACTATTGGTCACGCTAGATAATACGCTCTCTCCCAGAAACTGTAACTAATGTCTGCTCGGCATAGTTGCAGTATAAACCACAGGTGAGCTCTGTGGATGTTAAACAAACACAAATGTGCCTGAGCAGGCGTCTTCAATAGGGATCGAATACGAGTGGCAGCGCCATTTACATATACTTGGGAAAGGTATGAATCCATCTCTTCTCCTCCCAGCTGTATGTTAATTAGTAAAACTTGTATTACTAAAACCATTATTATCTCAAAAAAAATAATGTAAAATTGTGTACATAATATTTATATTTTGGCAATAAATAACCCATAGAGGTGTTGATATACCACTAAATAAAAACAACCAACCAACGTACTCACTTGTTTGAAGAAAATTCAATCTCAAATAAATGTTGGTACTTTTTCATTCAATGTAAGACTTAGCTTTTATTTGTAATTAAACAAGATTAAGATTAGAGTGAGATTTAACCCCAATCTTCTCTCTGGTGGGGGATGAATAGGCCATTTACTATGTTTCAACTGCTTCTATGTGTCATGTCACTTAAGGACGTGGGAGATCATGGCTCTCCACAATTTCCTATTCTTGTTGGTTTTAGTAACGTTTTTCCTTTTACCATCTTTTCTATTCCCCGTTCTGCCATCCATTTACTCAAGCTCATTATGTAGGTGCCCCCTCTCTCTTATCCTTCGATATGTCTTGTGAGTGTCAAATTCTCCAAGTCCTACTTCCTCATTATGTGTCGAAGAAATTTCAAATTTTCTCTCTCTGATTCTAATTATAAGCATCCTTTTTGTTTCCATTTTCCTTAAGACTTCCTCATTGTTTACATGCTACGTCCATAATCATTCTCAGTATCCTTCTGAAGGACCACATCTCTGTGGACTCTCTTCATCTGTTTTTCATTTTTTTTTTTTTTTGATCGACTGATTTGATTTACGGTTTATCAACCTTTTTAAATCCTTTAAAGCCGAAACATATTTTTGGATAGTAAGAATTTTTATACAAACCGTACTATTTAACCCATAGCTGGGAGGAAACAAGGTAGATTCATACCTTTTCTTAAGGTATTTACACGTAAGTGAAGGTAACAACCCGACTAGAATTCGAGCTCGGTTTTCGGACTTCTCATTCTGAACCGTTATCCACCCGCACATCTGCACTTGGTATTGTCGAACGATCACCCATCTAGATACTGACCAGGATCAACATTGCTTAGCTTCAGTGATCAGACAAAAAACAGAGTTTCAATGTGATACTGCCACAAACTCTTTACATCTGTGAGGAGATTATCCAGCATTTACTACCATATAGGATGACTGATGTTACATAACAGTTCAGTACTCTTTTCTTTGTTTATGTTGCTTCAAGTCTCTTCTTCATCTGTGAGGGGATTGTCCAGCATTCACTGCCATATAGGAGGACTGACATTAAATAACAGTTCAGTACTCTTTTCTTTGTTTATGTTGCTTCAAGTCTCTTCTTCATCTGTGAGGGGATTGTCCAGCATTCACTGCCATATAGGAGGACTGACATTAAATAACAGTTCAGTACTCTTTTCTTTGTTTATGTTGCTTCAAGTCTCTTCTTCATCTGTGAGGGGATTGTCCAGCATTCACTGCCATATAGGAGGACTGACATTAAATAACAGTTCAGTACTCTTTTCTTTGTTTATGTTGCTTCAAGTCTCTTCTTCATTTGTGAGGGGATTGTCCAGCATTCACTGCCATATAGGAGGACTGACATTAAATAACAGTTCAGTACTCTTTTCTTTGTTTCTGTTGCTTCAAGTCTCTTCTTCTCTGCAAGGAGATTACCTAGCATTTACTGTCATATAGCATGACTGATATTACATAAGTGTTCAGTACTCTTTTCTTGGTTTCTGTTGCTTCAAGTCTCTTCTTCATCTGCAAGGAGATTACCTAGCATTTACTGTCATATAGGATGACTGATATTACATAACAGTTCAGTACTCTTTTCTTTGTTTCTGTTGCTTCAAGTCTCTTCTTCATCTGTGAGGGGATTACATTCAATGTGATATAGGAGGACTGATATTACATTTAACATTTTTTTCTTTGTTTCTTACGAAATTTTCCTGTTTCTTAATACTTTGATTAGCTTTTGAAAGCATTCTCTGTTAGAACACTTCCCAACTTCTTTAGTTTTTTAATATTTTTTATTAACTGTTATTATCAGTAGGTTATAATGAAAATGCACAAAAGACAGTAGAAATACCTTACCAGTGTTTGAAATGCTCAAATATAGCCGAAATATTGTTGTGCATTAGTAATGAAAAGAAAACTGACTCTTCCTCAAGTAACATTACATTTTACCAAGCGAACCTATTATTAGAATTGAAGATATCAACATATACTCGATGCATATACACAGATATTAACATAAACCCAATTGTTTATTGGCTTGAAAATATGATATGGCTAACAAGTAAAAATGTTTTGCAGATGGCAAAGAATTGTTGACATTTTGTAATTCTTCTGTTTATCTTCTTTTCAGGGAACCTTGATTCCATTATTAAAGGTCGCCCGATTGCTCCGACTAATTCGTCTCTTTCAAAAAATGGACCGTTACTCACAGTACGCCAGTGTAGTGATCATTCTACTTCTGTCAATGTTTGCATTGACGGCCCACTGGCTCGCTTGTATTTGGTACAGTTTAGGCAAGTTTGAAGTACAAAACAATCCCAAATCCTGGAAAGTAGGTAAGAGTTTTGCTTTTAATATATTTGATATGCATGTGTGAGTGTGTTTTAATTATGCTTTATGATGAGGCCACAATAATGGATCACACAGTGATACTTAAACTTAGTAAAAGTTTTTAAAGTTAACATAATGTTTGACCCCAGTTTATAGTAGGTGCTTTTGATCCCTGTTTACAGTACGTGTTCTTATCCATTTTGTGGGGAGATTATCATTATAAATAAATAAAAATAAAATAATAATAATAATAATAAAATCTCACAAATAATAATAATAATAATAAAATCTCAAAAATGTGGCACATGGGAACATCAACAATCCCTGTTGTAGTTGGATCCCTAGGATTGGTTGGAAAATATTCCAATAGACTAATTGAAGGGATACCTGGAAGTCCATGCCTCAAAGAGATACAAAAAATTGTTCTGACAAGTAGAGCCCACACTTTACGAAAGGCTTTATCTATGTAATTTTTTTTTGTCGTGGAAAGTGTCATGATACCATTTCTAACCTTAGGTCCCTGGGCGGGACCCAGAAAGAAATGTGTAAACGACAGATATCAAAGGAAATAAAAAAAATAAATAAATAAATAATAATAATAATAATAATAATAATAATAATAATAATAATGAATATTATAGATAAAATGAAACAAATAGTATGAAATAATATGTTTAAAATAATTTAAAAAATAGAAATAGTTAATATTCTCTCAGCATGCAACGAAAACTGTTTCTACCGGGAAACGGATATACCACCAAAAACGTTGAATCTCGAGAGCTTATTCCATAAAGTAACAGCTCTTGGGAAGAAATATCGTCTCGATAGTTTATTCCATAAAGTAGCAGCTCGAAACATCGTCTCGAGAACTTATTCCATAAAGTAACAGCTCTTGAGAAGAAGCACCTTCTGATGTCTGTTCCATGAAGTAGCTGCTCTTAGAGAGAAGCTTCCTTTTGCGAGTGTGTTCCATAAAGTAGCATCTCTTGAGAAGAATCATCGTCTCGAGAGCTTATTCCATAAAGTAAAAGGTCTTGGGATAGCAACATCGTCCCGAGAGCTTATTCCATGAAGTAACTGCTCTTGAGAAGAAGCACCTTTTAATGTATGTTCCATGAAGTAGCTGCTTTTAGAGGGAAGCTTCCTTTTGTGAGTGTGTTCCATAAAGTAGCATCTCTTGAGAAGAAACATCATCTCGAGAGCTTATTCCATAAAGTAACAGCTCTTGAGAAGAAGCACCTTCTGATCTGTTCCATGAAGTAGCTGCTCTTAGGAAGAAGCTTCCTTTTGAGAGTGTGTTTCATAAAGTAGCATCTCTTGGAAGAAACATCGTCTCGAGAGCTTATTCCATAAAGTAACAGCTCTTGAGAAGAAGCACCTTCTAATGTATGTTCCATGAAGTAGCTGCTCTTAGAGAGAAGCTTCATTTTGCGAGTGTGTTCCATAAAGTAGCATCTCTTGAGAAGAAACATCATCTCGAGAGCTTATTCCATAAAGTAAAAGCTCTTGAGAAGAAGCACCTTCTAATGTATGTTCCATGAAGTAGCTGCTCTTAGAGAGAAGCTTCCTTTTGCGAGTGTGTTCCATAAAGTAGCATCTCTTGAGAAGAAACATCATCTCGAGAGCTTATTCCATAAAGTAAAAGCTCTTGAGAAGAAGCACCTTCTAATGTATGTTCCATGAAGTAGCTGCTCTTAGAGAGAAGCTTCATTTTGCGAGTGTGTTCCACAAAGTAGCATCTCTTGAGAAGAAACATCATCTCGAGAGCTTATTCCATAAAGTAAAAGCTCTTGAGAAGAAGCACCTTCTAATGTATGATCCATGAAGCAGCTGCTCGTAGGGAGAAGCTTCCCTTTAGGAGTGTGTTCCATAAAGTAGCATGTCTTGGGAAGAAACATCTGTTGCAAAAAGCTGCCCGAATGAAACTTACTTCTTACTGATAGAATACAGACAGGAATAAGAATGATTCGCCTCTGTGTATAGCAGGTCTTAACTGTGTATCTCTGAACTAAAGAATGAAGGTCGTCACAGGTTGATGGATAAGTTATTTGTCCGGTAACCCTTTGCCAGATTACTTAATCTTGGCTAAGTTATAATACACATAACCCAACAACTACCCACTTCATCCTTCCATACATATTAGTTAATAAAGAAAAAAACAAAAATTAAATTGACATACCTATTATGGACAACATATGATGTTTGCGTTTCACACTAGAAAAAACACTTATTTGCATTTTATTTGAATGAGGCTACATGTCAGTAGGTTATAATGAAAATGCACTGAAGACAGTAGAAATAACTTACCAGTGTTTGAAATGCTCAGATATAGTCGAAATATTGTTGTGCATCAGTAATAAAAACAAAACTGACTCTTCCTCAAGTAACGTTACATTTTATTCAAATCCGGACTTCGTCAATTTTGTCAGCCCCAATTTCTCAATCCTCCCAATTCTCAGTCTTCTCTTTCACTTTCACTACCTATGTGGCATTCCTTTCATCTTTTGTCCTTTCCTCAATCCTCCCTATTCTCATTCTTCTCTTTCATTTCACTTCCTGTAACCCACTGCATACTAGTGGCATTCCCTTTCATCTTTTGTCCTTTCCTCAATCCTCCCTATTCTCAGTCTTCTCTTTCACTTTCATTCCCTGTAACCCCATGTGTACTAGTGGCATTCCCTTTCGTCTTTTGTCCTTTCTTCAATCCTCCCTATTCTCAGTCTTCTCTTTCACTTTCACTCCCTGTAACCCCCTGCGTACTAGTGGCCTTCCCTTTCATCTTTTGTCCTTTCCTCAATCCTCCCTATTCTCAGTCTTCTCTTTTACTTTCACTTCCTGTTACCCGCTGCTTACTAGTGGCATTTCCTTTCATCTTTTGTCCTTTCCTCAATCATCCCTATTCTCAGTCTTCTCTTTCGCTTTCACACCCTGTAACCCCCTGCGTACTAATGGCATTCCCTTTCATCTTTTGCCCTTTCCTCAATCATCCCTATTCTCAGTCTTCTCTTTCACTTTCACTTCTTGTTACGCCCTGCTTACTTGTGGCAGTCCCTTTCATCTTTTGTCCTTTCCTCAATACTCCTTATTTCACAATCTTCTCTTTCACTTTCACTTCCTGTACCCCCCCCCGTATACTAGTGGCCTTCCCTTTCATCTTTTGCCCTTTCCTCAATCCTCCCTGTTCTCAGTCTTCTCTTTCACTTCCTGTAACCCCCTACGTACTAGTGCCATTCCATTTCATCTTTTGTCCTCTCCTCAATCCTCCCTATTCTCAGTCTTCTCTTTCACTTTCACTCCATGTAACCCCCTGCGTACTAGTGGCATTCTCACCTTACTTGAAGTGAAATGATAAACAAATTTCATACTATGTATTCCAAGAAGTAAGATTTCAGATAACCTTTCCCAAATAGAAATTATGATCTGGAATTTTAATGAAAATACGGATGGCTCGTACATTGAATCCATCATAAAAATTCAGAATGTTGAATTAATATATTCGAAACATTTCAGATACGTCAGTGTTTGGATCAGTTTTAACAAATTTAATATGTGGACATCGAAAAGTTTTGGCCTTTGTGCCCGATGGCCTTCTCCATTGATTGGTTGATTTGTTTTCTACGGCTTATCAACCCTTTTCAAGTTAGTTAAAGCCAGAAAATATTTTTAGTTGTCATGAATTTCTTTTTAATAATAATAATGGATTAATGATACAAGTCTTACTAATTAACCTATAGCTGGAGGGAGAAGGGTTGGACTTATATCTAATCAGAATTTGATAAACAAACAAGAAATTATCATGAGGATATAGTGGGAAATCAATTCTATATTACAATCAATATATTAACTGCTCCCACAATTTGTGGCCACGGTAGTTTTTATACTTTTTTTTATTCCAGAGAATGTAAAAGATCTAAAAGGCATGCATGTGTAGCTAATCACTATTTGATTGATTTATTCATTTTCTATGGCTTATCGACCCTTTTGCAGGTTATTTAAAGCCAGAAAATATTTTTACATTGTAAGAATATTTTTGAGATAATAATGGCTGCTTGATACAAGTCTTACTAATTAACACATAGCGGGAGGGAGAATAGGTGGATTCATAACGTTCTGAAGATCATTTGTGCATAAGTGAATATAATGAACCCTACTGGAATTGGAACACGACTCTCCGATTACAAATTCCAAGTCATTATCTATTACACCACCCGCACATCCAAACCTACTGCACCTGGTATTTCGAAGCGGTCACCCATCTAGTTACTGACCATTGCTTAACTTTGTTTCTCAAGTTCAAGAGCTGTTATCACTCTTTCCAGTATTGACGGGGGTTTCGTTCTGAATCTTTTCTTTGAAGGAATATCGGACGTCAATATCTTTATTATGTTATTATTTTTCTGCTATTTCTTACCATTCTTTGTTTGTGATTATGTAGCGCCAGTTCATGAGGTTCGAAGAAGAAGAGGCCTCTCTAAGATGTACTGGTTTCATCTCCTGGAAACCATTTTTAATCCTTGATCTGCGAAGCGGCTGAAAGTTTAAATGTGACGAAGCTATTTAAGAAGATGGCGAGATTTTAGGCTAATATTTGGTTTTGTAGCAACCTGCCGTATTGTATGAAACTATTCCTTGGGTAGCCTATTCAATTTCTTTATCTCCTATACTACTATACTAAATTTCTTGTAAGTTATCCATATCTGTTCTGGTGCTCCTGCTCCAGATGCTTGACAAAATACAAAGATCTGTAATATAATCGATCCGGACCAGACATCTCAACTTCATTGACTTTCTCACCAACGTGACCTGGCTTCCCTTTGCCTTTTCTACAAATATGTTCATAGTAACTGTTGTGATTAGAATTTTTCCCTGATACCTTGAATACATAAATTTAAGCGTGCTACTAGATTGGCAACTAGGTCTCACCGTTTTACTGTTGAACAAGCTGGTGCAACCACCACTTCTACACTAACAGTTACTTTTTTTTACTTCTCACCTGCGGAAATCCATTCCGATTTCTTGGTTTCCTGATAACTATGATCTTCAAATCTTCCACACTTCCCATCTCTAATGTCTTCTCATCGTTTTTCAATCCAAGTAACAGCTTACAACTTAGTGGCATTATAGCCATATTTGTCTACCTGAATATTGTTCCTTTCCTGTACTTTTCCTCACTTTTCTCCCTAAAGACTTGTCATTAAATTTGAAATCAAGTAACATTTAGTGGCATTATTGCCATCTTCTGTTTTTCCTGAATCGTGTTCCTTTATTGTCCTTTTCCTCACTTCTCCTCCCTAAAGTCTTCTTATTCTCTTTCAATCCAAGTAACATCTTAGTGGCATCATCGCCATCTTCTGCTTACCTGAATCGTGTTCCTTTATTGTCCTTTTCCTATCTTCTCCTCCCTAAAGTCTTCTCATTCTCTTTGAATCCAAGTTACATCTTAGTGGTATTATTGCCATCTTCTGTCTACATGAATGGGGTTCCTTTATTACACATTTCCGCACTTCTCCTCCCTAAAGTCTTTTCATTGTATTTGAATACAAGTAACATCTTAGTGGCTTTATTGCCATCTTTTGTTTACCTGAAACGTGTTCCTTTAATGTCCTTTTGCTCACTTCTCCTCCCTAATGTCTTCTCATTCTCTTGCAATCCAACTAACATCTTAGTGGCATCATCGCCATCTTCTGCTTACCTGAATCGTGTTCCTTTATTGACCTTTTCCTCACTTCTCCTCCCTAAAGTCTACTCATTCTCTTTCAATCCAAGTAACATCTTAGTGGCGGCATCGCCTTCTTCTGCTTACCTGAATCGTGTTCCTTTATTGACCTTTTCCATACTTCTCTTCCCTAAAGTCTTCTCATTCTCTTTCAATCCAACTAACATCTTAGTGGCGTCATCGCCTTCTTCTGCTTACCTGAATCGTGTTCCTTTATTGACCTTTTCCTCACTTCTCCCTAAAGTCTTCTACTTCTCTTTCAATCCAAGTAACATCATTGTGGCGTCATCGCCTTCTTCTGCTTACCTGAATCGTGTTCCTTTATTGACCTTTTCCTCACTTCTCCTCCCTAAAGTCTACTCATTCTCTTTCAATCCAAGTAACATCTTAGTGGCGGCATCGCCTTCTTCTGCTTACCTGAATCGTGTTCCTTTATTGACCTTTTCCATACTTCTCTTCCCTAAAGTCTTCTCATTCTCTTTCAATCCAACTAACATCTTAGTGGCGTCATCGCCTTCTTCTGCTTACCTGAATCGTGTTCCTTTATTGACCTTTTCCTCACTTCTCCCTAAAGTCTTCTACTTCTCTTTCAATCCAAGTAACATCATTGTGGCGTCATCGCCTTCTTCTGCTTACCTGAATCGTGTTCCTTTATTGACCTTTTCCTCACTTCTCCTGCGTAGAGTCCTCTCATTCTCTTTCAATCCAACTAACATCTTAGTGGCGTCATCGCCGTCTTCTGCTTACCTGAATCGTGTTCCTTTATTGAACTTTTCCTCACTTCTCCTCCCTAAAGTCTTCTCATTCTCTTTCAATCCAACTAACATCTTAGTGGCGTCATCGCCTTCTTCTGCTTACCTGAATCGGGTTCCTTTATTGACCTTTTCGTCACTTCTCCCTAAAGTCTTCTAATTCTCTTTCAATCCAAGTAACATCATTGTGGCGTCATCGCCTTCTTCTGCTTACCTGAATCGTGTTCCTTTATTGACCTTTTCCTCACTTCTCCTCCCTAAAGTCTTCTCATTCTCTTTCAATCCAACTAACATCTTAGTGGCGTCATCGCCTTCTTCTGCTTACCTGAATTGTGTTCCTTTATTGACCTTTTCCGCACTTCTCCTCCCTAAACTCTTTTCATTGTCTTTGAATCGAAGTAACAACTTAGTGGCTTTATTGCCATCTTCTGTTTACCTGAAACGTGTTCCTTTAATGTCCTTTTGCTCACTTCTCCTCCCTAATCTCTTCTCATTCTCTTGCAATCCAACTAACATATTAGTGGCATCATCGCCATCTTCTGCTTACCTGAATCGTGTTCCTTTATTGTCCTTTTCCTCACTTCTCCTCCCTAAAGTCTTCTCATTCTCTTTGAATCCAATTTACATCTTAGTGACGTCATCGCCATCTTCTGCTTACCTGAATCGTGTTCCTTTATTGTCCTTTTCCTTACTACTCCTCCCTAAAGTTTTCTCATTCTCTTTGAATCCATGTAACATCTGAGTGGCATTATCTCCATCTTCTGTTTACCTGAATCGTGTTACTTTCTTGTCCATTTCCACACTTCTCCTCCTTTAAGTCTTCTCATTTTCTTTGAATACAAGTAACATCTTAATGGCGTCATCGCCTTCTTCTGCTTACCTGAATCGTGTTCCTTTATTGACCTTTTCCATACTTCTCCTCCCTAAAGCCTTCTCATTCTCTTTCAATCCAACTAACATCTTAGTGGCGTCATCGCCTTCTTCTGCTTACCTGAATCGTGTTCCTTTATTGACCTTTTCCTCACTTCTCCTCCCTAAAGTCTTCTCATTCTCTTTCAATCCAACTAACATTTTAGTGGCGTCATCGCCTTCTTCTGCTTACCTAAATCGTGTTCCTTTATGGACGTTTTCCGCACTTCTCCTCCCTAAAGTCTTCTCATTCTCTTTCAATCCAACTAACATCTTAGTGGCGTCATCACCTTCTTCTGCTTACCTGAATCGTGTTCCTTTATTGACCTTTTCCTCACTTCTCCCTAACGTCTTCTCATTCTTTTTCAATCCAAGTAACATCATTGTGGCGTCATCGCCTTCTTCTGCTTAACTGAATCGTGTTCCTTTATTGACCTTTTCCTCACTTCTCCCTAAAGTCTTCTCATTCTCTTTCAATCCAACTAACATCTTAGTGGCGTCATCGCCTTCTTCTTCTTACCTGAATCTTGTTCCTTTATTGACCTTTTCCTCACTTCTCCTCCCTAAAGTCTTGTCATTCACTTTCAATCCAACTAACATCTTAGTGGCGTCATCGCCTTCTTCTGCTTACCTGAATCGTGTTCCTTTATTGACCTTTTCCTCACTACTCCTCCCTAAAGTTTTCTCATTCTCTTTGAATCCATGTAACATCTGAGTGGCATTATCTCCATCTTCTGTTTACCTGAATCGTGTTACTTTCTTGTCCATTTCCACACTTCTCCCTTAAGTTTACTCATTCTCATTTAATACAAGTAACATCTTAGTGGCGTCATCGCCTTCTTCTGCTTACCTGAATCGTGTTCCTTTATTGAACTTTTCCTCACTTCTCCCTAAAGTCTTCTCATTCTCTTTCAATCCAAGTAACATCATTGTGGCGTCATCGCCTTCTTCTGCTTACCTGAATCGTGTTCCTTTATGGACCTTTTCCTCACTTCTCCTCCCTAGAGTCTTCTCATTCTCTTTCAATCCAACTAACATCTTAGTGGCGTCATCGCCTTCTTCTGCTTACCTGAATCGTGTTCCTTTATTGACCTTTTCCTCACTTCTCCTCCCTAAAGTCTTCTCATTCTCTTTGAATCCAAGTTACATCTTAGTGATGTCATCGCCATCTTCTGCTTACCTGAATCGTGTTCCTTTATTGTCCTTTTCCTCACTACTCCTCCCTAAAGTTTTCTCATTCTCTTTGAATCCATGTAACATCTGAGTGGCATTATCTCCATCTTCTGTTTACCTGAATCGTGTTACTTTCTAGTCCATTTCCACACTTCTCCATTAAGTCTTCTCATTCTCATTGAATACAAGTAACATCTTAGTGGCGTCATCGCCTTCTTCTGCTTACCTGAATCGTGTTCCTTTATTGAACTTTTCCTCACTTCTCCCTAAAGTCTTCTCATTCTCTTTCAATCCAAGTAACATCATTGTGGCGTCATCGCCTTCTTCTGCTTACCTGAATCGTGTTCCTTTATGGACCTTATCCTCACTTCTCCTCCCTAAAGTCTTCTCATTCTCTTTCAATCCAACTAACATCTTAGTGGCCTCATCGCCTTCTTCTGCTTACCTGAATCGTGTTCCTTTATTGACCTTTTCCTCACTTCTCCTCCCTAAAGTCTTCTCATTCTCTTTGAATCCAAGTTACATCTTAGTTATGTCATCGCCATCTTCTGCTTACCTGAATCGTGTTCCTTTATTGTCCTTTTCCTCACTACTCCTCCCTAAAGTTTTCTCATTCTCTTTGAATCCATGTAACATCTGAGTGGCATTATCTCCATCTTCTGCTTACCTGAATCGTGTTACTTTCTTGTCCATTTCCACACTTCTCCCTCAAGTCTTCTCATTCTCATTGAATACAAGTAACATCTTAGTGGCGTCATCGCCTTCTTCTGCTTACCTGAATCGTGTTCCTTTATTGACCTTTTCCTCACTTCTCCCTAAAGTCTTCTCATTCTCTTTCAATCCAAGTAACATCATTGTGGCGTCATCGCCATCTTCTGCTTACCTGAATCGTGTTCCTTTATTGACCTTTTCCTCACTTCTCCCTAAAGTCATCTCATTCTCTTTCAATCCAAGTAACATCTTAGTGGCGTCATCGCCTTCTTCTGCTTACCTGAATCATGTTCCTTTATTGAACTTTTCCTCACTTCTCCGCCCTAAAGTCTTCTCATTCTCTTTCAATCCAACTAACATCTTAGTGGCGTCATCGCCTTCTTCTACTTACCTGAATCGTGTTCCTTTATTGACCTTTTCCTCACATCTCCCTAAAGTCTTCTCATTCTCTTCCAATCCAACTAACATCTTAGTGGCGTCATCGCCTTCTTCTGCTTACCTGAATCGTGTTCTTTATTGACCTTTTCCTCACTTCTCCGTAAAGTCTTCTCATTCTCTTTCAATCCAAGTAACATCATTGTGGCCTCATCGCCTTCTTCTGCTTACCTGAATCGTGTTCTTTATTGACCTTTTCCTCACATCTCCCTAAAGTCTTCTCATTCTCTTCCAATCCAACTAACATCTTAGTGGCGTCATCGCCTTCTTCTGCTTACCTGAATCGTGTTCTTTATTGACCTTTTCCTCACTTCTCCGTAAAGTCTTCTCATTCTCTTTCAATCCAAGTAACATCATTGTGGCGTCATCGCCTTCTTCTGCTTACCTGAATCGTGTTCCTTTATTGACTTTATCCTCACTTCTCCCTAATGTCTTCTCATTCTCTTGCAATCCAACTAACATCTTAGTGGCATCATCGCCATCTTCTGCTTACCTGAATCGTGTTCCTTTATTGTCCTCTTCCTCACTTCTCCTCCCTAAAGTCTTCTCATTCTCTTTGAATCCAAGTTACATCTTAGTGACGTCATTGCCATCTTCTGCTTACCTGAATCGTGTTCCTTTATTGTCCTTTACCTCACTACTCCTCCCTAAAGATTTCTCATTCTCTTTGAATCCATTTAACATCTGATTGGCATTATCTCCATCTTCTGTTTACCTGAATTGTGTTACTTTCTTGTCCATTTCCACACTTCTCCCTTAATTCTTCTCATTCTCTTTGATTACAAGTAACATCTTAGTCGCGTCATCGCCTTCTTCTGCTTACCTGAATCGTGTTCCTTTATTGACCTTTTCCTCACTTCTCCTCCCTAAAGTCTACTCATTCTCTTTTATTCCAAGTAACATCTTAGTCGCGTCATCGCCTTCTTCTGCTTACCTGAATCGTGTTCCTTTATTGACCTTTTCCATACTTCTCCTCCCTAAAGTCTTCTCATTCTCTTTCAATTCAACTAACATCTTAGTGGCGTCATCGCCTTCTTCTGCTTACCTGAATCGTGTTCCTTTATTGACCTTTTCCTCACATCTCCCTAAAGTCTTCTCATTCTCTTTCAATTCAACTAACATCTTAGTGGCGTCATCGCCTTCTTCTGCTTACCTGAATCGTGTTCCTTTATTGACCTTTTCCTCACTTCTCCTCCCTAAAGTCTTCTCATTCTCTTTCAATCCAACTAACATCTTAGTGGCGTCATCGCCTTCTTCTGCTTACCTGAATCGTGTTCCTTTATTGACCTTTTCCGCACTTCTCCTCCCTAAACTCTTTTCATTGTCTTTGAATCGAAGTAACAACTTAGTGGCTTTATTGCCATCTTCTGTTTACCTGAAACGTGTTCCTTTAATGTCCTTTTGCTCACTTCTCCTCCCTAATCTCTTCTCATTCTCTTGCAATCCAACTAACATATTAGTGGCATCATCGCCATCTTCTGCTTACCTGAATCGTGTTCCTTTATTGTCCTTTTCCTCACTTCTCCTCCCTAAAGTCTTCTCATTCTCTTTGAATCCAAGTTACATCTTAGTGACGTCATCGCCATCTTCTGCTTACCTGAATCGTGTTCCTTTATTGTCCTTTTCCTTACTACTCCTCCCTAAAGTTTTCTCATTCTCTTTGAATCCATGTAATATCTGAGTGGCATTATCTCCATCTTCTGTTTACCTGAATCGTGTTACTTTCTTGTCCATTTCCACACTTCTCCTCCTTTAAGTCTTCTCATTCTCTTTGAATACAAGTAACATCTTAATGGCGTCATCGCCTTCTTCTGCTTACCTGAATCGTGTTCCTTTATTGACCTTTTCCATACTTCTCCTCCCTAAAGCCTTCTCATTCTCTTTCAATCCAACTAACATCTTAGTGGCGTCATCGCCTTCTTCTGCTTACCTGAATCGTGTTCCTTTATTGACCTTTTCCTCACTTCTCCTCCCTAAAGTCTTCTCATTCTCTTTCAATCCAACTAACATTTTAGTGGCGTCATCGCCTTCTTCTGCTTACCTAAATCGTGTTCCTTTATGGACGTTTTCCGCACTTCTCCTCCCTAAAGTCTTCTCATTCTCTTTCAATCCAACTAACATCTTAGTGGCGTCATCACCTTCTTCTGCTTACCTGAATCGTGTTCCTTTATTGACCTTTTCCTCACTTCTCCCTAACGTCTTCTCATTCTTTTTCAATCCAAGTAACATCATTGTGGCGTCATCGCCTTCTTCTGCTTAACTGAATCGTGTTCCTTTATTGACCTTTTCCTCACTTCTCCCTAAAGTCTTCTCATTCTCTTTCAATCCAACTAACATCTTAGTGGCGTCATCGCCTTCTTCTTCTTACCTGAATCTTGTTCCTTTATTGACCTTTTCCTCACTTCTCCTCCTTAAAGTCTTGTCATTCACTTTCAATCCAACTAACATCTTAGTGGCGTCATCGCCTTCTTCTGCTTACCTGAATCGTGTTCCTTTATTGACCTTTTCCTCACTACTCCTCCCTAAAGTTTTCTCATTCTCTTTGAATCCATGTAACATCTGAGTGGCATTATCTCCATCTTCTGTTTACCTGAATCGTGTTACTTTCTTGTCCATTTCCACACTTCTCCCTTAAGTTTACTCATTCTCATTTAATACAAGTAACATCTTAGTGGCGTCATCGCCTTCTTCTGCTTACCTGAATCGTGTTCCTTTATTGAACTTTTCCTCACTTCTCCCTAAAGTCTTCTCATTCTCTTTCAATCCAAGTAACATCATTGTGGCGTCATCGCCTTCTTCTGCTTACCTGAATCGTGTTCCTTTATGGACCTTTTCCTCACTTCTCCTCCCTAGAGTCTTCTCATTCTCTTTCAATCCAACTAACATCTTAGTGGCGTCATCGCCTTCTTCTGCTTACCTGAATCGTGTTCCTTTATTGACCTTTTCCTCACTTCTCCTCCCTAAAGTCTTCTCATTCTCTTTGAATCCAAGTTACATCTTAGTGATGTCATCGCCATCTTCTGCTTACCTGAATCGTGTTCCTTTATTGTCCTTTTCCTCACTACTCCTCCCTAAAGTTTTCTCATTCTCTTTGAATCCATGTAACATCTGAGTGGCATTATCTCCATCTTCTGCTTACCTGAATCGTGTTACTTTCTTGTCCATTTCCACACTTCTCCCTCAAGTCTTCTCATTCTCATTGAATACAAGTAACATCTTAGTGGCGTCATCGCCTTCTTCTGCTTACCTGAATCGTGTTCCTTTATTGACCTTTTCCTCACTTCTCCCTAAAGTCTTCTCATTCTCTTTCAATCCAAGTAACATCATTGTGGCGTCATCGCCATCTTCTGCTTACCTGAATCGTGTTCCTTTATTGACCTTTTCCTCACTTCTCCCTAAAGTCATCTCATTCTCTTTCAATCCAAGTAACATCTTAGTGGCGTCATCGCCTTCTTCTGCTTACCTGAATCATGTTCCTTTATTGAACTTTTCCTCACTTCTCCGCCCTAAAGTCTTCTCATTCTCTTTCAATCCAACTAACATCTTAGTGGCGTCATCGCCTTCTTCTACTTACCTGAATCGTGTTCCTTTATTGACCTTTTCCTCACATCTCCCTAAAGTCTTCTCATTCTCTTCCAATCCAACTAACATCTTAGTGGCGTCATCGCCTTCTTCTGCTTACCTGAATCGTGTTCTTTATTGACCTTTTCCTCACTTCTCCGTAAAGTCTTCTCATTCTCTTTCAATCCAAGTAACATCATTGTGGCCTCATCGCCTTCTTCTGCTTACCTGAATCGTGTTCTTTATTGACCTTTTCCTCACATCTCCCTAAAGTCTTCTCATTCTCTTCCAATCCAACTAACATCTTAGTGGCGTCATCGCCTTCTTCTGCTTACCTGAATCGTGTTCTTTATTGACCTTTTCCTCACTTCTCCGTAAAGTCTTCTCATTCTCTTTCAATCCAAGTAACATCATTGTGGCGTCATCGCCTTCTTCTGCTTACCTGAATCGTGTTCCTTTATTGACTTTATCCTCACTTCTCCCTAATGTCTTCTCATTCTCTTGCAATCCAACTAACATCTTAGTGGCATCATCGCCATCTTCTGCTTACCTGAATCGTGTTCCTTTATTGTCCTCTTCCTCACTTCTCCTCCCTAAAGATTTCTCATTCTCTTTGAATCCAAGTTACATCTTAGTGACGTCATTGCCATCTTCTGCTTACCTGAATCGTGTTCCTTTATTGTCCTTTACCTCACTACTCCTCCCTAAAGATTTCTCATTCTCTTTGAATCCATTTAACATCTGATTGGCATTATCTCCATCTTCTGTTTACCTGAATTGTGTTACTTTCTTGTCCATTTCCACACTTCTCCCTTAATTCTTCTCATTCTCTTTGATTACAAGTAACATCTTAGTCGCGTCATCGCCTTCTTCTGCTTACCTGAATCGTGTTCCTTTATTGACCTTTCCTCACTTCTCCTCCCTAAAGTCTACTCATTCTCTTTTATTCCAAGTAACATCTTAGTCGCGTCATCGCCTTCTTCTGCTTACCTGAATCGTGTTCCTTTATTGACCTTTTCCATACTTCTCCTCCCTAAAGTCTTCACATTCTCTTTCAATCGATCTAACATCTTAGTGGCGTCATCGCCTTCTTCTGCTTACCTGAATCGTGTTCCTTTATTGACCTTTTCCTCACATCTCCCTAAAGTCTTCTCATTCTCTTTCAATCGATCTAACATCTTAGTGGCGTCATCGCCTTCTTCTGCTTACCTGAATCGTGTTCCTTTATTGACCTTTTCCTCACATGTCCCTAAAGTCTTCTCATTCTCTTTCAATTCAACTAACATCTTAGTGGCGTCATCGCCTTCTTCTGCTTACCTGAATCGTGTTCCGTTATTGACCTTTTCCTCACTTCTCCGTAAAGTCTTCTCATTCTCTTTCAATCCAAGTAACATCATTGTGGCCTCATCGCCTTCTTCTGCTTACCTGAATCGTGTTCCTTTATTGACCTTTTCCTCACTTCTCCTGCGTAGAGTCCTCTCATTCTCTTTCAATCCAACTAACATCTTAGAGGCGTAATCGCCTTCTTCTGCTTACCTGAATCGTGTTCCTTTATTGACCTTTTCCTCACATCTCCCTAAAGTCTTCTCATTCTCTTTCAATTCAACTAACATCTTAGTGGCGTCATCGCCTTCTTCTGCTTACCTGAATCGTGTTCCGTTATTGACCTTTTCCTCACTTCTCCGTAAAGTCTTCTCATTCTCTTTCAATCCAAGTAACATCATTGTGGCCTCATCGCCTTCTTCTGCTTACCTGAATCGTGTTCCTTTATTGACCTTTTCCTCACTTCTCCTGCGTAGAGTCCTCTCATTCTCTTTCAATCCAACTAACATCTTAGTGGCGTCATCGCCGTCTTCTGCTTACCTGAATCGTGTTCCTTTATTGACCTTTTCCTCACTTCTCCGTCCTAAAGTCTTCTCATTCTCTTTCAATCCAAGTAACATCTTAGTGGCATCATCGCCATCTTCTGCTTACCTGAATCGTCTTCCTTTATTGTCCGTTTCCTCACTTCTCCTGCGTAGAGTCCTCTCATTCTCTTTCAATCCAAGTAACATCTTAGTGGCGTCATCGCCATCTTCTGCTTACCTGAATCGTGTTCCTTTTTTGACCTTTTCCTCACTTCGCCTCCCTAAAGTCTTCTCATTCTCTTTCAATCCAACGAACATCTTAGTGGCGTCATCGCCTTCTTCTGCTTACCTGAATCGTGTTCCTTTATTGACCTTTTCCTCACTTCTCCTCCCTAAAACCTACTCATTCTCTTTGAATCCAAGTAACACCTTAATGGCATTATCGCCATCTTGTGTTTTTCCTGATTCGTGTTACTTTATTGTCCTTTTCCTCACATCCTCATAAAGTCATGTCATTCTGTTTGAATTCAAATAACCTCGTAGTGGCATTAACGCCATCTTCTGTTTTTCCTGCATCGTGTTCCTTTATTGTCCTTTTCCTCATTTCTCCTCCTTTAAGGCTTCTCATTCTCTTTCAATACAAGTAACATCTTAGTGGCATTATTGCCATCTTCTGTTTACATGAATAATATTACTTTATTTCCCTTTTCCTCACTTCGCCTCCCTAAAGTCTTCTTATTCTCTTTCAATCCAAGTAACATCTTAGTGGCGTCATCGCCTTCTTCTGCTTACCTGAATCGTGTTCTTTATTGACCTTTTCCTCACTGCTCCGTAAAGTCTTCTCATTCTCTTTCAATCCAAGTAACATCATTGTGGCGTCATCGCCTTCTTCTGCTTACCTGAATCGTGTTCCTTTATTGACTTTATCCTCACTTCTCCCTAATGTCTTCTCATTCTCTTGCAATCCAACTAACATCTTAGTGGCATCATCGCCATCTTCTGCTTACCTGAATCGTGTTCCTTTATTGTCCTCTTCCTCACTTCTCCTCCCTAAAGATTTCTCATTCTCTTTGAATCCAAGTTACATCTTAGTGACGTCATTGCCATCTTCTGCTTACCTGAATCGTGTTCCTTTATTGTCCTTTACCTCACTACTCCTCCCTAAAGATTTCTCATTCTCTTTGAATCCATTTAACATCTGATTGGCATTATCTCCATCTTCTGTTTACCTGAATTGTGTTACTTTCTTGTCCATTTCCACACTTCTCCCTTAATTCTTCTCATTCTCTTTGATTACAAGTAACATCTTAGTCGCGTCATCGCCTTCTTCTGCTTACCTGAATCGTGTTCCTTTATTGACCTTTCCTCACTTCTCCTCCCTAAAGTCTACTCATTCTCTTTTATTCCAAGTAACATCTTAGTCGCGTCATCGCCTTCTTCTGCTTACCTGAATCGTGTTCCTTTATTGACCTTTTCCATACTTCTCCTCCCTAAAGTCTTCACATTCTCTTTCAATCGATCTAACATCTTAGTGGCGTCATCGCCTTCTTCTGCTTACCTGAATCGTGTTCCTTTATTGACCTTTTCCTCACATCTCCCTAAAGTCTTCTCATTCTCTTTCAATCGATCTAACATCTTAGTGGCGTCATCGCCTTCTTCTGCTTACCTGAATCGTGTTCCTTTATTGACCTTTTCCTCACATGTCCCTAAAGTCTTCTCATTCTCTTTCAATTCAACTAACATCTTAGTGGCGTCATCGCCTTCTTCTGCTTACCTGAATCGTGTTCCGTTATTGACCTTTTCCTCACTTCTCCGTAAAGTCTTCTCATTCTCTTTCAATCCAAGTAACATCATTGTGGCCTCATCGCCTTCTTCTGCTTACCTGAATCGTGTTCCTTTATTGACCTTTTCCTCACTTCTCCTGCGTAGAGTCCTCTCATTCTCTTTCAATCCAACTAACATCTTAGAGGCGTAATCGCCTTCTTCTGCTTACCTGAATCGTGTTCCTTTATTGACCTTTTCCTCACATCTCCCTAAAGTCTTCTCATTCTCTTTCAATTCAACTAACATCTTAGTGGCGTCATCGCCTTCTTCTGCTTACCTGAATCGTGTTCCGTTATTGACCTTTTCCTCACTTCTCCGTAAAGTCTTCTCATTCTCTTTCAATCCAAGTAACATCATTGTGGCCTCATCGCCTTCTTCTGCTTACCTGAATCGTGTTCCTTTATTGACCTTTTCCTCACTTCTCCTGCGTAGAGTCCTCTCATTCTCTTTCAATCCAACTAACATCTTAGTGGCGTCATCGCCGTCTTCTGCTTACCTGAATCGTGTTCCTTTATTGACCTTTTCCTCACTTCTCCGTCCTAAAGTCTTCTCATTCTCTTTCAATCCAAGTAACATCTTAGTGGCATCATCGCCATCTTCTGCTTACCTGAATCGTCTTCCTTTATTGTCCGTTTCCTCACTTCTCCTGCGTAGAGTCCTCTCATTCTCTTTCAATCCAAGTAACATCTTAGTGGCGTCATCGCCATCTTCTGCTTACCTGAATCGTGTTCCTTTTTTGACCTTTTCCTCACTTCGCCTCCCTAAAGTCTTCTCATTCTCTTTCAATCCAACGAACATCTTAGTGGCGTCATCGCCTTCTTCTGCTTACCTGAATCGTGTTCCTTTATTGACCTTTTCCTCACTTCTCCTCCCTAAAACCTACTCATTCTCTTTGAATCCAAGTAACACCTTAATGGCATTATCGCCATCTTGTGTTTTTCCTGATTCGTGTTACTTTATTGTCCTTTTCCTCACATCCTCATAAAGTCATGTCATTCTGTTTGAATTCAAATAACCTCGTAGTGGCATTAACGCCATCTTCTGTTTTTCCTGCATCGTGTTCCTTTATTGTCCTTTTCCTCATTTCTCCTCCTTTAAGGCTTCTCATTCTCTTTCAATACAAGTAACATCTTAGTGGCATTATTGCCATCTTCTGTTTACATGAATAATATTACTTTATTTCCCTTTTCCTCACTTCGCCTCCCTAAAGTCTTCTTATTCTCTTTCAATCCAAGTAACATCTTAGTGGCATTATCGCCATCTGTTTACCTGAATCGTGTTCCTTTATTGTCCTTTTCCTCCCTTCTCCTCCCTAGAGTCTTCTTATTCTCTTTCAATCCAAGTAACATCTTAGTGGCGTCATCGCCATCTTCTGCTTACCTGAATCGTGTTCCTTTATTGTCCTTTTCCTCACTTCTCCTCCCTTAAGGCTTCTCATTCTCTTTGAATACAAGTAACATCTTAGTGGCATTATTGCCATCTTCTGTTTACATGAATAATATTACTTTATTTCCCTTTTCCTCACTTCGCCTCCCTAAAGTCTTCTTATTCTCTTTCAATCCAAGTAACATCTTAGTGGCATTATCGCCATCTGTTTACCTGAATCGTGTTCCTTTATTGTCCTTTTCCTCCTTTCTCCTCCCTAGAGTCTTCTTATTCTCTTTCAATCCAAGTAACATCTTAGTGGCGTCATCACCATCTTCTGCTTACCTGAATCGTGTTCCTTTATTGTCCTTTTCCTCACTTCTCCTCCCTTAAGGCTTCTCATTCTCTTTGAATACAAGTAACATCTTAGTGGCTTTATTGCCATCTTCTGTTTACATCAATAATATTACTTTATTTTCCTTTTCCTCACTTCGCCTCCCTAAAGTCTTCTTATTCTCTTTCAATCCAAGTAACATCTTAGTGGCATTATCGCCATCTTCTGTTTACCTGAATCGTGTTCCTTTATTGTCCTTTTCCTCCCTTCTCCTCCCTAGAGTCTTCTTATTCTCTTTCAATCCAAGTAACATCTTAGTGGCGTCATCGCCATCTTCTGCTTACCTGAATCGTGTTCCTTTATTGTCCTTTTCCTCACTTCTCCTCCCTTAAGGCTTCTCATTCTCTTTGAATACAAATAACATCTTAGTGGCATTATCGCCATCTTCTGTTTACCTGAATCGTGTTCCTTTATTGTCCTTTTCCTCCCTTCTCCTCCCTAGAGTCTTCTTATTCTCTTTCAATCCAAGTAACATCTTAGTGGCGTCATCGCCATCTTCTGCTTACCTGAATCGTGTTCCTTTATTGTCCATTTCCTCCATTCTCCTCCCTAGAGTCCTCTCATTCTCTTTCCATCCAACTAACATCTTAGTGGCGTCATCTCCATCTTCTGCTTACCTGAATCGTGTTCCTTTATTGACCTTTTCCTCACTTCTCCTCCCTAGAGTCCTCTCATTCTCTTTCAATCCAACTAACATCTTAGTGGCGTCATCGCCATCTTCTGCTTACCTGAATCGTGTTCCTTTATTGTCCTTTTCCTCACTTCTCCTCCCTTAAGGCTTCTCATTCTCTTTGAATACAAGTATCATCTTAGTGGCATTATTGCCATCTTCTGTTTACATGAATAATATTACTTTATTGTCCTTTTCCTCACTTCTCCTCCCTTAAGGCTTCTCATTCTCTTTGAATACAAGTATCATCTTAGTGGCATTATTGCCATCTTCTGTTTACATGAATAATATTACTTTATTGTCCTTTTCCTCACTTCGCCTCCTAAAGTCTTCTTATTCTCTTTCAATCCAAGTAACATCTTAGTGGCATTATCGCCATCTTCTGTTTACCTGAATCGTGTTCCTTTATTGTCCTTTTCCACCCTTCTCCTCCCTAGAGTCCTCTCATTCTCTTTCAATCCAACTAACATCTTAGTGGCGTCATCGCCATCTTCTTCTTACCTGAATCGTGTTCCTTTATTGTCCTTTTCCTCCGTTCCGCTCCCTAATGTCTTCTCATTCTCTTTCAATCCAACTAACATCTTAGTGGCGTCATCGCCTTCTTCTGCTTACCTGAATTGTGTTCCTTTATTGAACTTTTCCTCACTTCTCCTCCCTAAAGTCTTCTCATTCTCTTTCAATCCAACTAACATCTTAGTGGCGTCATCGCCATCTTCTTCTTACCTGAATCGTGTTCCTTTATTGTCCTTTTCCTCCGTTCCGCTCCCTAATGTCTTCTCATTCTCTTTCAATGCAACTAACATCTTAGTGGCGTCATCGCCTTCTTCTGCTTACCTGAATTGTGTTCCTTTATTGAACTTTTCCTCACTTCTCCTCCCTAAAGTCTTCTCATTCTCTTTCAATCCAACTAACATCTTAGTGGTATTATCGCCATGTTCTGCTTACCTGAATCGTGTTCCTTTATTGTCCTTTTCCTCCGTTCCGCTCCCTAATGTCTTCTCATTCTCTTTCAATCCAACTAACATCTTAGTGGCATCATCGCCTTCTTCTGCTTACCTGAATTGTGTTCCTTTATTGAACTTTTCCTCACTTCTCCTCCCTAAAGTCTTCTCATTCTCTTTCAATACAACTAACATCTTAGTGGCGTCATCGCCATCTTCTTCTTACCTGAATCGTGTTCCTTTATTGTCCTTTTCCTCCGTTCCGCTCCCTAATGTCTTCTCATTCTCTTTCAATCCAACTAACATCTTAGTGGCGTCATCGCCTTCTTCTGCTTACCTGAATTGTGTTCCTTTATTGAACTTTTCCTCACTTCTCCTCCCTAAAGTCTTCTCATTCTCTTTCAATACAACTAACATCTTAGTGGCGTCATCGCCATCTTCTTCTTACCTGAATCGTGTTCCTTTATTGTCCTTTTCCTCCCTTCTCCTCCCTAGAGTCCTCTCATTCTCTTTCAATACAACTAACATCTTAGTGGGGTCATCGCCATCTTCTGCTTACCTGAATCGTGTTCCTTTATTGTCCTTTTCCTCACTTCGCCTCCCTAAAGTCTTCTTATTCTCTTTCAATCCAACTAACATCTTAGTGGCATTATCGCCATGTTCTGCTTACCTGAATCTTGTTCCTTTATTGTTCTTTTCCTCACTTCTCCCTAGAGTCCTCTCATTCTCTTTCAATCCAACTAACATCTTAGTGGCGTCATCGACATCTTCTGCTTACCTGAATCATGTTCCTTTATTGTCCTTTTCCTCCCTTCTCCTCCCTAGAGTCTTCTTATTCTCTTTCAATCCAAGTAACATATTAGTGGCGTCATCGCCATCTTCTGCTTACCTGAATCGTGTTCCTTTATTGTCCTTTTCCTCACTTCTCCTCCCTAAAGTCTTCTTATTCTCTTTCAATCCAAGTAACATCTTAGTGGCATTATCGCCATCTTCTGTTTACCTGAATCGTGTTCCTTTATTGTCCTTTTCCACCCTTCTCCTCCCTAGAGTCCTCTCATTCTCTTTCAATCCAACTAACATCTTAGTGGCGTCATCGCCATCTTCTTCTTACCTGAATCGTGTTCCTTTATTGTCCTTTTCCTCCGTTCCGCTCCCTAATGTCTTCTCATTCTCTTTCAATCCAACTAACATCTTAGTGGCGTCATCGCCTTCTTCTGCTTACCTGAATTGTGTTCCTTTATTGAACTTTTCCTCACTTCTCCTCCCTAAAGTCTTCTCATTCTCTTTCAATCCAACTAACATCTTAGTGGCGTCATCGCCATCTTCTTCTTACCTGAATCGTGTTCCTTTATTGTCCTTTTCCTCCGTTCCGCTCCCTAATGTCTTCTCATTCTCTTTCAATCCAACTAACATCTTAGTGGCGTCATCGCCTTCTTCTGCTTACCTGAATTGTGTTCCTTTATTGAACTTTTCCTCACTTCTCCTCCCTAAAGTCTTCTCATTCTCTTTCAATCCAACTAACATCTTAGTGGCATTATCGCCATGTTCTGCTTACCTGAATCGTGTTCCTTTATTGTCCTTTTCCTCCGTTCCGCTCCCTAATGTCTTCTCATTCTCTTTCAATCCAACTAACATCTTAGTGGCGTCATCGCCTTCTTCTGCTTACCTGAATTGTGTTCCTTTATTGAACTTTTCCTCACTTCTCCTCCCTAAAGTCTTCTCATTCTCTTTCAATACAACTAACATCTTAGTGGCGTCATCGCCATCTTCTTCTTACCTGAATCGTGTTCCTTTATTGTCCTTTTCCTCCGTTCCGCTCCCTAAAGTCTTCTCATTCTCTTTCAATACAACTAACATCTTAGTGGCGTCATCGCCATCTTCTGCTTACCTGAATCGTGTTCCTTTATTGTCCTTTTCCTCACTTCGCCTCCCTAAAGTCTTCTTATTCTCTTTCAATCCAACTAACATCTTAGTGGCATTATCGCCATGTTCTGCTTACCTGAATCTTGTTCCTTTATTGTTCTTTTCCTCACTTCTCCCTAGAGTCCTCTCATTCTCTTTCAATCCAACTAACATCTTAGTGGCGTCATCGACATCTTCTGCTTACCTGAATCATGTTCCTTTATTGTCCTTTTCCTCCCTTCTCCTCCCTAGAGTCTTCTTATTCTCTTTCAATCCAAGTAACATCTTAGTGGCGTCATCGCCATCTTCTGCTTACCTGAATCGTGTTCCTTTATTGTCCTTTTCCTCACTTCTCCTCCCTTAAGGCTTCTCATTCTCTTTGAATACAAATAACATCTTAGTGGCATTATCGCCATCTTCTGTTTACTTGAATCGTGTTCCTTTATTGTCCTTTTCCTCCCTTCTCCTCCCTAGAGTCTTCTTATTCTCTTTCAATCCAAGTAACATCTTAGTGGCGTCATCGCCATCTTCTGCTTACCTGAATCGTGTTCCTTTATTGTCTATTTCCTCCCTTCTCCTCCCTAGAGTCCTCTCATTCTCTTTCCATCCAACTAACATCTTAGTGGCATTATCGCTATCTTCTGCTTACCTGAATCGTGTTCCTTTATTGTCCTTTTCCTCACTTCTCCTCCCTTAAGGCTTCTCATTCTCTTTGAATACAAATAACATCTTAGTGGCATTATCGCCATCTTCTGTTTACTTGAATCGTGTTCCTTTATTGTCCTTTTCCTCCCTTCTCCTCCCTAGAGTCTTCTTATTCTCTTTCAATCCAAGTAACATCTTAGTGGCGTCATCGCCATCTTCTGCTTACCTGAATCGTGTTCCTTTATTGTCCATTTCCTCCCTTCTCCTCCCTAGAGTCCTCTCATTCTCTTTCCATCCAACTAACATCTTAGTGGCGTCATCTCCATCTTCTGCTTACCTGAATCGTGTTCCTTTATTGACCTTTTCCTCACTTCTCCTCCCTAGAGTCCTCTCATTCTCTTTCAATCCAACTAACATCTTAGTGGCGTCATCGCTATCTTCTGCTTACCTGAATCGTGTTCCTTTATTGTCCTTTTCCTCACTTCTCCTCCCTTAAGGCTTCTCATTCTCTTTGAATACAAGTATCATCTTAGTGGCATTATTGCCATCTTCTGTTTACATGAATAATATTACTTTATTGTCCTTTTCCTCACTTCGCCTCCTAAAGTCTTCTTATTCTCTTTCAATCCAAGTAACATCTTAGTGGCATTATCGCCATCTTCTGTTTACCTGAATCGTGTTCCTTTATTGTCCTTTTCCACCCTTCTCCTCCCTAGAGTCCTCTCATTCTCTTTCAATCCAACTAACATCTTAGTGGCGTCATCGCCATCTTCTTCTTACCTGAATCGTGTTCCTTTATTGTCCTTTTCCTCCGTTCCGCTCCCTAATGTCTTCTCATTCTCTTTCAATCCAACTAACATCTTAGTGGCGTCATCGCCTTCTTCTGCTTACCTGAATTGTGTTCCTTTATTGAACTTTTCCTCACTTCTCCTCCCTAAAGTCTTCTCATTCTCTTTCAATACAACTAACATCTTAGTGGCGTCATCGCCATCTTCTTCTTACCTGAATCGTGTTCCTTTATTGTCCTTTTCCTCCGTTCCGCTCCCTAATGTCTTCTCATTCTCTTTCAATCCAACTAACATCTTAGTGGCGTCATCGCCTTCTTCTGCTTACCTGAATTGTGTTCCTTTATTGAACTTTTCCTCACTTCTCCTCCCTAAAGTCTTCTCATTCTCTTTCAATACAACTAACATCTTAGTGGCGTCATCGCCATCTTCTGCTTACCTGAATCGTGTTCCTTTATTGTCCTTTTCCTCCGTTCCGCTCCCTAATGTCTTCTCATTCTCTTTCAATCCAACTAACATCTTAGTGGCGTCATCGCCTTCTTCTGCTTACCTGAATTGTGTTCCTTTATTGAACTTTTCCTCACTTCTCCTCCCTAAAGTCTTCTCATTCTCTTTCAATACAACTAACATCTTAGTGGCGTCATCGCCATCTTCTTCTTACCTGAATCGTGTTCCTTTATTGTCCTTTTCCTCCCTTCTCCTCCCTAGAGTCCTCTCATTCTCTTTCAATATAACTAACATCTTAGTGGCGTCATCGCCATCTTCTGCTTACCTGAATCGTGTTCCTTTATTGTCCTTTTCCTCACTTCGCCTCCCTAAAGTCTTCTTATTCTCTTTCAATCCAACTAACATCTTAGTGGCATTATCGCCATGTTCTGCTTACCTGAATCTTGTTCCTTTATTGTTCTTTTCCTCACTTCTCCCTAATGTCTTCTCATTCTCTTTCAATCCAACTAACATCTTAGTGGCGTCATCGCCTTCTTCTGCTTACCTGAATCGTGTTCCTTTATTGAACTTTTCCTCACTTCTCCTCCCTAAAGTCTTCTCATTCTCTTTGAATCCAAGTAACACCTTAATGGCATTATCGCCATCTTGTGTTTTTCCTGATTCGTGTTCCTTTATTGTCCTTTTCCTCACATCCTCATAAAGTCTTCTCATTCTGTTTGAATTCAAATAACCTCTTAATGGCATTAACGCCATATTCTGTTTTTCCTGAATCGTGTTCCTTTATTGTCCTTTTCCTGACTTCTCCTCCCTTAAGGCTTCTCATTCTCTTTCAATACAAGTAACATCTTAGTGGCATTATTGCCATCTTCTGTTTACATGAATAATGTTACTTTATTGTCCTTTTCCTCACTTCGCCTCTCTAAAGTCTTCTTATTCTCTTTCAATCCAAGTAACATCTTAGTGGCATTATCGCCATCTTCTGTTTACCTGAATCGTGTTCCTTTATTGTCCTTTTCCTCCCTTCTCCTCCCTAGAGTCTTCTCATTCTCTTTTTATCCACATAACATCTTAGTGGCATCATCGCCATCTTCTGCTTACCTGAATCGTGTTCCTTTATTGACCTTTTCCTTACTTCTCCTCCCTAATGTCTTCTCTTTCTCTTTCAATCCAACTAACATCTTAGTGGCGTCATCGCCATCTTCTGCTTACCTGAATCGTGTTCTTTTATTGACCTTTTCCTCACTTCTCCTCCCTGAAGTCTTCTCATTCTCTTTGAATCCAATACATATTAGTGACATTATCGCCATCTTCTCTCTACCTGAATCGTTTTCTTTATTGTCCTTTTCCTCCCTGAAGTCTTCTTACTCTCTTTCCATACAATTAACACCTTACATCTTCCTGGCATTATCGCTATCTTCTGTTTTTGTCAATTGTGGGCCCTTATTGTTCTTTTCCTCACTTCTCCCCCTTAAAGTCTTTTCACTCCCTGTAACCCCCTGCTTTCTAGTGAAATTATCGACTTGCTTAGGGGGAAACGCTTAACAAAAGTTACCTCACCATATTTGAAGTCTTTAGTATTTTCTTATTCCACGTCTTGATGTTATTATGTTTATTACATTTTTCTCTGCTTTGTCATTTCGTTATTTTTTTTTAATTCATGTAATGCTCTTTCTTTCTTTCTTTCTTTTTTTCTTTTTTCTAGGCTGGTTATACGATTTGTCAGAAGTTCTGGAAAATCCTATTGTAAATAGAACAAACATTCCTGAAATGTGGGATTGTTATCTTACTGCTCTCTACTTCACATGTAGCAGTCTCACCACTGTCGGATTCGGTAATGTCTCCGCAAGTACAAATGCTGAAAAGATATTCTCTATTTGCGTCATGCTGTTAGGATGTGAGTCCAATTTTATTTCTCGCTTATTTCTTTGATGTTACTTTATAATGTGACAGTTACAATAAATAAACAGATGAAAATAGAACCTTTTCCCATATTGCAATAAATAATTAAAATAAGAAATCGAAAGGTCCCAAAATTCCAAAATGAGACTTTCATCACGTGGCTTTGCTGGGATCGGACGTCCGCATATGACTTCATTAATCTGAATTCATACATGAAATCAATGTTTAAATGAGACTTTCATCACGTGCCTTTGCTGGGATCGGACGTCCGCATATGACTTCATTAATCTGAATTCATACATGAAATCAATGTTTAAAAATATATTCTCCTTGCATAATAGAAAAATATATTCTCCTTGTATAATGGTAAAAATATAGTCTCCTTTCATAATAGTAAAAATATATTTGCATTGCATAATAGTAAAAATATATTTTCATGGAATAATAGTAAAAAATATAGTCTTCTTGCATAATAGTAAAAATATATTCGCCTTGCATAATAATGAAAATATAGTCTCCTTGCATAATCGTAAAAATATAGTCTCCTTGCATAATAGTAAAAATATAGTCTCCTTGCATAATCGTAAAAATATAGTCTCCTTGCATAATCGTAAAAATATAGTCTCCTTGAATTAATAGTAACAATATAGTCTCCTTGCATAATAGTAAAAATATAGTCTCCTTACATAATAATAAAAATATAGTCTCCTTGCATAATAATAAAAAATATAGTCTCCTTGCATAATAATAAAAATATATTTTCATGGAATAATAGTAAAAATATAGTCTCCTTGCATAATAGTAGAAGGAGAATATGATTTTTGCCTTGGAAAGTGCTGCTTTAATTTTTTTTAAAAGACCTACCTTTTTTCTCTGTGTTTGTGGATTAGGGACACCTAGTGATTCAGAGAATCACTTTACACCTACCACAATAATACTAAATTATACCAGCGTGACTAAGGACTAGTAGGTGGAGTGCGTGACTTAAGTAACAATTCTTGCTTTGGTTGTGGTCTTCACAAGTTTTATGGATTTCAGACATTTTGAAACTGTTCTAGGCCCAATCAATTTTATTTGCACGTTTGTTAAATTAGTATTTAATAAGTAGATAGTGTATATTAAAATATTAAAATTACAAATTAACTAGTGGATCAAATGACCATATTTATGAGTAATTATTGGAAAGTTTACCATGAATTCTTGTAGAATGAACTTTGTAAATAGATATCAAATTAGATGATTTTAGACAGAAAGAAAGAACAGAAGAAAACATGAAGAAAATAAAAGAAGGAATAAATGAAAAAGAAAGAAAGGATGAAAGAAGAAAATTGAAGAAAATAAAATAAAATAAATAAACGGAAAAAGAAAGAAATGAAGAAAATGAAGAAAATGAAAGAAAGACAGAAAGAAGAAAGAAGGAAAGAAAGAAAGAAAGAAAGAAATGAAAATAAAAGAAGGAATAAACGAAACAGAAAGAAAGAAAGAAAGAAAGAAAAATGAGAAATGAAAGAAGGAATAAACGAAAAACAAAGAAAAAATGAAAAATAAAATAGGAATAAACGAAAAATTAAGAAGAATGAAAAATACAAATAGAATAAATGAAAAAGAAAGAAAGAAAAAAGAAAGAAAAAATAAAAAATAAAAAGAATATACGAAAAAGAAAGGAAGAAAAAAAATGAAAAATAAAAAAAGAATAAACAAAAAAGAAAGAAAGAAAAATGAAAAATAAACGAGGAATAAACGAAAAAGAAGCAAAGAAAAATGAAAAATAAAAAAGAAAGAATGAAAAAATAGAAGAAGGAATAAACGAAAAAGAAGAAAATATGAAGAAAGAAAGAAAGATTGAAAATAAAAAATAAAAAGAAAGAATAAATAAAAAGAGCAAAGAATGAAAATAAAAGACGGAATAAACATCAACATTAAATAAACAAAGAATTAGGATGAAAGAATAAAAGAAAAAATGAGAGAAACTAAAAGATGACATGAAAGAAAGTAGGAAAAATAAAAGAAGATATGAAGAGAAAAATGAATGAAACAAAGTATAAATAAATTAATTTTTATGCCTTATAAGAGAAAAAGGGAGAAAAAAGGGTGGATAATTTCTCAACTAGCTACGGTTCGCAAACTGGTTCTACTTCAGAGATTAAAACTGTAACAAAAAAACTTTTATTCCAGACTAAAACTATTTCGAAATAGACGTTCATTTTATAATATTATGCTGTGTGAAACATCAATCTCCAATTAACTAGTCACTTGCTTTTTATAAATGTCTTTTTTTACAATAAATTAAAACATAAGAGAAATTTTAAAATACATTTGTTCACTTCTTTGCATTTCTTCCATTTCCAGCAATGATGTACGCCCTGGTGTTTGGTAATGTTACTGCTATTGTCCAAAGAGCTTACGCTCGCCGGGCTACATTTCATATGAAGTCAAATGACTTAAAAGATTTCTACCATACGTATAATATACCAAAGCCTCTAAAGCACAGAATACAGGAATATTTTCAGAGTATGTGGACAATGAACAACGGCATTAATTTTAATGAGGTAAGCATTTCATTATTTTCCTAATGATTCTCAACCTGTTTTGAAAGATGCTTGTCTGATCCAAACTGATAGTCTAATACAGTGACCCTCAACTGCCGCGCGATCAAGTCTGTCGCGAAAGTATGCTTAGATTCAAAATCCCTCCATAAATGATCCTTCTAATAGTGGACTTCCGTTATGTGAAGAAGAAGAATTGGTCACCATTTCTAGTGATCGAGGGCTCAAAATAAAACATTCGACGGTACCCATTGATACATTTTGGATTTCAATGCAAAAGGAATATCCCACATTAGTTTGTAGAAGAACCGTATGGTTTGTGAGTTGTTGTTGTATTAGAGACATGTGAACTACAAGAAAATGGCCGGACTTGAATTAAGTCCAACTGAAGATAAAGAAGACAAACAAGACCGATATATATATATATATATATATATATATATATATATATATATATATATATATATATATATATATATATATACAGGGTGTCCATAAAGTCCGTGTGCACTTTTAAAAATTTATAACTTTATTTGTATTTGCGATAGAAATAATTTGTAAAAAGGATTACAAAGAAGTAAATCTATATTTTTAAGTTTTTATTGAAATTTTATTTAAGTTTCTACATGCCCTCCATCATTAGCAATTCAAAAGGTAATACGATTTTGCAGTTCACGGAAAACATTTGCCAACTGATTTACAGTAATGCCTGAAATCACGTTAGTTATTTTAGCTATACTTAAAATTAGGTACATTAAACTTTATAACATTTTTACAGATTATTTCTATCGCAAATACAAATAAAGTTATAAATTTTTAAAGTACACACGAACTTTATGGACACCCTGTATATATATACACAAATATATGTATTAAACAAAACAATTTTACAATGGACATAAACAATAATATTTGTGTGTGTGTGTGAACGTTTTTGTCTGTTCTTTGATGAATGTTCGTATTTTGGTGAATGTTCGTACGTACGTGTAAGTGTGTATAATGTTCATGGCGTCTCCCACAAATGGGAAGACGCGGATCTTCTAAGATAGCTTACATTGTAGTCACTGAAATGAAGAAATGAAAAAGAGACCGAGGCGAGAAGTCGCCCAGTATTTATAGTATAGGGACAATGGACCCTAGTGACAATTTGGAAATTAAAGAGGAGCTAACTCCGATAAGCTAAAAACAAAAAGGCTTTTTCAGTTTTATTGCAATTTTCTACTTCTTATTTATGGGAATTAGGCTTAACGGTCCTAAATAACATAAAAAATAAGAAGCGAGAAAAGACGACACTCAACTGAAGAAGAATGAGATTCTGCTTATCGCAGGTTCGAAAAACCATTGAAGAAATTGCGAAAAAAAATAACACCAGGCATAGGTTTCACACTAAATAAGCTGTACAAATAGTTGAATAGAATCATTGAAATAAATTAAGTTTATATTTGTATATATATTTTTAAATCTGTTGTTTTATTTCATAAAATTTCAAGTGTACCGCGATATTTTCATTTGCGGCTTGGAGTGCCGTTGCTTAAAAAGGTTGAGAAACGCTGGGTTAACTATTTGTTCAGCTTTCAAGGGAGGAAGGATTGTTCGCTAAACTCTTTTATCTTAATCTAAAACTCATGATTATCACTCATTTATTTTGTTATGCCCTTACTATAACTACTTTTACAATGTTCCAGAGAGCAGATATTGAAAATATTATCTCTATAGGTCCTTCATTTAGAGTGTTCGCCATTCAGGGTTAGAGAGCCTCTAGGTTGAGAAGAAGGTCATGTGACAAGGAAACCATTTTCCATCCTAAATTTTAAGACTTTGATTCCATTTATATAAAAGAAATAAATATTATCGCACATTCAACCAAACGTTGAGGAAATCGCGAAAAAGTATCAGGTACGAGTTTCATTCTAAATAAGCTGCACAAATAGTTGAATAGAAACAGTGAAATAAAGTAAATTCATAGCTGTGTATGTATTTTTAAAAATCTATGGTTTTATTCCATAACATTTAAATGTATACCCTTTAAAATTTTGTGTGACGTGATATTTTCATTTGTTCCTAGGTGTGCCGTTGTTTAAAAAGGTTGAAAAACACTGGTCTAGTAGAATGGGGCACAATACTTGCTTTAAACAAGAATAATATTTTCTATTTCAGTTTTTCATTCTTTTTTATCATTCATCTTTTCACTGTTTCTACCTCCTACAGCAGAGAGTTATCTCCAAATAGCTCAGCTTTGAATCACTGTATTTATTTGTTCCTATGGTCGTATACAACGCACCAGTCCGAGGATACTGGAGTGATCTCCTGCACTTCTTCTTGTTCTTCTTCTTCGTGATCTTCTTCTTTATGTGACGTGTCTCTCAGGATGTAAGCGATCAAGGCTCTCCACAATTTCTTATCCTTTGTAGCTCTTAACAAATTCCGTCTTTTTGTTATTTCTCCTAACCCCTGTTTCTCAGGCTCGTCAAGTTTGTGATACATTGTTTCTTCTATCCCTCTTGCCCTTAATCTGTCCTGCTAATTCTGGATATGACTATAAACTACATCCAACAACAAGGCCTCTGATTGGGAGATTGCAGCTTTTGAGGAGCGTGGAACCACCTCTTAATTGTGGTTGTTCCCATGTCCACCCTGACCAGTGGTGGTAGCACTTGTTAAGGCCCCAGCTATGGGTAAATAGTGAAAATATAAAAATACATTTTCATAATAAAAATACCAGCAACAGATTTTTATATTTAAAAAAATAATACCAACAATTCTTATTTATAGTATATATTTAGTTGAATCCATAAAATTGTGTTCAGATATTTAGATTTCGGCATTAAATAATTTAGATGACAGAGAATTTATGTTTGGTATCGGGTACCAATCAGGTTTTGTTATTGCATTTAGTAACCTGTAGTTACATACGGGTCTGTCAGTACCGTTGGGTTTAGGTGCCATATGTAGGGTTGCACTCCATTCTGATTTTGAAGGGAAAATTATTCCAGTTTTCTGAAGTTTCCGAAATTCTTCCAACGCTATTTTGTATTTTTGAGGCGATAATTGTCTAGTTTTTGAGAAGGAAGGAAGATTACTTCCAGTTTCAATCCTGTGGAATACCTTGGGTTTGATAGCGTTGATATTTCGATGTGGAGAGATTATATTTGGATGTTTCTTTGCGAGATTTTTGACTGTCATGTCTGTAGGATTGTCTGGATAAACATCAATGTTCATTATCGTAGAAGATAATTGTGCTTTAGATTGTCTATTTGTTGTCGGATCTGTTAGTTTACTATTAGTACAATCAACCAATAGTTCAAAGTGGCTCAAGAAGTCATAACCTAGGAGAGCTTTGGTCTTTTCTGTAACAAGAAAGGTCCAAGTAAAGTCTCTTCTGACATTATTTAATGGTAATGTGATTACTGCTTGGTCAGAGCATTCTATTTTTACTCCGTTAGCTGCTACAAAAGAGATATTGGTTGGGTGGATGGTGACACCGTTTAGAAATTGTTTTGGTATTACTGCTACAGCTGCTCCTGTGTCTACAACAAAATTCACTTTGTTAGCTCCTAACCGTGCGGCTACTTCAAGAAGCGGCGAACATGCGGAAGCTATCATATTACGCCGAACTAGTTTTCCGGATTTATATCTGATGCAGATGAATTGGGTCTTGAACTGGGTTGTATTTGCACGTTTTTCTTATTACGCCATTTGCACCAGGGTTTGAAAAATTTTGCACATTCAGCAAAGTAAATGTGTGCTCAACAAATTTTGGGCTTCTGATCCCTGTGAAACGGAGAGAGCTTTTTTTTTAAGCTTATCACCCCAAGCAAGGCCGGAAGCCACTAGCATGCAAGGGGTTTACAGAAGGTTTGGGGGAAGAGCAGATAGGAGTGGTAAAGGAGAGGATGTGGAGAAAGATAGTGGATCGATCAAGGCAAGGGGGTTACAGAAGATTTGGAGCGAGAGCAGATAGGAATGAAAGGTGAAAGGATGTGGAGAAGGGAAGTGGATAGATCAAGGCAACTGGAGATGTCGATTGACGTTACACTTAAATAGTTGGAGATTGTATTTGTCGGGGAAACAGGAATAAGGAAGGGAGTTCCACAGGCGAGATGTGCGAGACATGAAGCTATTGGAGTAGAAGAGACGTCTACATCTAACAGTTTCAACGGTGAAGGGGTGGGAACGGGATGCCAGCCTCACCAAGTGAATTTTTCTTCGTTATATTCTGGTATCTTTGCGGTTATCGATGGCTTTCTCTAGACACTTGCTGGATATGTGTTGTTTCTTGTCTCTTATAGTACAGAAGAAGATCATCGGACATTTTTCCTAACCGATCTATTTCCAGATCTGTTTGCGCGGCTATCACTGGTTTTATAGAAGGCGGCAACGCTTGTATAAATTTATGTCGGACAATATCTTCATTTACTCCTATGCGACTGGCTAGCGACATCAGTTCGTTTAAGTAAGTCGAAGGTCGTCCTGATATTGCTGAAGATGACATCAGTTTGTCGAGCATCTCTGGTTTCGACTTTTCATATGCATTGATTACGGCTTCCTTCAAGGTATCGTAGTCTTTTGAGTGTAATATATTTGTCGTTATTCTTCCTACTATTTCTGGAGGAAGAGCTGCCAAAGCGTGGTTGAATTTTTGTCTTGCTTGTTTTATGTTTGCAATGCTGAACTGTGCTTCCGTTATAGCGAACCAGGCGATTACATTGGATTCAATAAATACGGGTCTTTTGATGGTCACAGCTTCTATGGATGGATTCTGGTTGATGATCATTTGTTCTGTATCGTTTCCTTTTTCTGCCATTGTTCTTATAGTTGAAATTTTTTTTTCTTTTTTTGACGTCGGGGTTCACCAATTTATAGTGGGTTATCAGTTATAGTGAAGTGTATAAGTGTTAAAACAGATTAGTTTGATTTGGCCTTGTTAGATAGCCCACCATAAGAGGGGTATAAAACAAGAAAATCAAATTGTAAAGTGAAACAACAAATTTATATACATATAAATCCATTAAGGTCTCTACAAATGAAATTAATGTATTTTGGTTGATACAAGGTCGTCAAAATGTTCGTAGTAGTCCTTGCAAGAATGAGTTTATGTGTATGTAGGCAGGAAAGTATGTGTATATGTATGTATGTATGTATGTATGAGCGTTATCGAATGGTAGGAATGTCTTTGAAGTAATCGCTCAGTCTTGAAATGTTCCGTCCGTTTATCAAATATAAAAGCAGTGAGGGAGAAAGGTTGAGATTATAATAAAGATCGCTTGACGTTTGTCAAGGGACGTGTTAATACGCTCGTTTCCTTCTCTCCCGGATATGATTCGGGCCTTTCCCTTGGACGATGAAAAAAAATCACGTAGGCTCGCGAAAAGGTCCGTAAAAGAATTTGTTTCTAATAATTGAAGATTATTTGAATTTTGTTTTTAAATGTTTCCTAGTTTTCTATTGGCCGAAAAACATTTCGCATCAAGGTGTAAAATTTCACGAGTTTTGTTTTGGATTCGCTTTTGCGTGTGTGTTAAGCAAAGTTTGTAAATTCGAGTCTTTTTAATTTCTAAGAAAATCAATGAGTCAGTGCTTAGCATTTGAATTTTAAATCTAGATCTTGTTTTGTTCACCACAAGCTATGCACCCTAGTAAAACCAACTGTACTTTGTACCCATTTACCTGTTTGCCCTTCTTCCGTAAATTTGGTTTCGATTGTTCCATGTATGGCTATTATAAAGAGTGTGACAGACGGACAGATGGATTAACGGAAGTCACAGAATTTTATATATAGATTGAGGACACAAATTTATTGTATAGTTATATGTGTGTGTAGTCTATACAATCAAACGTGCGAAAGAAGATGATGAGCTTTGATAAACACAACGCAACTGTGTAGATGGGACCTGGTCTCTGGTTATGTTGTGGTAGGATCCACCTAATTTGCATAGTGGAGTACCGACGATATAAATATGGTTGGTACCGGGAAGACAGGGGAGGCAAATCAAGAGATCCAACTGTGAAAACTGGTCGAATTCAAGAAAAGTCAGTCTATTACTAAGAAAGCTAGGTACAGCAGAACATAGCAAATTTGTAGATTTTATTCTACCGAGAAAAACAACTGATCTGGAATTCTCGGAAACAGTGAAATTGCTAAAAGAGCTGTTTGGAGCAAATATGTCGCTTTGGCATAAGCGATGGTTATGCATGAATGTCTCTAAATCCGACGATCAGGATTACTTAACATATGCATCTATAGTGAATAGACATTGTGACAATTTCAGATTGGCAGAGATTACGGTTGAAGAATTCAAGTGTTTAATTTTTGCTCAAGGACTGGTATCCAGTAAGAGTGCCGAAATAAGACGTAGAGTTTTGTCTAAACTCGAATCTGAACAAATCCTTATCCTGCAAAATTTAGCAGAGGAGTGTCAACGGGCCGTAAAGTTAAAGAAAGAGTCTCAAAAAATCGAAGAAGCTGGCATTGCTTATATTAAAAAAATAAAAAAACAGTCAAATTACCCATCAGCAAAAAATTGGAGTAAAAATTCGGCGTATTTTAAGAATAGACAAGAAAAATAAAATAAAAAGGTCCCACCATATAATTGCAGACGTTGTAACGAAAGACACTGGGAGGTAAATTGCCCATATAGAAATAAGAAATGTTTCGTGTGCCAAAAGAATGGTCACAAAGGATCGTGTTGTAAAACGAAAAAATTCAATAGCCGAATTAGACAAACAAATTCGAATATCAAATCAGATAGAGATTTGAGGAAATATGTGACGACTGAAATATTTAAAAAGAATATCAAATTTCAACTCGATTCGGGGTCAGATTTAACAATAATGGACTATAAAACATGGAAAATTTTAAAAAGGCCTACAATAATGAAGTCAACGAAACTCGCTCGAACGGTAACTGGAAAGGAAATTAACTTCGAAGGCGAGGTTGTACTTCCCATGAAATTGAACGCGATCGTTAAAAAAATAAAAGTTTTCATTCTGAAAAATGGAGAAAACTTGATCGGTACAGATTTTATTGAAACATTCGAATTGTGGGATAAACCGTTAAACTCATTCTGCAGAAAAGTAGAAAGTAATACGCAAACAAGACAGGACATTAAAGATGAATTGAAGAAAAAGTTTCCGGAAACCTTCCCACCTGGTCTTGGAAGATGTAACAAGTTTGAAGCTAAATTTGAATTAAAGGAAAATACTATGCCAATTTTTAAAAAGAAACGTAACGTGCCTTTCGCAAGTGTAGAGAAAGTTAACGAAGAACTTGATAGGTTGGAAAAAATGGGAATTATTTCAAAAGTAGAATCTAATTCATGGGCTGCACCGATTGTGTGCATAAAAAAGAAATCAAACCAAATCAGAGTCTGTGTTGATTTTTCGACAGGGTTGAACTCGGTAATTAAGGACTACCATTACCCGTTACCGAGTCCGGAGGAGATTTTTAACAAGCTAAATAGCGGAGTGATTTTTTCAAAAATCGACTTATCAGATGCCTATCTCCAAATTCCCGTCGAAGAGAAATGTTCGAAGTTACTAGGGATAAACACGCATAGAGGTTTATTCAAGTACAACAGGCTTCCTTTTGGTATTAAAGTGGCACCAGCCATTTTTCAACAAGCTATGGACGTCATGTTGAATGATTTAGACTACTTAGATGACATCATAGTAAGGAGTGCAAACATCGACGAACATCGAGAGCACCTCAATCAAGGATTTAAAAAGATTCAGGACTTTGGATTTAAAGTCAAAGAATCAAAGTGCGAATTTGGTTTGGAGGAAATTAAATATTTAGGTCACATAATAAAAAAAAATGGTAGATTTCCAGATCCGGAAAGGTCCATTGCGATTAGAGACATGCCGACGCCCACTAATGTGGCGACACTACAGAGTTTTCTGGGGCTCGCAAACTATTATCAAGCATTCATTAAAGGAATGTACAATCTAAGAGCTCCGTTGAATGAACTACTAAAAAAAGACAAGGCATGGGAATGGACGGTAGAATGTCAGAAAGCCTTTGATGAAATAAAGAAAATGCTTACGTCCGACCTCTTTTTAACCCATTACAATCCAAAACTTGATATTGTAGTGGCAAGTGACGCTAGTTCATACGGGGTAGGAGCGTGTATTCAACACATAATGCCAGATGGTTCTAGAAAACCAATTGCACATGCTTCGAGAGCATTACTTCCAGGAGAACGAAGTTACTCACAGATAGAAAAAGGGGCGCTGAGTATCATTTTTGCCATAACAAAATTTCATAGATACATCTACGGCAGACATTTCATGTTAGAAACGGATCATAAACCTCTGATCACTATTTTTGGTTCAAAGACAGGGTTACCCGTTTATACGGCAAATCGACTGTTAAGATGGGGAACCATTCTTCTCAATTATGATTTTCACATAAAGCACCTATCATCCAAAAATATAATTCATACGGATACTTTATCAAGACTCATACCGAGTCAAGAAGAAAGATTCCAAGAATCAATTATTGCAAATATCAGAGCAGATTATGAGGTGAAAAGCATGGTAAACAACATTGTAAGAGAGCTACCGGTTACATCAAAGGAAATCAAAAAAGAAGCTGAAAGCAATGGTAGCAAATGACCAAAAAGTGCAGGAGATTTATTCAATATGTGACGGAATTTTATTATATGGTGAGAGAGTAGTAGTACCAAAAAAGTTGCAGAAAAGAATCTTACGGGACTTTCATATGGGTCACCCGGGGATTAATAGAACAAAAAGCTTAATGCGAAGCTTTGTATATTGGAAAGGAATGGATGTGGATATCGAAAACATGGTTCATCGATGTAAAGGGTGTGCGTTAGCAGCTAAGGCACCACCTATAGTACACAAACCATGGCCCAAGACGGATCATCCGTGGACAAGATTACACATTGATTTCGCTGGTCCAGTAGAAGATTATTACTACTTAATAGTGGTAGATAGTTTTACAAAATGGCCGGAAGTACTACGCTGCAAAAAGCCTACGTCCAATATCACAACAACTTTTTTGCATGAACTATTTGCACGGTTCGGTGTGCCAGAGTGTATTGTGAGTGACAATGGTACACAATTCACTTCTGAAGAATTTAAGGAATTTTGTGAGTTATATCAAATTAACCACATAACGACGCCGCCGTATCATCCGAGATCCAATGGACTCGCAGAAAGATTTGTCGATACGTTAAAGCGCGCTCTGAAGAAAGCCTCAGGAGTTCCAATGGAAAAGGCGCTTCAGCAATTCCTACAAGTATACAGAATCACGCCAAACCAGAGAACACAATCAAACATGGCACCAGCTGAACTAATGTTCGCTAGGAAAATTAAGTCAGTGTTTGACAAGCTTTTGCCAGGAAAAAATAGAGTAAAGAATACTATGTATACAGCTAGAAAAAGATACACCGCCGGAGAGAAGGTGTTTTTCAAGTGCTACAGAAACAACGTTGAGTTCTGGGAGCGAGGCATAGTGGACAAGAGAATCGGTGACCTGATTTACATAATTAAAGGGCCGAAGAATACTCATAAAAGGCATCAGAACCAACTTAAAAAATGTTACGTTCTAGAGCATGAAGAAAGTATACCGGATGAGGAGGAAGATCCCATTGATGTAATGTATGATATTTTTCAAGTAGAACCTCCGCAGAATACTCCTGAACCGAGAAGATCCGGTAGGAAACGAAAGTTCACGGACCCATTGGACGTGAATCCCAAACGGAAAAGATATTAAAATTAAGCGGATTGACATATACAAAAATTAAGCGGATTGACATATACAAGGCTTGGGAGGGGGGTGTTGTGGTAGGATCCACCTAATTTGCATAGTGGAGTACCGACGATATAAATATGGTTGGTACCGGGAAGACAGGGAGGCGAATCAAGAGATTCAACTAGAGACTCTGCCCGACTGCGACTTAGTCAACACATTCTCCAGGAACGGTCTTCCCAGGAATATACAAAAGACTATATGTAAATATTGTGTACACTTTCTTCTTTCAATACATTTTGTTCTAAGTACATTTTATGTTGCATGCATTAGTCAAGTTTCAACAGGTTAAAAAAAATAACGAGTCTACTATAAACTTTTGTACAGACCTTATACTTCTTTCGATGATATCTCGACACTTACTGACATGGATTCACTGATCACTCATTCTCTTTTTTTCTTTCCTTCTCTTATTTTTCAGTTATTTTCTGAATTCCCGGAAGAGATGAGAGGCGAAATATCTATGCATCTTTACAAAGAGATACTATCATTGCCTTTGTTTGAGGGTGTAAACCAGGGTTGTTTGAAAGCCATCTCGTTACAGATTCGTCGTTCTTTCTGCGTTCCGGGTGAATATCTTATTCATCGAGGAGACGCAGTTAGTTATTTGTATTTCATACTTTCAGGTTCTTTAGAGATCTTGAAAGACGACAAGGTTATTGCCCTTCTAGGTAAGATCTACCAATAAGTTTCATTTATTTTTGCAAGAATATTATTATTATTATTATTATTATCATGTTACGAAGACCAGGTAGAATTTACTGTCCTGGGTATGACGATAAGCTACATCCGCGTCCAGGGTAAGACGATAAACTACGTCCAACAGCAGGGCTTCTGATCAGGAGGCTTTGAGGAGCCTGGAACCTCCTCTTAATTGCTGGTGTTCCTAGGTCCACCCTGACCCGGGGTGGTAGCACCTGTTAGGGTCCCAGCTATGGGCAAATAGTTAACCCCCAAAGTGAGGTCAAAACACCATGAAAGTGTAAAAATAGGTTTTAATACCAGAAATACTTTGTAAAATAATTATTACCAGCAATACATTTTTGAAAAACAAACATTACTAGCAATACATTTTAGGTATATCCTCTGTCTCCTCACTAAGACAAGATATGACACAAGGTCTTTTTTAGGTGGGCACACGAGTGCGTACACCCGAGCAAGGAACAAAAATTGCCCGCAGCCCCCACAACCGTTGGTTGCGCTGGCCTCGGTGCTAGCACCGATCCCTCTCTCTGGTGCAATGAGAGCAGCAATACATTATTGAAAAATAAATACTACCAGCAATACATTTTTTGACAAAAATATTACCATTGAAGGAAAAGTCTTACCAGAAATAGATTTTTGGAAAAAAATATTACCAACAATGAAAATTCTTGTCGGTATTAAATAACCCATTGATGTTGATATGCCGTAAAACAAAACAAAACAAAACAAACAAGGTAGAATTTAAGAAACAAATACATACCTTTCTTGTATACACCATTTACATTTGTACTATTATCCTCATCTTTCTTGTTCTTAAGACAACATTTCGGCCGTTGTATCCTCCAGCCTTCATCAAGTGTATATCGATCCGGAAATTCTGAACTGAATCATTTAAATATTATGTACTGCTTATTTATGCTATTAACATTGGGACTATTCTCCTCATCTTAGTTGTTGTTATCGCAATATTTCGACAGTTATACCCTCCGGTCTTCATCAGGAGTATATTGAACAATGTAACCTACATGGAATTCTGAACTATATTTAATCTACAGGAGCAGATAGTTTTCGTTCCACAGCTTAAGACTAGCAATATCTCTAGTTCTTATTTTTAGTACTGCTCAGTTATTGCTCTCCCCGTTTCCATTGAGAGCACGTAAATACTGTTCCAAGGCCCATGTCTAGATATATCTCGTCTAGATCTTACTTTTGGTATTGCTCAGTTATTGCTCGCCCTGTTTCCACTGGGTCTACGTACACACTGTTCTCCTGTTCATGTCTAGGGATATCTCGTCTAGTTCCTATTTTTAGTACAGTTCAGTTATTGCTCGCCCCATTTCCACCGAGTCCACGTACACACCGTTCCACTGCCCATGTCTAGGGATATCTCGTCTAGTTCCTATTTTTAGTACTGTTCAGTTATTGCTCGCCCCATTTCCACCGAGTCCACGTACACACCGTTCCACTGCCCATGTCTAGGGATATCTCGTCTAGTTCCTATTTTTAGTACTGTTCAGTTATTGCTCGCCCCATTTCCACCGAGTCCACGTACACACCGTTCCACTGCCCATGTCTAGGGATATCTCGTCTAGTTCCTATTTTTAGTACTGTTCAGTTATTGCTCGCCCCATTTCCACCGAGTCCACGTACACACCGTTCCACTGCCCATGTCTAGGGATATCTCGTCTAGTTCCTATTTTTAGTACTGTTCAGTTATTGCTCGCCCCATTTCCACCGAGTCCACGTACACACCGTTCCACTGCCCATGTCTAGGGATATCTCGTCTAGTTCCTATTTTTAGTACTGTTCAGTTATTGCTCGCCCCATTTCCACCGAGTCCACGTACACACTGTTCCACTGCCCATGTCTAGGGATATCTCGTCTAGTTCCTATTTTTAGTACTGTTCAGTTATTGCTCGCCCCATTTCCACCGAGTCCACGTACACACCGTTCCACTGCCCATGTCTAGGGATATCTCGTCTAGTTCCTATTTTTAGTACTGTTCAGTTATTGCTCGCCCCATTTCCACCGAGTCCACGTACACACCGTTCCACTGCCCATGTCTAGGGATATCTCGTCTAGTTCCTATTTTTAGTACTGTTCAGTTATTGCTCGCCCCATTTCCACCGAGTCCACGTACACACCGTTCCACTGCCCATGTCTAGGGATATCTCGTCTAGTTCCTATTTTTAGTACTGTTCAGTTATTGCTCGCCCCATTTCCACCGAGTCCACGTACACACCGTTCCACTGCCCATGTCTAGGGATATCTCGTCTAGTTCCTATTTTTAGTACTGTTCAGTTATTGCTCGCCCCATTTCCACCGAGTCCACGTACACACCGTTCCACTGCCCATGTCTAGGGATATCTCGTCTAGTTCCTATTTTTAGTACTGTTCAGTTATTGCTCGCCCCATTTCCACCGAGTCCACGTACACACCGTTCCACTGCCCATGTCTAGGGATATCTCGTCTAGTTCCTATTTTTAGTACTGTTCAGTTATTGCTCGCCCCATTTCCACCGAGTCCACGTACACACCGTTCCACTGCCCATGTCTAGGGATATCTCGTCTAGTTCCTATTTTTAGTACTGTTCAGTTATTGCTCGCCCCATTTCCACCGAGTCCACGTACACACCGTTCCACTGCCCATGTCTAGGGATATCTCGTCTAGTTCCTATTTTTAGTACTGTTCAGTTATTGCTCGCCCCATTTCCACCGAGTCCACGTACACACCGTTCCACTGCCCATGTCTAGGGATATCTCGTCTAGTTCCTATTTTTAGTACTGTTCAGTTATTGCTCGCCCCATTTCCACCGAGTCCACGTACACACCGTTCCACTGCCCATGTCTAGGGATATCTCGTCTAGTTCCTATTTTTAGTACTGTTCAGTTATTGCTCGCCCCATTTCCACCGAGTCCACGTACACACTGTTCCACTGCCCATGTCTAGGGATATCTCGTCTAGTTCCTATTTTTAGTACTGTTCAGTTATTGCTCGCCCCATTTCCACCGAGTCCACGTACACACCGTTCCACTGCCCATGTCTAGGGATATCTCGTCTAGTTCCTATTTTTAGTACTGTTCAGTTATTGCTCGCCCCATTTCCACCGAGTCCACGTACACACCGTTCCACTGCCCATGTCTAGGGATATCTCGTCTAGTTCCTATTTTTAGTACTGTTCAGTTATTGCTCGCCCCATTTCCACCGAGTCCACGTACACACCGTTCCACTGCCCATGTCTAGGGATATCTCGTCTAGTTCCTATTTTTAGTACTGTTCAGTTATTGCTCGCCCCATTTCCACCGAGTCCACGTACACACCGTTCCACTGCCCATGTCTAGGGATATCTCGTCTAGTTCCTATTTTTAGTACTGTTCAGTTATTGCTCGCCCCATTTCCACCGAGTCCACGTACACACCGTTCCACTGCCCATGTCTAGGGATATCTCGTCTAGTTCCTATTTTTAGTACTGTTCAGTTATTGCTCGCCCCATTTCCACCGAGTCCACGTACACACCGTTCCACTGCCCATGTCTAGGGATATCTCGTCTAGTTCCTATTTTTAGTACTGTTCAGTTATTGCTCGCCCCATTTCCACCGAGTCCACGTACACACCGTTCCACTGCCCATGTCTAGGGATATCTCGTCTAGTTCCTATTTTTAGTACTGTTCAGTTATTGCTCGCCCCATTTCCACCGAGTCCACGTACACACCGTTCCACTGCCCATGTCTAGGGATATCTCGTCTAGTTCCTATTTTTAGTACTGTTCAGTTATTGCTCGCCCCATTTCCACCGAGTCCACGTACACACTGTTCCACTGCCCATGTCTAGGGATATCTCGTCTAGTTCCTATTTTTAGTACTGTTCAGTTATTGCTCGCCCCATTTCCACCGAGTCCACGTACACACCGTTCCACTGCCCATGTCTAGGGATATCTCGTCTAGTTCCTATTTTTAGTACTGTTCAGTTATTGCTCGCCCCATTTCCACCGAGTCCACGTACACACCGTTCCACTGCCCATGTCTAGGGATATCTCGTCTAGTTCCTATTTTTAGTACTGTTCAGTTATTGCTCGCCCCATTTCCACCGAGTCCACGTACACACCGTTCCACTGCCCATGTCTAGGGATATCTCGTCTAGTTCCTATTTTTAGTACTGTTCAGTTATTGCTCGCCCCATTTCCACCGAGTCCACGTACACACCGTTCCACTGCCCATGTCTAGGGATATCTCGTCTAGTTCCTATTTTTAGTACTGTTCAGTTATTGCTCGCCCCATTTCCACCGAGTCCACGTACACACCGTTCCACTGCCCATGTCTAGGGATATCTCGTCTAGTTCCTATTTTTAGTACTGTTCAGTTATTGCTCGCCCCATTTCCACCGAGTCCACGTACACACCGTTCCACTGCCCATGTCTAGGGATATCTCGTCTAGTTCCTATTTTTAGTACTGTTCAGTTATTGCTCGCCCCATTTCCACCGAGTCCACGTACACACTGTTCCACTGCCCATGTCTAGGGATATCTCGTCTAGTTCCTATTTTTAGTACTGTTCAGTTATTGCTCGCCCCATTTCCACCGAGTCCACGTACACACCGTTCCACTGCCCATGTCTAGGGATATCTCGTCTAGTTCCTATTTTTAGTACTGTTCAGTTATTGCTCGCCCCATTTCCACCGAGTCCACGTACACACCGTTCCACTGCCCATGTCTAGGGATATCTCGTCTAGTTCCTATTTTTAGTACTGTTCAGTTATTGCTCGCCCCATTTCCACCGAGTCCACGTACACACCGTTCCACTGCCCATGTCTAGGGATATCTCGTCTAGTTCCTATTTTTAGTACTGTTCAGTTATTGCTCGCCCCATTTCCACCGAGTCCACGTACACACCGTTCCACTGCCCATGTCTAGGGATATCTCGTCTAGTTCCTATTTTTAGTACTGTTCAGTTATTGCTCGCCCCATTTCCACCGAGTCCACGTACACACTGTTCCACTGCCCATGTCTAGGGATATCTCGTCTAGTTCCTATTTTTAGTACTGTTCAGTTATTGCTCGCCCCATTTCCACCGAGTCCACGTACACACCGTTCCACTGCCCATGTCTAGGGATATCTCGTCTAGTTCCTATTTTTAGTACTGTTCAGTTATTGCTCGCCCCATTTCCACCGAGTCCACGTACACACCGTTCCACTGCCCATGTCTAGGGATATCTCGTCTAGTTCCTATTTTTAGTACTGCTCAGTTATTGCTCGCCCCATTTCCACCGAGTCCACGTACACATTGTTCCACTGTCCATGTCTAGGGACATCTCATCCAGTTCTTATTATAATACTGCTCAGTTATTGCTCGCCCCGTTTCCACTCAGTCCGTGTACACACTGCCCGTCTCGAGAACTTAAGGCTCAATTTCTGTCTCGCAAAATTCAGGGCGAGCTATAACTGTGCAGTACTAAACCTAAGAACTTGACGAGATATACCTAGACGTGGACTCTGGAATGGGAACAATCTACAACGTAGATTAAATAAAAGGTTTAGTTCAGAATTCCCTGTATGTTACCCGGATCGATACATACCTGATGAAGGTCGGAGGGCACAACGTCTGAAACGTTGTGATAATAACAACAAAATTGAGGAAAATAATCCGAATGTAAATAGTGTAAATGATTATAACTCCTCATCTTAGAAATTCAGACAAAAAAAGTAAAAACTTCCGTTTCTCTAATAATCACATATGCAGTGTTACAAACTCTAGTGTATAAAAGATTGATTTAATATATTATTATTACCCACAGACTGTACGGCTACTCTCCTCCCGCGTTAAGCCGTAACTATCTTTGGCTTAACAAATTATTTCTGATGGTTAAATCTTGGATTTTACAAGTTATTGAGTACAGACAGAGTACTGACTAATATTGAAACAAATCGTAGATTAACTATGATTTGTTTCAATATTATCCAGTACTCTGTATGTAATATTCAAAATAATTGGGGGACCAAAAAACCACTCAAGCTATAGATTTATCTTTCTCTCTGGATTTCTAAGATGAAGAGTTATAATTATTTACATTATTTACATTCGGACTATTGTTCTCATATCACAACGTTTCGGCCTTTGTACCCCGACCATCATCAGGTATATATCGATCTGGGTAATCTACAGGGAATTCTGTATTGAACCCTTTATTTAATCTACGGAGGTAGACTCTTCTCGTTCCACTGCTCATTTCTAGGGATATCTCGTCTTCTTATTTTCAGTTACTACTCGCCCTGTTTCCACTCAGTCCAAGTACACAATGCCCGCCCCAGGGATTGAACTTACAATCACTATAGCACCAAATTTAGGGCGAGCAATAACAAAGAGAATTTTGCAGGTGTAGATGTTTCTGCAACAAAGAGAGTTTTGTAGATTTTGTATAGATTTTTATATATTTGATATCTTTCTTCTCTTTCCACCAGGAAAAGGTGATTTATTTGGAATTGATCTGCAATATGACGAGCCAGTGTTACCGTCAAGTTTCAGTGTGAAATCCTTGACGTACTGCGAACTTCAAGGCATTAATACTTTAGGTTTCATCAACGTATTATCATTATATCCTACTGTAGCAGAAGTACTTTCAGAATCTGTTCAACGTGAATTGACATTTAACCTTAAAGATGGCGAAGATACAGGCTTAACTGACGTAAGTAACAGACAAAATAATTTTTCCTTCTCCTTTTAATTCTTTCATTATTTCTTTTTTGTTCTTTCTTATTCCTTGTGTCTAACTTTCTTTATCATTCTTTGCTTTTTCTTTCCTTTATTATCACGTTTTTTTCTTTTATCATTCTCGTTTCCTTTTCAACTTCTTTTTCTTCTTTTTTCTTTTTCTCTTTTCTTCTCTTCTTTCTTGTTTTTTTTCTTGTATGTTTGTTTCTTATTCCATTAGATTTTCTTTGTTTTTCTAGTTTCTTGTCTTCGTTTCTTTTTGTTTTCCTTTCTTTTTATTTTTAGACTTTCTTCTTTCAATGCTTCTTTCTTTCATTTTCTTTTTGTTCTCTCTTTATCTCTTTATTTTGCTCTCATTTCTTTTTTACCTTTCTTTCTTTCTGTCTTTTATCTTTCCTCTTTGCTCTCTTTTTATTTTTCTTCCTTTCTCTCTTCTCTTTCTTCATTTTATTTTTTCTTTCTCTTTCTTTTATTTCTCCTTGCCTTTTCTTTCTTTCCTTTTATTCCTTTCTCTATTTTATTTTTCTTTCTATCTTTATTTCTTTCTCACTTTCTTTTATTTTCTTTCTCTCTTTTCTTCTTTCTTTTCCCCACTCCTTTCTTTCTTACTTTCTTATTTATCGTCTTGTTCTCTTTAAGGAGCCGGGTGCCAGAGATGCAACGAATTTAGCCGACTATAAAAGGTCAAATATTCCAAGTTATTTGCTGTCAGAATCTGAATCAAAGTAAATATCTTTTACTTAATATTACTAACTTATTTATTCAAACATATTATCGATGTTTTTTTTTCTGTTTCATTAAAACAACATTTATTGCAATTTTTTTTTCATTTTTCATTCCCAAAAGTATCTAATGTCCGAATTTCCTAAACCATTGCCAAAATGATTAACTTTTGACAAGATTTTCTTTTTTTATCTCTAATGACATGGATCGGAAATTATTCTGATCCTGTTGCTTAATATGCATCGGATATAAAAATAACTTGAGCCTGCATGTAGAGTAAGTGGCCATGGTTAAATGTAAAATTACATGAAAGATCTGCCCAACAAATAGAATTGACAAAGTTTGCAATAACAAGAAAAGAAAAGAACAGGGCAAAAATAATATAAAGCAAGGCAAATTAACAGTAATAAGGCAATATATGCAAGGCAAATTAACAGTAATAAGGCAAACAAATAGTAATATGGCAGCAATTTAATAAACTAAGAATTGGAGTTGACACACAAAAGCAAGTTCTACTTCAAGACAAGACAGACTGGGACTGAGTCAGATGAAAACGAGAACCGGCTTATTTTATTGTTTTGGAAAAAAAACAGCATGCATCTGCGTGCTTCTGCCTATAAATTGGGGAGGGGAAAGTATTTTTCAGTTATTCCAATAAAGATTGGAACCAACAACTGCAACTAAAACAATAATATAACTCTTCAGTTCTGGCGATAGATATCATCCTGGTCACGGGCACCAGATAGGTATCTCTTATAACTTTGATATCCTGGTTGTAGCTATCAAAAAGTAACACTATACGCCGTGTCTTTTTATACTAGTTTCAAGTACAGGATTGATGTTTACGACACCAATTTTAACACTACAGATAACAGATGGGCTCATGTTCTGTTCACTGATGCCCTGGATAGAAAATTTCTCCACTCACATTATGTTTAGAAGATCTAAAGAAGTACCAAGTCCAGAATTGAAACATTAGAAGTTTAAGTCAGCTATATGTTATACAAAGCTAAAGTTGATATTCCTGAGATTGTTAGGAGTCTTGAAATAATGACGACTAGAATGTCTTTCACAAAATAATAATATGCAGTTTATTTTAAATGTTGAGTATATAGGTGTTTCAAACTATATTTTCCTTTCCTCCTCTAAGTCTCGGCTGTTCTACGCGGGTGTCTGAAATTTGAATCAGTCATTTGCAACTGTGAGCCAGATCCGGCGATACATATCCTGGTCACGGGCACCAAATATAGTTAAGCATCTCTTATAACTTTAATATCCTGGTTGTGGCTTTCAAAAGTAACACTATACGTTGTGTCTTTTTATAGTAGTTTCAAGTGGAGAGAAACTTTGGCATTTTTATTATTATTATTATCTTTCACCCAATACAAGGCTCAAGGATCACTCAAGGTAGAGAGTTACTAATTGAGGCTGTTATCGAAGAATCAAAGCAGCCAAACGTTGCTGTATGTCAGAAATATGCCTGGCAGATGGCCTAGACACCGAGACATGCTAGGGAGGGATAAAGGAACCATTGGGAGAAGGGGGTAACAAAGGCCGTCTGAAGGTGAGTTAACATCCACTACTCCATTTGGCTTTACTGTTTTTTACTGCCTGTGTGTGTTCTCTCGCTTTGGCAGCTTAGGCAGAACTAATTTAATCAGCTCACATTGTTTATACAGGTATACCTCACCTTACATCGTTAATTGGTTCTAGAGGTCACGACTTAGGTCGAAAAACGACTTAAGTCGAAATAGTCACACTATTAACCGCAAATAAGCACTCCCCATTGCCTAATACAGTATTTATGATATGTACGTACAATATTCTAAATAAAATAATTAATTTCCTCCTTATCTTCCAACAATATAGCCTTACGCTTAGCATTACCAGTTGCACTGGGACTTTTCTTCGAAGCCATGGGCAAAAATGTATTCTAAATCACAATTGAAATGTAATTGAAAGAACGTCAATGGCAGAGCACAAATGTAAACAAGTTTGAATTTAAAATCGGTGTTGGAACTGAAAACAACGCACGAGTAACGCCTGTCAGCAGGAATTTGAAGTAAGACCTTTTGCTGAACATACTTTATTATGCTATTTATATATATATATATATATATATATATATATATATATATATATATATATATATATATATATTGAGGGGTCTCCCCTTTTTACACAAATAGACTCACACGAGGTATACATATACTACTACCAGTGAATACCCGGACAGTCTGTAATAGAGGAGGGTAGCATAAGCGTCACAGTTAGTGAGCACCTAGACTCAGTAAGGAGTCATACCGCGATACTTCAATACCAAGATTGTATATATATTATTGCTACTAACCCGCATTCCTGGATCTACTAACCCGTATTACCAGTTTGTATTATTACGTTAATACATTTATTTTCCTTATCCATTCCTGGCGTTTGTTATTCATTGATATCGGATTCATCCCGGAATCCAAAACAAACTTGAGTAAAATGATTTAAGGCGAGTTTTATTTTTCCAGATAATATTTTTAAAAAAACAATGTATCTTCAGGAATGACTTAACGTGAAACGACTTAAGCTGAGGTATCACTGTATAGGAACCCAACATGCTGGCCCCTCACCAGGGATACTTGATCATTAATTTCAAAATCACATCACCTTTAGCCATTTTTTTTTTTTTGATGGCCAAATTTTCTAAAAAATGTTCTTCTTATAAGCACACTGGGGAATATGTTGGTATTTTTAAAATAAAAATAAAAAAAAGCAGATGTTTTCTTGAAAAGCTTTTTTTCTCCAAAGAAACCACAATAAACCAATGGTTTATTGTATGTAAACAACTTAGTCTCAAGGACTTTGAGAGTTAATTTTTTAATTTTGACCAAGAAAGTAATTAATTACCTGTCTTCATTTCCTCCCAATATGATGAGTTTAGATGGTGGGTAGAGGACCAACCACTTCCTTACACTTATGAGATAAAAATGAAAAAAAAATTGTCAAAAATTAAAAATGACAGCGTGTCATTAAGAAATTCAAACAACTTATGACTATGAAGTATGAACAAGCAACAAAGTAAGATAGAAAGAAAACTAGTCAAAAATTAATGGCAATGTTTCAGCTATGAAATTTGAACAACTTTGGTATTAAATAAACAAAATGGCATAAAGAAAGTCAAATATACAAGAATATAGTTGTATAAGTAAATTTATATTTTGTTTACTGGTTTTGTTTGCGTTTGAAAATGGGTTTTTTGTTAATGTGTGTGTCCTTTTTTTTATTTTAATTGTTTGCTGAAAATGTAACTGTTTAAAACTCTTATGTGCCAAACCAAGATTCTCTAAGGCAAGAGGGAATTCAAATTCTTATCAACGGTTTATTCTTTATTTCCAACCAGTGTTGTCTACTCATTGCTGTAGATCGACAGCCTGAGTAAAACTGTAATTAAAAGCAACTAAAAACTTAAGACAAAAGTACAATAATTTATGTGGAGTACAAAATGTTATTATAGCTTTAAAATCAAACATATAAAAACCTATGTATTTGTTTTATCATTTCTCACCCAGCAAGGCAATAAATCTACAAAGAAAGAAGGGGTTACTGATTGTTAGAGAATATGAGGAAAAAAAACACTATCAAGGAGAGAGAACAATAAATAAACAAGATTACTTGTCCCTTTTAAAATCTTTTCATTTTCTCTCATTCCCAGTAGCTCCTTGTGTCTTAGTGACATTGTCACCTTTCTTGGAGCAAATTGATTGAAAAAAGATCAATGATGATATTCCACAGGGTTATCTCCATGGTTCCATCCACTTTCTACTGTAAATCAATGGTCTGCCTAAAAGCATACTCTCATCATTAATGAGTATCTATGCAGATGTTATAACAGTTACAGGTTCACCTTCTAACATCTGGAAGACCAGAACCTAGCAGCTCATCTGTCTTCTGATCCAGGCCAGGTGGCTCAATGGGGAAAGGACTGTCTTGTAAAATCCAAAGTAGTAATATGACACCATGAACTCTCACCTATCATGATGGATAGGTGTTCTCTCAAGGAGGCCCCATTGCCTTGAACACCTATTTGAACTTAAGCTCTCCCTAGATCTCAAGTGGAGCTTATATATCCAATCCACTGCTACAGATGGTGGGAATATGGTTGGTTAATTTTACCGCCCCCCCTGCTATATATCTATTTTTGCAAGAGCCAGATCAGACCAAAAATGAAGTATTGCTGCCATATCTTGCCTGGAACTACCCAGTCCTCACTCTCCTATTAATATGGTTGGTTAATTGTACCACACCCCCTGCAATATATCTATTTTTGCAAGAGCCAGATCAGACCAAAAATGGAGTATTGCTGCCATATCTTGCCTGGAACTACCCAGTCCTCACTCTCCTATTAATATGGTTGGTTAATTGTACCACACCCCCTGCTATATATCTATTTTTGCAAGAGCCAGATCAGACCAAAAATGGAGTATTGCTGCCATATCTTGCCTGGAACTACCCAGTCCTCACTCTTCTAACGTGATAGAGTTCAAAAGCATATATCTGGCCTTGTGGGTGAAATATTTTCCACCCTACAACCCCTTTCCCATAGATGAAATGCCGCAAGCCTCTTGTTGCTCTACTGTTATTTTCATGGCATGTGTTCTAATGAGGTACACTCCTTTAGTCCCACCGGCCATGACCTTTACAACTGAGACCACCACCATGCCACATACACAAAGATGAATCATCCCCAATCCCTTTGTATTCCATTAGTAAGAAGTAAGTTCCATTTGGACAGATTCTTCCCAAGAACTGATGCTTTGTGGAACAGAAACTCCTGGAAGGATGTTTTCCCAATCACTATAATCTTGACCTCTTCAAGTCTAAGATTAACTGTTACCTTTCCTGCATAACCAACCACCATGATCTTTACTTCTTGCCCTTTCTTACACTCATACGACAACACATGGTAACTCTTTACCTTGAGTGGCTTGGCTTATTGTTGTATTGTGTTGTTCTACAACACATGATCAGTTGTCAAATTCTTTTTTATAATTTCTGAAATTTCGACGAAAATCAAATTCTCCAAATGTTTGGTATATGCCATAACAAAAATATTCATCATAACTTCACAACCTGCTGAAGCTAGCAAGGGGTCAATTATTTCATTTTCCTCTCCTCTGGTTGTCTTTCAATTTTTTAACCCTAGCCTGTTCTGCAAAACACTGGATCCAAGTCTTGACAAATTATGGTTCTTCTAAGCAACTTAAATATCCTATTGTGGATTAGTATATTAAAAAATATTGATATTAGTATATAAATATATTAGTGTATAAAAAAAATATCTATATTAATATGTATTTTTAATATGTCTGTTTTAAAGCTATAATACAAATTAATAATTATTGATAATGCTTCATTTCGTAACAAATAAAGGTAATATTGATATTACTTTTTATGCTTTCTCCTTCAAAGAAAAAAGTCTGTTTGTGACAAGGTTAAACTCATTTGCTCCATTTCAATTTTTTAAATTTCTTTTCTTGCCACAGTAAAGTTGATAATGTTGAAGGAAACAGATTAATTACCAGATGGCTACTGAAAAGCAAAAGGTACAGTATAACAATATTGCACCTAAGATTATTATTATTAGATATTTCCTTCTTGTCTAAGTCAGTTCAATTTGGGGAAAAAATGTCAGCCATTTTAATTCACAAAATACTGGAATAATTGCTGAAGTAATGGCTTTAGCTTTTTAAATGATATTTAGTGTCCATTTTTTTGCTTCATTGGAAGCAGACAATATTCTTTTTTTTCTCATTTTCTATTTTTCATTCATTTATTCATTCATTTCTTTGTTCTTGTTAGAAATCAAAGAATATTAGAGGGTTACTCTTTTCGTTGAAAAATTCATTTATATACTAGACTACCCATAAAGCCATTGTGTTCCTTTTAAAAACAGCTCATGATATAAAATGATGAGTGTATTTGATAGATGTATTTGGCAATTAGACAAACAATGGTGTATTGGCTGCTTTACATTATTTTTCTTAATGAAATTCAACTGGAAATTCAATGACAGACATTAATTTATCAAGCAAAAGACTTTCAAAAAGAACAATAAACAATACCAGAATGACATAGACTGTCATTGTTCTATGCCTATAAACTTGCTTTAATTTAATATAAACATTGCTCTGCAGGAAAAAGTTTACATTTTTTTTAAATGGCATTGCAAGCCGATATCACATTAATGGTCTTTTCATTCAAGTAATAGTAGCCTTTGTACCATTATACCAATTTTAGTATTTACCGCATTATAATTTTAAAAAATGAATGTCATTCCAAAGGAAATAAAAAAAAAAACAACAATCGTCTACTTAGGGAGATTCATATTTATTGAAATATTGTAAAGTATGGATGCCTCCTTTTTGTGCACTTGGTTTCATTTTTTCTAGGTAATTTTTCAAAATAATAATCGTATTTTTCATTATACATACTTGTTTCTTCCTCATATTTATTTCAAAATATTTAACAGCAGCAAGCCAGCATGAATCTATTTATTTATTTACCATGATGCCATGTGACATGATTTTTCAGCCATACAGATTACGTTTTACAGTGACACACACACACATAGTATCTGCACCTATCAAGTACTTGCCAAGCATGTAAGATATTTCTAATGTAATGTAGTGAATTGTATAAATAAATGTTGTATTATGTATATTTAAATTTATGTAATAATGTTGCTATAATGTATCATGCATGTTTATTAATTTTACACACATAATAGTTTTAATATAATATTGATTTTCTAAGCATAGCTTATATGTGGTCCAAGGTCGAAATTATGGGGCACCCAGTGAGGATTGGAATCACTTCTCATTCATAATTGTTCTAGCAAAACAAGCTTACTAAACATTACACCACACCGAGATGCCCTAGTTGGAATATAAAATACAAGTGTTTGTTTATATCTGTGGATTGATGTAAGAATTTGTACTGAAAACAAATACTGAATTTTCTATTAAAAATACCATAAAAATGGCCCCAGCTCCAAGAACTCCATGTCTAATTTTAATGAAATTTTGCACTTCACTTGGCAGGGATTTAAGGTATGATATGCTCCTAAATTAGTTGAGGTGTTATATATATTGTTTAAGCTGTATTTTGGGAACACATACATGAATACAAGATTAGAGTTTTGTAGTATACAGACTTTAAAAGGGGTACAAAATTTAATGATTGTGTAACACAGGAGAGTCGTGTAGCTTAGGAAGCTTTATTTAGCTTAAAATAGTTTAATACAAAAATAAATACTATTCATAGTGATTTAGAGTAGAAGTGTGTAGCCGAGTGAGTAAAACCTTCTGATCATGCGACCCAAGTTCAAATCTGAACTGGGGAAGCAAACCCAGTGCACAGCACCTTTTGAAAGTACCTGAAAACCATACCACGGACTGACCCAAGCCTTGTGAGTGAAATTGGGTAGATGGAACTGTTCTGATGCCGTCAATGTTTGTGCTCACACGTAAGTAATCACGAGTTTGGGCATACTGGCCTTGTTGGAAAAACTGATCATTCCAGATTATTCACTGTCTTCCAGAAACTGTAACTAAGGTCTGCTCAGTATAGTTGCAGTATAAACAAAAGAGCAGGCTTTTGTAAGAAGCTTTGGCCAGCTGTCTTGACAGAGGAGTGTGCTCAGAAACAAATTGTAACCAGTCTTATTATTATTATTAGACAAGGAGAGTTCTTTAGTCAAGGGAGATAATCTCCATTAGCATATAACTATGTGGTTACCCACCACAGATTGCAATAAAAATTGGCATCTTAAAAACAAGAAGAAAGAATAATAAAAAGTTTCTAATTAACGTAAAAGGGTAGATTGAAAAACAAAATGGTTGAGGGAAACTATCATTTTCCTGAACCAATTTGTTTATTTTATTTAAATTTTTCATGATAATTATATATATTTTTTATTCTTACCTCTTGTATTTGGGATGTGCAGGTGGTGTAATGGATAGGGGCTTACAATGAGGAATTGGAGAGTTGAGTTCAAAATCCAGTCAGGTTTCTTATATTCGCGTACACATATATACCATTGAGAAAGGTATGAATCCATCTCCTCCTCACTCCAGCTATGGATTAAATAGTAAGACTTGTATCAGGAAAATTATTCGTACAATCCAAAATATTTGAAATTACCTTTAAATTATCTAGATAGGGTTGAATAGAAATTAAAATTAAATCTACTTGTTTTTAATATCTCCATTTTTATTGCAATCATTTAAAAATTTATTTGCTCTAATTAAGATCCATTAATGATATTTTAATTTACTATTAATATCTTTTCTATATGGAAAACGTTTTCAGGAATCATATTCTTAAAACTAGGATGTCATTTTTTATGATGCAACATTACAAGATGGCATCTGGATGTTCTCAGACTTTACAGACTAAGATTGTACTGTAGAACTAACAACTAAGACTGATTGGTACCCAGCCTACTGAGTCAGTCTGCCAACAGTCCTCATATTATCTACCTGCCATATTATTAGAAAAAGAACACTAATAATGGATTTATTTATATATATGTATAAAAGTCAGCATGCTAGGTCTGCTGTTAAGAAAGTTGGCTCACTGTTTCATGCTAGACAATTTTTCTCTCCAGGATCTGTCTAACATATTTATAAATCTACCTTTCATTGATGCTTTGAATATTGCTGCCACATCTGGTCAGAATTTCCTGCTATATATTTAGAGATTCTTGATAAAACCCAAAGAAGAATCTGCAATGTTATTGATCCTCACCTGGCATCTTGACTTCAGTCATTTTTCCCCATCACCGTAATGTAGCTTCCTTGTGCCTGTTCTATAAATACCTTCATGGTAAATGTTCAGATGAACCCTCCTCTATGGTACCTAGACTTTATAAATTTAAGTGCAGTACAATATTGGTGGTATGTTCTCATCAATTTATAGTTGAATTGGTTAGATGTAACCATAAGTTCTATGCTAGCTATTTCTTTTCTTGTACTTCTCACTTGTGGAATTTGTGGGTGAATAGATTGCTTTTCTTATGCATGCTGGAAATCACTAAAATGTTGTAGGACATTTACTCACATCATAGCAGCAATAATTAGCCTCATGTTCATGGAGATAAAAACATACTTGACAGGAAATGAAACATACAGAAATAACAGGAAAAGCATGCTAAATTGTATGTTATTTTCATACAATTTATTTATATTTTTTGTGTCTATATTTGTGTGTATTGTTTAGGTTTAATTGTTTTATGGTACATGTGATAAAAGGGAGAATTTACTTTGTAGTATTACAAGCATTATCACAGAGAGAAGTTGGACACGTGTTGCCTGTACCAAGGTTCATGGTGAAGAGATTGAATTTAATGTCTGTATTTCCAGCAAGAAAAGCTTTTGTTGCATGCTGGGAGTATTTTTATTATCTTTAATCTTTATTTAACATACAATTTACCATGCTTTTTCTGTTATTTCTGTACGTTTAAGTATGCTTTTATCTCTGTCAGCACAAAGCTAATTTCTACCACTTTGTCAGTGAAACCCCCCACAAAATCTTGGTGACTGCTGATGTGTATAACAAAAACAACCTATTCACCCACACTCATACTACCTCTGTTATGGTTGCAAGGATAAGGTGATAATTCTTTCAAGCTGTTTATCCTTCTTCACAGAATCATGACTACAAAAGACAACTGGCATAAATATTTAAACAATGATCCAAATTTCAATTATAAATAATGAAGAGTCCTTACTTGAACCTAATATTATAGTTCAAATTGGATATTGTCAACAAGTTTGATTAAATTATTCAATACTGGTAGAATGTGAGAAACTTTTAAGGTTTTCTTGTTTTAGTTTTCTGATCAAAATTAATTTTTGACTTAATGCAAAATTCACCTAAGAAAAACTATTCTTAAAATCCAAAAATATCTTTCAGGTTTAAATAAGCCACAAAGAATTGATAAGCCATAAAAATAAATCTATCAATTGATCCTTTCAAGATATAAGTAATATCAATATAATATAAGTAATATCAATATAATATAAGTAATATCAAATCTAAAAAGTTTTTTTTTAAATTTGAATCTTATCAGTTCTTTTGAACTCTCTGAATTTGGTAAACTGATTGAAATGTGTTAGGGTCAAAAGATTCAAAATTGACAAGATTTTCCATTTTACTGAAGCAGACATTAAACATGTGAGAGTATTATTTCCTCCTCTAGCTTCTCTTTCTTTCTCTTTCTATCTATCTTTCTTTCTTTCTTTTTTCTTTCTTTCTTTTTCTTTCTTTCTTTCTCACTAAAACCAAACAGTGTCTTTAACATATCTTTTTCTTCCATCTTTCCACACAACCAAAATGGAATGGTTCACTATTTTGTGACTAAGATGGAATGATTTATTATGACATATCTCTAATTTGTATTTATACATTGTATCTATTTTCAATTTTTCTAGTTGAATTGTTCACCTATATCCCATATGATCCATTATTGTACCTAATTTAGTTACAATAAAATTTGTATTTTATATGAATACTACCTTATTGTTGTAACCTAGAAATGGTTACTGAATGAGAAATAACCAAAACAGAGGTTGGAAATGAAATTGGTAATCTTTATAACATCAACAAAATACAATACTCGCCAGCAGCGTGAAGTAGGTAAACCACTGCTAGTGGTGGACTACATAGACATCATATTACCCCACTTACAATACTGTCCAACGTATGTATCAGGATTGGGACATACCTATTAGTCTTCATAGGTACAGCATATAATATATATACTTCTTAGCTCTGTCTTATTACACTGAATACTTAAATAAATCAACAATGTTTTGCAGCAATAACATCAACTTGAGATTTTCTTGTTAAAATGTTGAAGACATTTAACAAGGTCAACATTAAGGATAAAAAATAGTGAATTTTATGTAGTGTTTTTTTCAAGACTTACCATGAGCAAAACAAATTCATGGATTTGAACAACAAAAAAAACGACCCCAGAATGATGTCAAAATTCACAAAAGTTTTTCATCCTTTGGTAGTGTTGTAACCTAGAAATGGTTACTGAATGAGGAATAAACAAAACAGAGGTTGGAAATGAAATTGGTAATCTTTATAACATCAACAAAATACAATACTCGCCAGCAGCGTGAAGTAGGTAAACCACTGCTAGTGGTGGACTGCTTAAACAGCATATTACCCCCACTTACATTAGTGTCCAACGTATTTATGAGGATTGGGATATACCCATTAATGTTGAAAGGCACAGTGTATAACACTTATGAAAATAGAGATGTAGGAGAGTGGGGGGCCCCATATCATAGATTTGAGGGGCAGCGTATGAGGTGCTTGTACCAGCTCTGTATATACTCTGATATTTATTCTGTATTTAAATCAAAGCAAAATGCACTTTTTATGTATACTAAAGATTTGGGGGGGGGGTATCATAGATTGGGGAGCATGAGACTCTTGCCCTGGCCCCCTGTGTATATCATATGAGTTAATGTCAATGGCATATGAAATATCATTTAATTAGCAGAATAAAGGTGGAGACATTTACAAGATGATCCACTGCGTAAACTTTGGTGGCTTTTGAGAGAGATGGGATGGATTAGGATTTACTGTGATAATCTGTTCAATGCTTTAAGCCGATGTCTTTTGACTTCATATGGCCTTTCAGAGAACTGGACTTTCATAATTCACTGTTTGAAGAGTTACTATTAAAAAAAAGTGAGTTACATCAGCCCACTCTATTAAAACATTTAAAAGTAACAATGTCATGAATATTGGAGAATCCATATTCGGACATAACATTTCATATTTTTGTGTATAAACAAATGCATCAGATATCATTATAATTAATATGGCATGTCCTTTAAAGATAGTGGATGTGCGGTTGGTGTAATAGATACCAACTCTGAGAGCCAAGTTCAAATTCCAGTTGGGTTCTTTACATTCACTTACACACAAATATTCTTGAGAAAGATATGAATCCACCTCCCGCCAGCTGGCTAATGGCCATGTCATGTTGAAGCACCAGATCTTGTACAATCATCATAGTTAAGCAACATCAAGCCTGGTCCATACCTAGATGGGTTACCACATGGGAATACCAGGTGCTGTAAGCTTGTATGCAGATTGTGTAATGGATAACGGCTCAGGATTGGAAATCAGGGAGCTGAGTTCAAATTCCGGTCATGTTCATTATATTCACTTATGCAGAAATACCCTTGGAAAAATATGTCTCAACCAGATTTCCCCCCAGCTATGGATTAATTAAAGGAACTTGTATCTGTAGATGATTATCATCTTCAAAAAGATTCTTACTATCTAAAAATATTTTCTGACTTTAAATAGCCTAAAAATGAGTTGATAAGCCAAAAGAACAAATCACTCAATCAATCCTCCCCATCTATGGGTTAAACAGTAGGACTTGTATCTGGAAAAATTATTGTTATTCTCAAAAAATTGTTAATGCAAAATTCACCTAAGAAAAACTATTATTAAAATCCAAAAATATCTTTCAGGTTTAAATAAGCCACAAAGAATTGATAAGCCATAAAAATAAATCTATCAATTGATCCTTTCAAGATATAAGTAATATTAATATAATATAAGTAATATCAATATAATATAAGTAATATCAAATCTAAAAAGTTTTTTTTTAAATTTGAATCTTATCAGTTCTTTTGAACTCTCTGAATTTGGTAAACTGATTGAAATGTGTTAGGGTCAAAAGATTCAAAATTGACAAGATTTTCCATTTTACTGAAGCAGACATTAAACATGTGAGAGTATTATTTCCTCCTCTAGCTTCACTTTCATTCTCTTTCTATCTATCTATCTTTCTTTATTTTTCTTTCTTTTTCTTTCTTTCTTTCTCACTAAAACCAAACAGTGTCTTTAAAATATCTTTTTCTTCCATCTGTCCACACAACCAAAATGGAATGGTTCATTATTTATCTAAGGTAATGACAGTGCCTAATTAACTAAGGAAGAATCAGAATTATAATACAATGGATTATAATGATAAACTGACTAAATGTATATGCAGGGCTGATGTGTACTACCCAAAACCACCAACTAAGTGGGGCAAGCATGATTGGGGGGCCTGGGCAGTGCTTTGTAACCCTTGCTACCTTAACAACATTTGCTTGTTTCTACCTGCATTTATATACGTTACAAAGCACCTCTCAACTTTCTTCTCCGAATTTG